>CM046339.1:21717300-22041120 GCA_025403435.1 Artocarpus heterophyllus
AACATCTGTCATTGCCTTCAAGTGATATGAAATTTTCTAGAGACCAGAATTATACTTTTCCTAAGCTAATAATACTTTGACATGTTCTTTTCAGCACTCCTGAGAATGTTTACTGTTCAGCCGCATCTAATAACTGATAAGGGTTACTTAGAGCACTCGATCAAGATGCAATTGATTGTGGGGTCACAGACCAGTGGGCCCTTGGACGAGTGCGTGGTTTCCGTCCAAAAGATGATTTGGAAGAAGTGGTTCCTGATCCAAATGGCATAAGATCAATAACCGAAAAGGAATACCGCACAATAGTAGAGCCTGTCAGTAGCTGATCCTGCATGTAACAATGACACACAATTTTATGCCATTATATTCTCTAGGAGGCTCAAAAATTTCGCCCCTTGTAAGGTGAGTTCTTTTTTATTTTTGTTTTATTTCTTTTTCTTTTTGACAACTGGTATTGTACACCTTTAGTTGTGAACCGCCAATTTTGTATTCCATTATTAGATCACAATCTCACTATTCTTTCAGAGCTGCTCTGTACCTCCACCAAAAGGGCTGTTTCAATTCTGCAACCTTCTTTTCCAATTGTGGAGTAATTTTCATTATCATGCAACTTAGACAATACTTGAGAAGCTACCCTCCTTGATTTTTTCCTTATTATTATTATTGTTATTATTATTATTTTAAGTTGAGAGACCAGGATTCATTTGTAGTTCTTGACAAGAAGAAGTGCTCTATTTATTACGGCTTATCATTGTGTACGACAACATATCTAATTTTTGATAGAGAATTTGCAATAATTTATGGACATTGAAAACGCAATTTGAATGCTACACCCTCTAAAGTCCTTATCTCGGAATGTATTGGAGATGTTTAGTCTAGCTCTCATTGATTAATTTAGGATGGGTGAATGAAAGCAGCATGACTGGGTGAAGAAAATTTTTTCCCCAATTTAGAGTATGGTACAACGTCACAATTACCTGTAGTTGGACACATTTGTTATCCATTCATAAAAAAAATAAAAAAAATAAAATCAGGCAAAGTAGTACAAGACTACTAGGACACACATTCAAGAAGGGCTAACGTTAGGTTCAACAGCCTCCAAACTTGCTTTTTTAGCTTTGTTTCCCACGTGCATCTAATAATTGCCCGAGACAACATATGGCCTCCGAAGCTTTAATTAATATAGCCAAAGTTATCTCCTTATCTGTTTCCCAAGAGGGTTAGTCCTCTGCTCATAATTGAAAAAATAAATGAAATGAAAATTAAATTTTTTTAAAAAAGCAAATTATAAAGCATTATCTGATCTGTTATAACCCAGAACGCTCGGAAGCAATGTATTGTTGTCATGTTATCAAGTGCTGGCTTGTATAAGAGATTCATCTTAAGCCTGAAGAAAATGAGCTTTTTAGTTTTCACTTGAGGTCACAATGTTATTAACCTCTATTGACAAAAAGGATGATCACACTTCTCCAACCCCATAGAGAAAAAGAAGACTAATTTTACCCAAACGCAAAAGAAAAACAAAACAAGAGATCCAATGAAAAGAGAATCGACCCTAAACAGAAAATTGAAAACCATCAAGTTTTGAAGCAGCTGTTTTGTCCAAAAACCACACCAACTTCCCTTTTGTTGGCTTGACCATCCTTGCAGGCACCAATGGACAATCCGGTCCAACATCATCGATCGCCAAGTGTGCAGCATCCGCTTTGCTGTCTCCGGCCACGACCACAGCCACATTGGACGCAGAGTTAATGACGGGAAAAGTGAAAGTGATCCTCTCAGGTGGTGGTTTGGGGGAGTTGGTAATGAAAGTCACCCATTCATTTTTCTCATCGAGTACTGGGTGGTTAGGGAATAGAGAGGCAACATGGCCATCGGAGCCCATACCTAGAAGGATAAGGTCAAACTTGGGGCAGTCGCTTATGTCGGACACGCTGATCACACGAGATTTCACTAACTGACGAATGCCAAACTCATACTCATTAGCAGCCTCCTCTGCCGCTACTGAGTCGTTGATGGAATGCATATGACTATGAACAATTGGTACCTGCAGAACCAAAACAGCAGTTGAGAATATAGAAGGCTGCTGAACATTAAGTGCAAAATGGAAGGCACATTCTATATAGACATTGCTACTAATCAAGTGAACTTCTAAAAAATCTGGCTATCTCATCTTGGTTGGTTTTTTTTCACTTATAGTAGATGAATTTGGGGAAAGATGGAAACTGAAACACAAAAAGAGCCCAAAATCCGGTATTTCTGGTACTTGGGAAAAGATGAGGTGTGTCAGCTCTGTTATACTCAACTCAGTCCTTTTGAAAATACGGGCTTAATTACCTTGAAAGGCTCTTTGATTTTTAAAGTATCATGCATCTTTTATTCAAAAAAAAAAGTCCTTGGTTGTTTTTGTCATGTTGGAGGTTCAACATTAGTTGAACTGCTCCAATTCAAAAAGTTTTAAAGCAACTTATCTGCATTTTCTAAGTTCTACTACACAATATGAGCACAAAATTTAATCCCCACCTTCACTCTCTGAGTGGCAAATTGTGCTCAAAGTCAAAGAAATACCTCAAAACTCCAGGGTGCAACTTTACCATATGTAGTAATCAAAGAATTAAAAAAATCAGTAATGTGGAGCCTGCTTGTTATTCACACAACAGCAATGCTCGTGATTAATGTTCTATAGTAAAACCAGTTCATGGCGAAGTCGACACTACAATTTGTCATTTTATGAAATATACACCCAACAATTTTACTGCTTCAAAATTAACTGGTCTTATCATCTTCCCATCAAGATGTTCCAATCTTGTGCTGCAAGGAGTATTATGATGGTTATAAGCTCCAATGCCGCAGACTCGAGAATATAAGAAGACGACTAGAAGAACGGAGGGACGAGGTATTGACGAAAAAGTATAACTGTCATATGCTTCTTGAAGGCCATAATCCTAGATGGAGAAAAAGGTGAAAGAGAAATGTGCAGCCAAGCCAAAGTAAACGACAATGGAACTTAGTTTAGGACAGGTAAGAAACAATAAGAAAGGAAGAACAACCACCATTCCAAGAGGGCAAAAAGATAAAAACTAACACATTTACGTTTCACTAAAGCACTTTTCAGCTATGGGAAGGAGTGAGGAACTGAAGTACCTTTTCGGTTGCCTTACCATGTTAAGGTAAATGAACAGAGAAATACTTACCATAATCCTTCCCTATGCTTAGAAGTCGTATTTTGTTCACCAAAATTACAAAAAACTTGAATGTCTACTTTAAGAACATGGTTTAGACAAGAGATTTGGCACTAGGTTTTTTTTTTGGTTTTTTTTTTTTTTTTTTTTTTTTTAAGTTAGCTAGTCACTTGAGAAAATTTTAAAATTAAGTAAGAGATCTGGACTAATTTGAGCCGGATTTGACATTACACCACCAAATCACACATGCAAGACCTATATATGCTAATCCTATTTATTAAAAAAAAAAAAAAGATGTGAAGATATTATCATCTTCTTCCATGATTTTTTTTCCATGTTTGGTTCTTAAGAGGATTTGAGAACTGGGAAGAAAATGCATGAAATGCTCGGATGGGGAAAAACACTTCAAAAAAAAAAAAAGACCATTTAAAAAACAAGTATAACAAACCTTGGAGAAAAGACCATCCTTGGCAAGCTTGTAATTGCTATCAGCATGGTTTTTGGCCACAACACGCTCATCAGCCCAGAAAATGTACCATTTTGCCCAGTCTACAGTCTTGTTATAAGGAGCTTCACAGAGTTTTCTGTTTTTCCACACAAATTTAAACCCAAAAAAAAAAGAAATCAAAGTTTGGGAAAAAGGAAGGGCATTTTGAATGATACCCCATTAAGCCAATGAGAGAACCACCAGATAAGGCGAGAGCAAAGACACCTCTCTCCTTCACTGAAGTCTCTGATAGCTCAGCTATATAGTCTGCCAAATCAGTTCCAAGCTCATCCAAACTTTCACAAATCCTCAGCTCCTTATCTTTATCACCCCCCAAAACAGCCATGCTTCCCACAATTTTTCCACTATTACTCCAAAAAAAAAAAACAAAACAAAACAAAAAAAGAAAGATTTGAATTTCATTTTCATATGTTAGCCAATAAAGTGGAAAGAAACTTGTCAAAAGGAAAAGAAACATAACATGACATGGAATGGCATTGAAGAATTCTAAAAAACTTAAATCTTGGTTAATTTATGGTCTTTCTCGGGATTAAATTGGTAAAAATTGCAATTTTCAGATTGATAAAAACAAAATTAAAAAAAAAAAAAAAAAAAAACATCCAAGTCATTCTAGAAATTGCCTTAAATCATTACAAAAGAGGAGGATGATCATAGTCTAGAGATCATCAACATGAAACAACCCCAAATGAATTTGTTATGGCAAAACAGGAGAAACCCAGATCGTGAAACATTCAAGATTCTCATTTCATAAGAGGAGAAAGCTTACAAGACAAAAAATTATATACCAAACATAAACACTCAATCCCATGCAGCACAAAACTACTGAAAAGTGCTTAGACTAGCAAAACAATAACCAAACATACGAAAAAGAAAGGAAAAAGAGAAAAAATGATGGATACTTACAAAGAGGAAGAAGAGAGGAAAAATGAGAAGAGAGTGGCAGAGAGAGAAGTAAGAAACTGACGAAGAAAGACGAAATTGGTATACAGTACATATAATACATACACAACTTCAAAATCATTTAAGGCCTATAAATAGATCTATATATACACGTTAGGGTGTGTGTGTGTGTGCAAACTTAACTAGAAGTTGAGAAGGAATTTACCTTCTCGGCTTCCACGTGCATCCAATGATCGTGACAAAACACATACACAAACACACAGCGCAACTCTCTCTCTCTAAAATAAACGGATAAAATTAATAGAGAAACCAAAAGTAATTAAAAAAAAAAGTAAATAAAACCCATCTCTCTCTCTCTCTGGTTTTAGAGATGATCAGAAAATTCCTCTCAAGTCCTAGGTCCTCTGCTACAAAATGTCTTAATGAGAGGAAGGAAGAGAGGAAAACAAAAAGTACAAGCAATAAACAACAACAGATTTACTTTTAAGTGTATTGAAGATTTGCCAAATAAGACAGATTTTTTAAATTCTGTAGTAGATAACCGATGACCGATAACTAAAAACTATTGGCGTTTATTTTTGAGAGAACGTAGCAAGTGGAAAAAAAAAAAAGGTCCTCAAGGATGGCAAACACCTGCCCTTTTTTCTTTTTTTTTTTTTTTTCTTTTTTTTGCTCAATAACACCTGCCCAAATTTGCTGATGACAATTGTCCTATTTGAGCTTTTTGTCTGTCTTGGAAGATCAGAATGTAAATTAATAAATAAATTATTTTTCAATGTGCTAGTGGGATTTTATTTTCTTAAAGCTTGTTCCCACGTTATGTTATATTATATTATATTAATTATTTTTTATATAATATATATCAAATATGTCCTTAAAAGTTTATAGCAAGCAATGCACACTATATATAATAAAACATTTAAAAAAATTTAAATATATAGATTTCTAAAATCACACCCTCTTTTTAAATTCTTGAATTTTTAATTTATTATTTGTTCTTTTTTTCTTTTTTTTTGTTTTCGTTCTCTTTTATTGTTTTGTGTTTTTTTTTATATAATTTTACGCAAAAAATAAATTTTATTTAATTTAAGTAGACTGTTTACTAAATACTATTACATTTTGGGCTATTTATATTTATTTTCAAATAATAATAGTCTAATTCCCTCCTCTTCTTTAACAAAAAGGCATAATATAAAAATAAAAAGATAAGCTTTCGCCTGTTATTCTTTTGAAAGTATATTTCCAAATAATCTATAGTAGTAAAGAAAATTAGCATAATATTTATTTAAACATAACACTATATTGACATTGTAAAAAATGCAACATTGAGAGATTTAATTATCTAGACTAATGTAATACCTTTACACTATCATGTAATATTGAATAAATTCATATTATGGTTTTTACTTCAACATATTGCGTGCAAATTTTTAAAAGGCCGTGTAAAGTTCAATGATTACGTCTCCAATAATTACATATCCAAAAATAATATGTTTTAACAATATTTTATGACATGACGTGATAAGAATTCAATATTATTAATTATCATAAATTTTTTCATTTATTCATTTCATTATAAATGAATTAGATTTATATTAAATAGTTAATAGATAATAATACTCATTGAAAACGTAACTGTTAAAACCGTACCCATGTATATATATCTCCTCTTTCTTTTCATCAATTCCATTAAATATTGAAGTTCTCTTTTTCCCTTAACTTGCTTTTAATTTTCTTTTTTGCTTGTCTCCCCAACCCAGCTACTTTACACCTTTTATATGTTTCTTAATGTGTTGTGTCTTACACTTTACCCCATCTCACCTTCTTTGTCCTTGATCCCACACATTCTATCCACTAAGGAGGCTGAACCGAGCCTTGTATATATGTGTACTCAAAGACACCTAAAAGAGAAAGGTAAATAGTTGTAGAGATGATGATGATTATAAACTTTTTAGTCATTTAAAATTTGTCATTTTAAAATTTAATATATCTCAATTTAGTATTTAAATATATCTAGTTAAATATACTAGTGATACACCGTATATCATTGAAAAGTTATAATAATGTATCATTTTTATTGACACCTTATGATTATCTTTCGTAAATTTTATGTTAAGAGTTGAAAATTGTCAAAAAAAAAAAAAAATCAAGGAGTAATATGTCAAACATTAGAATTTCGAGAGCCACCTCTTGTTTGGTTCATAATTTATTAATCTATAGTTTACACTTTTTGCAACACTGATTTTTTTATTTTACAAAAATGTTAAGTTTTTGTTCAAACTTATCCTTTAAACCTATAACCAAGCATGCCAATGATAAAGTGAAATTTTAAGGAATAAGTATGAGAAGAATAATATGAATATTTTAGATTGCTAGTTATTCAGTTCGATGGATTAATAGTAAAGAAATAATTTATGAGAGATTTTTAAGACCTTTTATGTATAAGGATTTTGCGTGAGTTAAGATGCTTAATTGTTTAAATTACTTAAGTGTAAAGAAAATGAAAATTTAGAACCAAATGTCTAAATTTTAAAAATGATGTCTCAAATGTCAAGAAAATGATATGGTATTTGAGAGCATTGGTTTGAACAAATCGTTTCAAAATATTATAGTATGTGAGAGTTTTACATTATTTTGGCTTTACACTGTGTCATATAAAAACAATTAAATAATTCAAACTACTACTTCAAATACTTTATTAGGATATTTGGTATGATAGTGAGAACCATTGCTTAGAACGGGTTTTTCTGTAGTATGTGAGAATTTTACATTGTAACACTTTTTTTTTACTGTAGCATATAAATGCTTAATACTATTTATAATAAAGTTAAAGGTGTAAACTACTTTCACCAAACACACGGTGTAAGTTTTAAAAACTCAATTATCAACTTTTAGAATTAAAACTTAAGGGTGTGTTTGTTTTGGTTTTTAAATCATGGTTTGAATCATTTTGTTACAGTAATTTTTTTTACAAAAATTTAAATCTTTATTTTAATACTCTACTTAAATACTCGTACCAAACACATCTTAATACTCGTACCAAACACATCTTAAGTATCAAGGATCAAGAGGCTTGGAAATCTCTAAAAACATTTTTCCCTGTCTACCAGATAATCTAGTTGAGAAATGTTACTAGCATTGGAAAGCACCCATCAGAACCGGCCGATTGGCGCCGGCTCCACTTTGGTCCCACTTGGGTCCCATGATGAGATGTTGATCAACAACCATGACAAGTGTCCTCGCACTATACATTTTAGGTTTACACTTTTTCTTTTTGTTTTCTTTTTTCTTTTTTATTCTTTATTATATTCGTAGTAGATTGATCTTTTTCTTTCGAGCAAGACCATGTCCATGTTTTTCCTTCTTTTTTTTTTAATGTTAAATAACGTCTAAATGATATTTTTAAAATAACATATAAAAAAAATATCATATTTATAGAGGCGTATTTTAAACTGATAAATTTGTATTATAGTTCGTTTGTTTTATATATTTTCTTTCATATCTAATTTTGATAAAATCTAAGATTAAAAATAATTTACCAAGTGAAAACTTTACGTTTTAAATGATCTCAAGTGTTAAACTTTATGAAACTTTTATCAGGTGGTAATTACAAAAAAAAAAAAAAAGTAACTTTTTTTTCAACTACTTTATTTCTTTTTTCATTATTAATTGTTGAAAAAAAAAAATCTGTAAGAAAAAAAAAGGAGTCGTACCTAGTTCTCTTACTCTCTCTCTTGTTGAAATCGTTTATTCTATTTCAATCTGTGTAGATAACGTTAATTATAAAAGCAAACTTTACGTCACCTTTCATAGTGTTTGCACAGAAGATATCATGTCAACCATCATTTTCTTTACTTTCTCCTATCCAACTTCCACCACCACAGATTAGAAAAATAATATCAATCAACCCAAAACGATGATGATGTGTCAAGGAACTAGAGAGTTTTGGAATCTCTTGCTATCAAAGTCAAGATGCAATTGGCTTGTTAACTTCAATTTCATTTGTTCTTTTGAAATTAAGGCTTTGTAATAACAATGTATTTCCAAGTTTCAATAGGCATAGATAGAGTCAGAAAAAATTAGTGAAAATAATCAATATGTGACTGAATTAATAAAATAATAGACGAAATTGATAATAAAAAAGGACAAAATACTACTTCATTAGGGATGCAGTATCATTTTAGAGAGACAAAATGTTATTTTAAAGGATAGAATCTAATTTTTATAAAATTTAATATACAAAATATTAAAAAAAAAAAGTTCAAAAAGAGGCCGCTTGCTATCGTCTATATTGTGGCTTTACCCTGTCAATAAAAGTAAACAAATTAATAAACTCATTTTGCTAATCTGTGGACAGAAAACGCAACATGTTACAAAAGCCCCTTAAGTTATAATTTTCTATTTTTCAACCTTTTGATTCTATGGAAATTTTTGTAAATCCAAATTAATTTGTCAACCATTTTATCACATCAACGTGGCAATTTGGTCATATAACTCATAGAAAATCGTATTCTTATGGTCTTTTAACTTAGAAAAAAAAAAAAAAAAAACCCACAAATTACGTCTTAAAATTTGGAAGCTAACGTTGTTAAAGTCTAAAAATCTAAAATTTGAGAGAGGACAAAGTTTGCCCCTTTTTTTAACATGTTTCTTTCAAAAGCATTAAAGCCACGCAAACAACACAACAAATCAAGACTTGCAACCCCAGTCTGCAGAATCTCAACATTTTCAAGCCTGACAACCCGATGGGGTCTTGGCATTTTTTTACTGCTTTTGATGAAGAAACCGGAGAAGCAGGAGCCATGGACCATGGCCCTTGGCCCTGGCTCTGCTGACGTCACCTCTCCATTTGAAAAAAAAATCCCAAGATTGACAAGAAACAAACGCCTCTTGCATGCTCTTGAATCCCGCTTCCTTATTGAACTAGTTCTTGAGAGCAACTTCTCACTTTATTACTGTGACACCCATTATTCTCCTAACAGGTATTAAGGTAATTAAATTAATTTTTAGTGTATAAAAAAAAATTACTTCATTTAAATTTATTTTACAATATTTATTTTATCTATCTTTAAATTTTCTAAAATTCTCTTATATTTATTTAGTATGTTTACTAAAAACCTTAGAACTTCTAATAAATCTCAAAATGTCATATTGGCATTATGTGTTGTAAAGTCTCTAGATGAACATAAGAATATCTTTTTCAACTACTCTTGACCCTCATTTTCTTTATTTCCTCCGGTGACATTCTTCAACATGTCTCATCCATAATTGTTATCTATCACTTATCTTCAAAGACTCATCTTTTCTTCCTTCTCTTCCACGGTTCCCACACTCTTCTTCTCATTTCTTTGCTGAAGCAAATACTTAGAGAACTTCTTCAAGGCAGCCATAAAAATCAGCCACCATCACCTCCATTTGAGCAAGAATTTCAGTCATACTGAAGAAAAGGAACCCATTTTGAAGCCATTTCAAGCTTCCAACTAACCATAATCCGAGATTAGAATCTGATGAACAAATTTAGTTTTTCATTTATAAATTTTCTTTTATACTAAAGATTATTCAATTTACGTTTTAAACCTAAGTATATGTTTGTTGCTATTTTGGAGCATATGTATAAAGTCTAAGTGTATATGCCCTAGACAGAAATTTATATTGTTAAACTTTGTAATACCTCTATGGGCAGTGGCTATTTCTTGAAATTCTGGGATTAAATTAAAAATGAATTTTATGAATTGGTTTGCATATTTGAAAAGTAGCATCCTAAGCTTTCTAACGAGCTATCATAAACCTAACTCGGAGTTGTATTTTATTTTCTAAGAATTATTCAATTTTCAGATTGGAAACTAGTAACCTGCCAGTTTGTTATGGTATACCAGCTGCTAACCTGAACCAAGAACCCATCTTTGCTCACCACCTAATTCTTTAATGTCTTGCAACCTTTCCAATATTATCCTAAGTGATTGATGAATCTTATTAGGGACTAAAACATATAGATTACTTGCTCACATTTTATATTGTGTTAAGACAAAATTGTTTACTGTGTTATTCAAAAGAGATTTACATAAAAGCTTTAATGGCATACTAGTAAGATAGGTTTACACATGATTTATTTATGAATATAGTTGTATGTTGTGCTTTAGTTTTTAATTGTCCTTATGCACGCCTTAAGATCAAGGGAGTAATGGAGCTAACGTTAATTGATTCTAGGATTAAAAGATTGTTGATAAGCTTGAAAGGTAGGGATTCTATTACTCATCTTTTGTGAGGTTTTATAGAATTAAAATTGATTGTTTTGCCGCAATATATATATATATATCTATGTTGAACTGATATTATATGAGTATCACATATAAAACTATGACATAGACTCGTCTTGTATTGTACGGCGAGGAACATAATGAATTGACACATGTTATAAATTGAGAAGCATGGTTAGGGAAAACTGACCTCTATTAATAATGATTTAATATAGAGAAATAGTGAGACATGAAGAGGGCGGCGATTACGTTCCTTGGGCATGAATACCCTAAAAGGTAAATAAGGGGAAGGTGATGACGCTTCCTTGGGTTGAAAGTCCCAGACACACTGTACAGGAATCGACTTATGAGAACTCGAGGCTTGATGTCCCCTCACCGGAACACCCTTGGAATTTTTAGAGGGTGATCAAGCACGCCATTTTGGGTTTCGATGAGTTGAGTGATACTCTATTGAACGTGGGTACCTAGGAATAATGATGACCTATAATATTTGTATATACGTATATGTATGAAACTCGGTAATGATTAACTATAGTATCCATAGAATATGATTATAATAAATCTCATAATCTGGATAATGATAATTATTAACTAACCATGCAGGTTTAATGTGGTAATGATAAAAACCTAAAGTGAGTAATGGTTTTGTCTACTGAGCATAGTGTCGCTCATTTCCTTATATTTTTATCTTTTCAAGACTCACTAAGTGTGAGGTGGATACGAGAAAAATAGTTGAGGAAGTGATGTAATTATATTACATTGGGACTGCTTCAATTGTTGAGAATGTTCTTCATGATAATGTAAGCATCAATTGTTACTTTTTGTGACTGTATTACAATGCGTTGAGGGTTAAAATGATGATGACGACAGTTTATAATATTAAATTTAAGGTGCTACATTAAACTGTAGTTTATTTGTCGTTTATATTTTTTATTTTTGATTTGAGAGTTTTCATTTAAGCCCCGGACAACTTTATTTTTAAGGTTTTACTTTTATTTTTGATTTTTATTTTATCTCATTAAAAACTGTTAACCCCCATATAGGGGCGTTACAATTACACACTCTTTATAGATATAGCATATTGTGGGAAAGGAAAACCTCTAATATATATATATATATATTGATAGTGGCTATCTAGTTAACTGTTGCCCTTTCAATAAAAGTATATTCTATTTTAAGGTCTTGGTGCTCTCATTTTTTAACTGAATTCTGCTTCTTTGAAGCTCACTGATTTTCTGAATTTTGGACCTTGGCCGGCTAGGAATAATGCAAGTATTGAATTCTAAGAGCAAAAAATTGACCATACCATTAGCATATTCTCTTGGATTTGTTTATTATTTTTCACAAGTCAATTATAAAGATCATATATTCTCTTCCCACATAGCCAAACTATTTCTTTGTCATTCTCCTAGGAATGAAACTACAAGAGGAGAAAATGAGCATGAGAAAATTATAATTAATAACAATAAAAAAAGATGGGTCTTCCTCCATTTAGGACAGACACATAGGTGGAGCACCAATTAGCCATTTTGACTGTTGGATCCAATCAAAATATTAAAGATGAGTTATTTTTTTCCGTTTACATCACAGAAATTATCAAAAGACTTAAAAAAGATGTTCTTCATTGCAGGCTCACTCCTTAATCATAGTCCTTTTAGAAAAGAAGCAAGACCTTCTTGGAAAGCAACATATTATTGACTTGCAATCTCCCAACATAAATTCTAAGTGGAGTACTTTTGAACTTCTAATAAATCTCATCAACCATTTTTTTTTTCCTTTTTCTGATTTCCATTGATCGGGAATAATGCAAAACCTTTGTCTTGTAGTCACATGCGTATACAGTTACTACAAAACACACCTATTACGTTCTCCAACGGAGCTAAGTACATATTGATCTATAGTGGTCCTAGTTTTACGTTTTTGGGAATAAATTTCAACAAGAATTAAAAGTAAAAAAATTTATGTGGGGTTGGAAGTTCTATTCCACTACACATAAAAACCCAATAAAGGTTACCCCTGTTGGCATTGTGGTGGGAACCACGGTTTCCACCACAAACTCAGTTATAAACAGTGTAAAGCTCTCATATGCTACAGTAAAATTTAAAATTGCTACAGTGTAAAGCTTTCACATGCTACAGTAAAAGTGGTTCCCACCACCTTCCAAACACCCCCTAATTATGCAAACCGTGTTCAAAATGGTTGATAATGAAAGGACTTGTAATAAATTTCCCACTCAAGAATTCTTTTGTGGGTGAAGGAAAAAGTAAAAAAAAAAAATAAAAAAATTATTGCATATGGCATATGGTATCTTTTATTTATTTATTGGTAAACAATATGGTATCTTTGATTACTTTAGAATAAAAAGCAAACCATAAGGTTGTTGAATAACAACAAACTGGCATTGCAACTTATACAAGTGGTGAATAACATATTCTAAGATAAAAGATTCTTTTCTTGAATTTTCTACTTAACATTCTAGATTAGTGTTTGGGAGCATAAGTTTGACCAATAAATTCATAATATTGTAGCATATAAGTATTTTATATCATAGTTTAATTTTATTTTATATTATAGTATGCGAGAGTTTTATACTATTTGAGTTTAAACCAATTCTCTAAATATCTTACAAATCTAATAAAAACCCTATAGCAAAGCTCTACACGGTGTTTGAGAGAAAAGTTGAAATTTTGTGATTGAAAATTAGACACCATAATATGTAAGAGTTTTATACTATTTACGGATAAAATTGTGTAGTCAAAACTCCAACATCAAACACCCTACTGGTTTTCTCTCAGTTATGTAAATGCATGTAAGTCCAAAATAAAGCCAAAATTTGATTTGACATTCTAGATTGTAATAAGTTCACTCCTTTAATCATGCTCTAGTTTTCTCATGGCTGTTAATACAAGAAATCACAAAATAAAATAAAATAAAATAAAATAACGCCAAATTTGACTTGTTGGTTCATGTCAAGAAGTCCAAAGGCACGTCCCATTTCATTTGATCCTCAATGTTAATAACATCCATAAAATTTAGGATTTTTCATATTGGTTGGTCCTCAAATATTAATAATTATTCAACTCTATAATGCCTCATATCAAAAGTTTCTATAAAAGGCTATTTAACAAGAGCAGTTCAAACCAACTTTTCAGTTATAAATAATATAAAGCTCTCACATACAACAGCTAAAATAAAAAAGTTGCTATAATATAAAGCTCTCACATACTACAATAAAAATTGTTCTAACCATCATGCCAAACATCCTAAAGCATCTAGATTTTTTTGTTATAATTTTGTATCCTTTTGAAAAGTAACAATTATATGATACCTTAGCTCTCACCTTAATCTAGGGGGATAATTAGTCAATGCCTAAGGCATCGGTAAAGATCCAAGTCCCACATATTTTAAAGTTGAAGTTTTTTTTTTTAATTTTTATTTCCAAGGACAAACAGTTTCCTATCCTAGGCCAACTCTAGAATTTCTTATCTCCTTTAAAGTTTCCAATTTTTTTAGATTTTAATGTTTTCTATACATTTACTTGTGTTTTGTCTTTAATTTGCGAAGTTTGCCGCTTTGTTTAATTTATGGTTTCAAGCCTAGATTTTTCAATCCCAATTCCTCATTATCTAGTCTGAGATTAGTTCTTCAATAATATTATCAGAGTCTTAGGTAATTCTGCTTGATCTTCATGTTTAATTCAAACACAATTTTGCTGCATCAGTTCAACAAAATTTATAGGCTGTTTAAGAAATGAGTTTAACTGAACATACTATAACATATAAAAGAAAACAATATTAAAAAATTAGGTGAAACCACATACTACGATTTGAACCGTGGCTCCCAAAAGTCTATTGATTTCTAAAAACAAATAGCAAGTAGAGTCTCTCTCCCTCCTGAATTATCAATTGTCAACCCTCCAACTTGAAGAGGAAATCAATCAACCAAGCATTAACTGTAATTAATCGTTTGATTTTTAGTGTTGACATGCTTGTTAGGTCTCAGAATACATCAAAAAATAAATAGGTTCCCGCTCAGCTTTTAATAGGCAAATAATAATCAGTTTTCTACCAAACAAGTAATAATATAATCAGTTTTCTTTCAAGGGTTTCTTGTTTTTTGTCTTGAAATGCTGGTTGATCTACTTTGGGCCAGCATGTTATCAGTACTTTTTGTTCTACCGCCGGTGGGTGACCTAGCAATAAGAGGACTATCATGGTGGTATGTGGTTAAAAGTTGGAATATTTTGTATGTGTCTTAAATGTAAATACTTACGTCTCCTAGTCAGTACTCTATTCATAGTGCCTGAACCATGCCGTCACGTATTCTTATTGCTAACATTTGATGAGATTAGGGCAGCACGCTTCGAGAAGTAGGGTCTAATGATACAAACTTCAACAAATTATTCTGACAACATAAGCCTTTTTAATAACGTCGTTAATATCGGTTGGTTAGAACTATTTTTGATTCAAAGCACTATAGTTGCTTTTGCTTTATACGTTAACTATTAAGAGCCTTACACTTCAGTTTAAACCATATTGCCAAACACTATATTGGTTTTTTCTTTTATTGTGTGTCTTGTACGCTATTATTGGTTGCTCCCTTCGTGGACTTTTTTATTTGGAGGAAAAAGAAGTTAGGTTGTTGAAAAAAATATGGTTTGAACTATTTTTTGTTTAAAATATTAAAGCTGTTTGAGAGTTTTACATTGTAAAAGGTTTAAACTTATGTGTCATATACCACATTAATTTCTCCTTTTATTATGTGTCTTGTCTACTATAGCTTCATTTAAAAAACCTAATTGAAACTAATAAGTTTTAACTACTACAATATAAAACTCTCACATACTATAATATAAAACAAAAATTTACTATATATAAAAATCTTCTATATTATAATATTTTAGTTTGAATTTATGATATCAACTATCTCACCAAAACTTCCTATAAATCATACTATATTGTAACTAAGCTTGCGCAATGAAAATTTCACTTTTCAGTTTTCAGTACTGCTGTTAGGTGCGGTAGTAATGTTTTTCGGCGTCACCTTTGGGAGGCCCATGTTCATAATCTGTTTTAAACGTCACGCTATTATCTCAGCATATTTCTTTTCATAGTCAACATCTTCATTAAATCCTTGATGGGTACATTTGTTTGAATTCAAGTATCCCATTTGGTTATTTCGGAATATTTTCATGATGACAACATTAATAATTCACTTCGTTCCAATTTGGAAGTCACGGTGGGCTACGAAAAATTCTTGTCAACAGCTTCTTTGCTAAAAAAACATTTTTAAGCTAGGATTGAAACTGTTATTTCTATAGGTCAAACTACAATATAGTACCTTTAAAGATGCAGTTGTTAGGCTGTCCTGCAAAAATTAGAGCCATTGTTTTTTATTATTATTTTTATTTTTGTATGAATATTTATATTAGAAATGACTTGTTGTGTGTGCAATTTTCAACATCAAATCACATAAAAATTTACTCAAAACTGACGTACAAATAAGCCTCACATCATGGTGCATAGAAGCTTATCAAGATCAACCTAAAATAAAAAAAATAATAATAATAAACAAAATAGACAAATCTGAAGTTTGAAACATAAAATCCTCCGGATAGTTCATTTCTAACCTTGTCATAAAAAGGGGCAAAATTATATATATGTAACTGATAAAAAATCCTGACAATTCAAAAAATGTGGTTGAAATTCTTACATTGACTGACTATATACATGAAATATTTACAAAGCCAATTTATACTTGCTCACATATTACTATTTATCTTCTTTTTTTTCTTTTTCCGCTTGTATTATTCACAAAGTATTAGCATACGTCTTTTTCAACCCAAATAACTGACAAATTTAACAAGGGGCTTGAATGAAAGAACCAGAAGATGAGCTAACTTACCTGACAATTCAATAGAAACGTTTTTTTTCTCACTTAAATTTCCCTACATATATTGGAAGATATTTTCTGCTCAAATAAGTACTAAAGAAGCTCTGCTACAAATACCAACTTGCCACCAAGATTTTTTTTTTTTTTTTGAATTCATCATGTCCATGCTTACAACTTTTGCCATTGTTGTTATTTTCACGTAGATGTTAACAAAACTAAAACTAATAGTGTGTTTGGGAATATCAGTTTCCACCAAACTTTGATTTTTATAGTATAAAAGCTTTCACAAGCTATACTGTCAAGAAAAAATAAGTTATAATATGAAATCTCACATGCTATGATAGTGTCAACTAAAAAGATGTTTAAAAACATTGGTTAGAACCAATTGGTTAAAAATATATAGGATGTAAGAGTTTTACACTGTAGTATTTTTTTGTTTTTACTGTAAATACTAAAAGGTTTACACTAATTTATTGATTAGAACCAATTAGTTCTAATTAAGAGCCAAACATCTTATAAAATTGATTCAAATCGTTAACTCAAACACCCTTTTCATCATTCTATACAATGGTTTTTGGGATGCAACGGAAGAAAATGTAGCCAAAGAAAAGGACCCCTTAATGCATAGTAACCTTGGTCAGCTAGCCAATAGAGTTGGGTAAGCTAATCAACATTAAATCACATTGATACAAGATGAAAACTTGTTGCTTTGTGGCCCACTTGTACTCCATTACCTTGGGGCCAGCCAAAGATAAACATCTTCTCTTATCAATGACGTAACTCTATCACCTTGATTTTTTCCTCTTCTTTTCCTTGTGTGTGTGAATTATTCATGTTATGTATGCATGACATGCATATTTGCCGCTTATTTCGAATTCGCCCATCTATTTTAAGTTACATCCCATCTATGCTAACTAAGATTGTGACTTTCACGTTTTAGTGTTAATGATTTTGCTTCATTTTGGGGAATTTCTCTTGTAGAAAGCCTCACAGATGGTGCACATTTTAAAAATATTAGGGCCTGTTAAAATCATTTTTTTCTGTAAATGTGACAGACAAAGACATACCCACTATGGGTATATTTTTAGGTTCCCATCAGAGAAATTGCGCTGTTTCTATGAAAATTGCGACCTTCACGTTTTAGTTTTTTCATTAGCACATGGCTTTCAATTGTCATAACCACAGGAACTTATTAAAAATCTAATAGTTCAAGACTTATCCTTATGAATAGGGTATATTTTTG
The DNA here is from genome assembly GCA_025403435.1 of Artocarpus heterophyllus. Classification (NCBI taxonomy): domain Eukaryota; kingdom Viridiplantae; phylum Streptophyta; class Magnoliopsida; order Rosales; family Moraceae; genus Artocarpus; species Artocarpus heterophyllus. The sequence goes on from CM046339.1 coordinate 21,735,280, forward strand.
TATCATATCACAGAATTCTTCTTAAATTGTTGATCGAAAGATGAATCACGGATAAAAAGAAAAGAAAAACCTTCAAAGAAGTCCATGTTTTAGGGCTTCTTTTGTATTCTTGTGCTTGTAGGGTTGCTTTTTCTTAGTCTCAAGTTTAATGTTCGCAACAATGAAAAGTCCAACCAACATAAGTAGGGGAGAGAGAGAGAAAGCAACCACCTCTCTAATTAGGACAAACAGCAACTGTCCCAACTCTTTGAACTCTTTTTTTTTTTTTTTTCCCCTTTTTTCCCCCTAGTGCTTCTCTTTGCAGTTTTGGCAAATACCAAACGTATCTCATCTTTGCAAAGCCCCACAGGCTTTTGTCTTGGAATGAAACTTGTATAATTTGCTTCTTGGTAAAGGCTCAATTTGCAAACTCAGTTTAAAGCTAAGCCCCAATCTTGGAACTGGACAAGCCACAACAAACATGCCTGCTAAAGCTACATGAACTAAGGATGCGCTATTAAATCAATCATCAAGATTATTGAGTCAATAGTGACCTTTAGACTTCAATGAAGATGCTACATGCTTTGATTCACTTGTACTTGAACTTGAACTATTCAAATTTTCACAGAACAAGCAAGCCTACATAGGTCTGCGGGGACATTACTTGAAAATCCTTCCATTGACTTTGAGGGAATCATGATAACAGAGAGATAAAATAATTTTTTAGAAGAGAGAGAGAGAGAGAGAGAGAGAGAGAGATGAGCAATAAGTTACTTTAGTTAATTCGTGAAAAAGGAAAATTTTTCCTTCTTTTGAAGAGAGATACAAAAGATTCAATGATTGCTTGATTAGACTGAGTCGGCTTAAATTGGACAATGACATTCTTTTTAAGAGAACAGCTCTGAGGCCACTTGTACTAGAAAATTATGAAATTAATTATGTCCATTATTAGTACTTATTCAAACCTATCAAATTACTAATTAGAGAGTGTACAAAAAAAGTGGTATTTGGAGAGGGGATTCCATTCAAAACTTGTGATGGAAAAACAGAAGATAGAATAGAGAGACAATGGACATGTTATACAAACACTAAAAGAAAATACTATACATCAAGATTTATGAAAGATTAATAATTGGCATGAGTTTTGAAAATCCATCGAATGATCCAGATCCTGAAAACCTGAATCTTTAAGACTATTTCACTACTTTGACAAGAAAAACAGGTCTAGCTAAATAGAAAATGTCGCTGCTGAATGTATAGGGATACCACCTTATGCAACCCAAATGGAAGTTTTAATCTCCAATCCTTCTGTTTTTGGCTAAAAGGCCGACCTTTGCGAAGAGGGTGCCTCTTTTTTTTCACATTAGCCAACTTCCATATGCAGCCCTCTGGTTCAAGGGACTCCAGTAGAAATACACCATTCTTTTCTAAGAAATTAGGCTCTTCACCTTCTACGTAGCGTACTTGCATAGGCATGTCCTTGAACCGTTCTAGGTCATCTGGTACCCTTAGTAATCTCATTGCCCCGGGAGTTGATACCTTCAAAACAGAAACTCTTTTGTTTATTCTTTGTGTTTCTATGGTATTAAAATAAATGAGTAATTTCAATCTAAACAACTAGAACTTGTAAAGCCAAAAAAAACAAGAGAACAATTAGCTAGAAACGTATTTACCTCAAGACCCAAATTGTCGGGTATGTCACCAAGTGCTCCGACTTCATCCAATCTCTTATTGTACTCCCTATTGTAGCTTTCAAGCTCATCCATGCTGGGACATCCGTATCTGATCAAAAGCAGAATGGCATACACATAACCAACACAAAAATTAAGAGTCAATTGATCAAATGACTGATCATGCAAGAGCTTTCTCCTCCTCAAATCTTGAAAGCCAACAAATCAATAACAATTGCACAAATCCACACAAATAAATATTGAAAGCAAACAACATGAAAGGCCTTGGCCAACAATAAAAAAGCGGACAATACAAACTAAAAGGCGAAAGTTCCTGTTTAGATAACAGATGGCCCATTTGGAAGAAATATTTGAACAAAAGTTTTTTTTTGGGAGAAAACAGTGCAGCAAAAAGCTTTGATTTGTGGTTCAAACCCACGAAACAAACAGGCCAAGAGTTTTTGTTCTTTTTTTGAACTGGGGTGGGGGGATTCGAACCCTAGACCTCTAGACCTCAACACTAGAGGTACGGGTGCGAATTTACACCCGGCAGCCTGCAACCACTTATAATGCAAAGCAGACAAATCAAAAGGAGCGGAACAAATTTACTTGTGTGACAATTTGTCCAGTCTAACATAGACATATCCTCGAGGAGTAGTCTTGAAAGCAAAGATTTGGATGTCATCACCAAATTGCGACAACACCTCATGGGCAATGGTAAGAGCCCGCTCGCCTCATGGAAGACCATTCAATACAACTCCACCACCATCTCCTCCATCACCATACTATTCATTTATCAAAACTATCCTCATTAGAAATAACTAGAATAAGCAAAAAACATAAAAAGGGTTCAGGGACCTGACTGAGTGATCTATAGATTTTACATAGTTACCTCAGGCTCAGTTTCATCCTCATCTTCCCATCCATCTGAAGTCTCTCCCTCTTCGTATCCATTCCGAACGTCCCTATCTTCATTCTCTTCATCGGCAGAAACTTAATCAAGAAAGAAAAACAAGAGGAAAATAAACGCATCAACGTAATCATTCTTCTCTAATTTTCCAACATTGTATGCCCAAAGTGCTTGGTGGAGAAAATCTCACTCGTAATATTTGAAAGCTCCAAAGTTCACCAATTTAGCCAATAACAGCAATTTTTAATGTTGTTACCAAAATTTTCAACACCGGGAGTACCTGTTTGGTTCTCGAGGAGAAATGCAGGTAAAAAATAATACACACTTATCATGAAAGAACCCAGTATGAGAAAATAAAGACAGGCCTATTACTAACCTAAACAAATAGGAGAAACTAACAGGAAAAATAAAATTTACAAAAAAAAAAAAAAAAAAGAAGCGAAGAAGAGAGAGTGTACCTGAAAAAGGGTCGCCTTTATTGTCCACAAAATCTTTGGAGGAACTGGTTTTTAGAAACCGGAAAGCAGCGGAAGAAGAAGAAGGAGAAGTAATGGAAGTGGGTTTATACGGAAAACCAGAAGAAGAAGAAGGATCGTTGAGAAGGGAAGGTATTCGGAGTGTGGAAAGGCGTCTAAAAGACGAAGAGGAAGTGAAGAGTCGAAGTCGTAGTAAATTGTTAATCATCTTCATAATCTTTGCCTTTGCTTTCTGTGTTTTCTTCTCCTTCTTCCTCCTCGTCTCGATCTGTCTCTCTCTCTCTCTATCTCTAGGACTTTCCAGTCCGATCCGCCACCGACCCAATTGGTTAATTGCCCATCATTTCCCCCTTGCAAAGTTTGATGTCGTTTTCGCTAAACCCCAGCGCTTAAACCCCGAAGAGTTTTTACCGCCTGTAATCAGAAAACTACATGTCGTATGTGGTTAAAGATTGATGTCGTTTATTTTATAAACACGACGTCCATGGCCATAGGCAAGAAAATTTGTATAAACAAAGAAACGACAAGACAACGCTGCATGCCTATCGTTGAGAACGACGCATCAATTATTTTAAAGTTTGCTGTTGTTTTCCGATTTCTGTTCGAAACGACACGTTCCTTGGCGTTTAAAATTTTGATGTCGTATAATAAGAAAACGACGAGTCATTGTTAAACTGATTACGGAGGGAAGGAAGTTGCGAAGAACTTAACCAAAGAAAGGCACAACTTGGTAAAATCTCATTCATCCTCGAAATTGATTTTTCTAGAAATAGTTGCAACAAAGCATGTTATGGTATTCAAGTATTAATATCAGAAAAAAAAAAAAAAAAAAGAAGAAAAGAAAAGAAACCAATTTGCATGTTGATTAAAATAGAAAAAGATAAGAGCAGGAAACAAATTAAAAAATATATACAGAAAGAAGCTGCCCTGCTTAAGATGTCCAATGCCGCTCTCACCAGCCCCAACGGACAATATTGCAAAGGTAAAAAGTGTTGCATATTCAAATAGAATAGAAGAAAAGCAAAGGTAGAAATTTGAAGCCAGTAATTGTCTACAATCGAAGAATGGTTCTTAGGGTGTCACATAGGTTTTGAATGGTCTGTTGCTCTTGAGTCGCTTGCAATTCCTGAAGTGGCATGTCCTCATAGCACCTGAATCCATTCAAAGACGGGATTACAGCGCTGCACACGGAAACCAAAAGAAAGCGAGACGCGTCGCACAACACAACATTACAAGCAGAAACTGAGACCCATTTTTCAGGCAGAGCTCACTCCAAAAAGGCTAAAATTTAATTATACGGGACAAAAATATTTATAAAAGAAAGGGCAAATCTTCTTAACGTACGTTTTGTGGTACGCTAGAGCCTGCGCCAGATTCAGCAGTGTTGAACTTGAAGTGAGCCTTTGATAAATACTTGGGGGAAGGGGCATCTGCAGCACATCGAATGAAAAAACATCTGTAAAATGCACACGAGCAAAAGCGAGCTCTGCAGCAGACAAGCGAAGAAAGGAAGAGAGAGAACCTCGTTTTGCCCTCTTCTACCCTTTTTGGACTGTGGATCACCGGTAAAAAGCTCCTGAAGCGCTTCCACAGCTATGGTTCCACCATTATGATGCTGTGAACCTCCGAGAACGTTGTCTGATAAGAGGGCAATAGGAGATATATCTGTTGCCCTCAAAAATGGGATAGGCACAGTATTGCCAGCAGCATAAATCGAGATAAGCTGCAATGATCATTAACCCCAAGTAATCAGAACCTCCTCATGCTATAATAGATACAATCATGTATGCTCAGTTGGAAGAGTTCTGAGTCACTGGTGTCTCGTTTCTTTTTAGTTCTATTGGCATTTTACATTCTCTCTTTGAAAATTTCTTTTAGTGTTACTTTCTATGTAACTCTTTCTTTTTTAATAAAATTTCGTTTCTTACCAGAAAAAGACATACATAAACACACACACACACACAAATATATGTATACACATTTTTTTTTATGGCATAAGGGGCAATAAGAATGCTCAAAGATAAAAATGTCAAACAACAATAACAAAATAAGCACCAGTGTTGCCATTCAATAAATCAAAACTAGTGAATAAATAAATAAAGCTGCTAGTTGACTTCTACTTTCTCATGAAATATGTCTAAGATTCAAAATAAGAAATCTACAGAAAGTTGAAGCACTATGACTTCAATGTGATCATAATATTTATATCAGCATTCTCACTTTTATAGCGTGCTTCAGAAAGTATAAAAAAAATGAAAGAAAAAAAAAAAAGAAAACAAAAGGAAGCTGAAATTATTGGGTATATCAGGGAGTTTGAACAAAATTTACCTTATCTTGTAACGTAAAAGCTTTTCTGCTGACAGTTTTGCTCTTCAGCGTAGAACCAGTCATGCTACTCCCACCTTCAAACTGAGCACCAGAAGAGCTTTTGGTCTTAAAGTCCCGGCCAGAATAGCCTAGAAGGGATGGAGAAGGTGCTTGTACTGTCTGGGTAGGACATAAATCTCCAATCACATTGTTATTTTCAGAAATACGTCCTGCAATTTCCACACTGACAGAATATCCAATTATGTAATGCACTCTCGAAGGTATTAAGATAACTCTTAAAACTAAACATAGTGAGAGAACTAGCATTAGGTTTTTTTTATTATTATTCTTTTATATTGTAAGCAAAGTACCTAGGTTCTTGTGATTTGCTAACAGAAGGGCTTTCAGGAATTCCTGAAGCACATGAAGGTTCTTGAACATTGGAGGCTCGTGAAACAGTGGCTTTCTCATCAATTTCATCTCCACCATGAACTATTACTGTGCCAAAAATACCTGTATTTTCAACTAGGTTAGAAAATCATGCAAGAATTGCACTTTTCAAACCTTAAAGATATGAAATTTCAGAAAAATGGAATCACAACTATGTATTGCTTAATTTTTAATGCTACAACCGGAAACTATTTCACTCAATCAGTCCAAGAGTAAAAGGCACGTTCACCAAAACAGAAAAACACTACCACCTTCCTCAGCACAAAATTACGTTCATATTAAACAGCAGGTCCAAATATCTGAAATCATTCAACCAAGTTGGACATAAGCCGTACGAAAGACGGGCATACCTTCTGCACCCAGCTCCATGCCATCTGACACCTGCTGCTTACTTGAGGTGTTGGATGTGGGACCCTCATTTGCCACCTGCCCAACATTTTGGGGTTGCGATGGAACAGTATCTCCATAAACCTCTTTCACTTTAGGAGCTTCCAGTGTCTGTATATTTATAAACCATCTTAAAGATAAATTTACACAAAAAAGACAGGAAGAGAAACAAACGAGATAAATTCATACGCTATCTTCTGGTACAACTGGATCAAGACTTTGCGCTTGTAAAGCCAGAGAAGCCCTAAATTGTCTGGCCTTTTCAATTTTTGGCAACATTGCAGATGGCCCATATTTGCACTTCTCAATAAATTTATGCTACTTTCACATGCATGAAAAGGTAGCTTGAAGTCAGGATAGAAGCCAAGAAACTGGAATCTTATTGCATATAACGTCACAAAAAGCAAGGAATTTAGAAATGACCACACACATACAATTTGTCTGCTTCTTTATTTATTTATTTAATTTTGGGAGGGGGCAGGGAGAGTAGGGTAGGCTTTAAAAATTTTCCCAACTGATGTCCTAGACATAAATTTAGCCACATAATTCTCTTAAAGTAACTAAAATTAGCAACCAGAAACCAACCACTCTAATGTCAGAGATAGACTACAAACAACTCTTGATTAGAAGAACGTATAAGTTCTCAGCATGTAGTTGCTAGTAATATTATATATATATATATATATATATATATATATATATATATCTTATGGGTCCTACATGACTGAACTAAGGGAATATCGTAACATTGTGCCAGAATTAATTTTCAGTTCCTCTATCATTTTATAGATAAAACAAAAAATCCATGATGCGCCCAGTGAACCATGTTCCACAAACTTCAAGAAAAATAACGAAATTTTATAACTTATAAAGCACCAGAGAAATATATTTAAATCATTAATACGCTACTAGGAAAGCCACTTTCTTAATTAATTCTAAAGGTACTTTTTGGCTATACCTTCAGCATCTCAGATGCAGTGGGACGTGAACGTGGTTCTTTGGTTAAACACTTCGCTACAAAATCATGAAACACAAGAGACCTGAAAAAGGAGACTCAATTAAATGACATGATGTAGGATTTCCAGAATGATATGAACTTGACATGTAACAATCGAAAGCAGAAATTCTTGAGCATTTTCCATAAAACATCATTAATAGCTAGAAAGGATTGTAGATTGAAAAGGAATGAAAAAAAAAAAACCATTTTTCTTTATCCTCAAGCATCGGAGCTGGCTCAATGGATATCATGAACAAAACCTATAAATGACGATAAAAATGTTACCCATAAGCTTGTCAATCACAATTGGAAAAATAAAAACGAAAAGGAATAAACACTAACCCTCATTGGGTGCACTGCAGATCTTGGAGGAAGCCCCTGAAATTAAAGGGACAAAAAATACTACCATTGATCATTACTAAGAAAGAATCTAGCATATCAAAACCAAAAACCAAAATCTAACCAAAAAAAAAAAAAGGAAGCAACAAGGACGGAATAATCAATCAATATATAAACATCATTTTGTTCACTGATGGTGGTACCGTAATTACCTATGCAAGATTAACTAGTCAACAGATGATAATAACAACCCAATAACATTAGCTCTTTATACACCAGGAAACTAACTTAAAACTCCCAGGCCACATAAAATGAGAAATATAAACAATTTACAGTCAAAGTCCAAAAGATGCCTGCTTTCAAACAGTTTTCCAGTAAATTGAAGAAAATATCACACTCACTAGATATTACCTCAGCCATTTCAATTGCAGACACACCAAGAGCCCATACATCGACCTGGAGAAATCAAGTCCGTACAGTGTCACAAACAACTTTGATTACCAAAATCATAATAAATGTCAAAACCAAAACCTTGAACAATGTGCCAAAACCATGTGGTGTCATACTCTTACTTCCATCCAATATGATATCTACAAATTGTTGCTTGACCTTCAATAAATAGGATAACTGAAGCCTTATTGACAATTAATTACTGATTCTTCGCTCTACCTATATACTTGAAAGAAAGGGACTTCAATCGTTAAACCCTGTAGTGCCCAGTGTCCCCAGATTAATACAGTTTGGAACATAACACTACACCACTATTTGGCCTAAAAGCGTAGAAAACTTAGTGTTCCTTGTTCCTCCACATTCACGTAATTTGATACACAAGATCATGTAAATGTGCACGGGGAGGCGGCTTTGAGATTTTGGGTTGGGCGTTGTGGGTTCCCACTTGTGAACTTTAGTTAGGATGGCACATGGCACAACCTATGATGTGCTATTTAAAATTTTAGGGGAAAATAAAAAATTATATACATGCTGCAAGTCATTTACGCTTTAATCTCTGGCATGATTTTTACAAGTTAGTTTAGTTTTTATCGTACACGCAAATGATAGCAAAGAAAACAGTAAAAGTAAGAATTTTCTCCAAACCAACCAACTTAAAACGTATGAAACGCTCTCTCCAACTATACAAACCATGTAGTTCGTATCAGAATGAAGAGGGAAGTAGAGAATAGGCCAAGAATAAGAAGTGTCTTAAGAAAAAACACCCAGGATTAGAAAATTTGATACCTTTCCGTCATAACGACTTTCCTGAATAACTTCAGGAGCCATCCAATGTGGAGTACCAATGAACTGCAAATAATAAAGAAGTTCAATGTCACGGAAATATATCACCGAGACCAAGCTGCCAAGATCCACTTGGACTCGTGGAAATATGATGCAACCCATTTATTCAGATAGTGGTAGTCGAGAATTCGTATAAAACAAATTCACTTTAATTGGTACATGTAACTTTGAACTTGTTTAATGATAATATACCGTGTTGCGCTTAGACATGGTCCTTGTAAGTTGTGCCGCAACCCCAAAATCACCTGCTCATTTTGTCAACAAAAAATAAAACCTAATATTAAAACCGGTTTGTAGTATAGTGCAAGAGGAATAGAAAATCACCAAGGACCACTGTGCATATACTTCCTTTTCTTTGCCCTTTTTAAAATATAAAAATTTAATCCAGCTTAACCAAATTATGGACAACAATCATCACGTCATTCTAGGAGTAAGCTTTTCAAGAGTTACGATAATGTTCTAAACAAAATCAACAGTAAAGAACAGTAAAGCCTGACATCACTCAGCAAAATAACTACAATTGAATCACCAAATAACCAAGACAAACTAAAATCTATCTGCTGTAGAATAACTGATGAAGCGGACTGACCCAACTTGACATCCCCTTGTTCAGTTAACAAAATATTTCCACCTTTGATATCTCTATGCACCTTGAAAATTGAGTGCAAGTAAGCAAGCCCCTACAAAAAACAAAAATGTCCAAACCTACACCTGTTAGGTACAAAACAGTGTCGATGAGAAAAGTATTACAAGGAAAAGGAAAGAATTGATTAAAAATGAACACATATTGGCAGCAGCATTAGAGAATTTGAATAGGGAGAAAGATAAGGGGTACCATTGGGCACTTCAGCGAGCACTTCCAAATAACAACTAACAAATCTAAGAAATAACAGGAACTTTATTTGTGCCATAGAGATGGCACTAATTAATTACATTCACACATGTTTGAAGAAAAATTATCTTTGCAAAGCATCCAATTATTCTCAAACTGAAAGTTTAACATGTTGATCTTACCTTCAATGCTTCTCTACAAATGTATGCTAATTGACACTCCTCCAAAGGCTCCTCAGTAACATTCATCAAGTCGGCAACACTTCCACCCCCACAGTACTCCATTACTATCTGCCAAGGTAGTGAAAAATAGCTGTTCCAAACTTTAATACATCCACCATGAAATATCACCGAGATAGCTGTTTTCTTATGAGATTTTAACAAGTAAAGATTTTCTGCATTCTTACCCAAAGATATTCTTCTCCTTGGTAGCTACCAAGGTATCGAACAACGTTCGGATGACTACATTGTTGCAACATCTCTATCTCTCCCCGGATTTCTTCATATCCCTCCTCCTAAAAGCAGAAATATGACTCAATTTTTTCAATAATTCACTCAAAACCCAAAAGGGAAAAAAAACAAAAAAAAACAAAAAACAAAAACAAAAAACAAAAAAACAAAAAACAACTAAAAGGAAAGAAAACTCACCCCCTCACACAGTGATATAACTTTGATGGCTACTAGCTCCGAGGTTTTTAAATCCCTGGCCTTATACACTGCACCGTAAGACCCTTTCCCTGCCATTCCCCATAACAAGACAACCTTTCTCAGCAAAATAACAAAAAAAATAAGACAAATCAGCAAGCTCATTGCGCAATTAGCAACACAAAACGTATAACCCAATTGCAGAAAATATATCATTTTTGACATATTTTCGACAAATCGCCAAATTTACTGAGCAATTAGCAATAGAAAATTCATAACCCAAACGTACAGATAATTTGCGTCATGACAAATCACCAAGCCCATTAAGCAATTAGCAATATCAAAACGCATAACTCAAACGAATTAATAATTTGCATTACGATAAATCACCAAGCTTGATAAGCAATTAACGAGTATTAACGAATCTAAACACGCTCATAATTTGCAAATTGGAATACGACAAACTCACCAAGCTCGTTGAGCAATTCGTACTTGGTGGTCGGATCTTCCCTGGTAACGCTCTCGGGAATCGAACTGGACGACATTTTCGTCAGCTGCCGAGACTCTTCCCCTTGCGACGATCCGCTCCCCTTCCTTTGATTCCCAAACCCTAAATCCCCCACTGCCTGCATGCTCGCCACCGCCCTACTCATTGTCGATCCTACTCCTCTGCCGCCGCTGGTCCTCCTCACCACCGTCCAGCTCACCGAATCCCTCTCCCCCGACCGCACCATAAACGTCGAGAATCCATCGCCGTCCTCCTCCTCCTCTTCATCGACTCCCGCCGTTCTCTTGATCGTGTTCCCTCGCCTCGCATCGGCAAACGGCGAGCAGCGAGGGGGATGCGGCGGCGGAGGAGGAGGAGGCCCTCTCCTCTCGGAGAAGTACGAGGAAGTGGAGGTGGACCGGCTTCGAGGGCGAGTCCGATCGGTCTTAACTATCATTGTGCCAAAATCGTTCCCTCCGTCGTTGTCATTGTAGTCGTAGTCGAAGTAATCGATCGAAGCTCCACCGCCGAAGTCCTTAGGGAGGCGCTTGAGGAGCGGAGGGAGAGAGGCGTCGTCGTCGTCTTCCTCGTCGGCGGCGTCGCCTCCCTTGTAGACCATTGTGGCGTAGAGGTCCTGGTCTTGGTCCGAGGTCGAGGTTTTGCTGGTCTTGGGGTCGAATTTGCCGTCGTCGTCGTGGATGACTACAGTGGAGTAGAGCTCGGGTCTCGGCGGGAATTTGCGGGCCCGGCGAGGGGCCGCGTCCTGATCCATTTCGGAGCTGCTGCTCTAGCTATGGCGGAAGACAGGGGGAGAGATCATTCGACGGCGGCTGTTGGACAAGACAAGGTCATGGCTCGATCGAACCAGAACTGCCGGATTCGAGCCAGCTGCTTTCAGCAGTTGAGACATGGATGGTGATCTTACTGGGCTTTTGGGCTCGTGGCCCATTATTAGTCTTTGAGCGGGATGTCTTCAAAAAACTACTTTATTGTTTGTTGTAATGTAATCCACACTGTTCAAAACAGACCAGTTTTGGCTCAACAACTTTGATAAAACAAAAATAAAAACAACCCCCATTTTCTTGTTTTAAGTCAATTCTTAATTATTACGGTTAATAATGCAATTTTGCTCCATTAATAAAGCATAAGTGTTTTAGTATGTTATATTCGGGCAAATTTTTAATATGAATTATAGTAAATCAAGTCGTTAAAATGCTAACATGACACCTAAAACATTAGGAAGCAAACTTGTTTATCTATTATAAGAATTCCCAAAAAGTTCCAAAATAGCCTTTGAGAATAGTTATGTAACATCTCAAAACTCACAACCAAACGGCATTTACATAAAATCCCGCCACTCATTATTAAAAATATCCTTCATTTTTTTACTTTTCAAAACTATTGTTTTCACTTTATTTTTTAAAATATTAATTATATATTTACTATTATGCCTATTATAATTCAATATCAAAAATTAAAAACCCTAATTTTCTCTATATTCCTTCATGAAGGAGTGAGAAGAAAGAGTAACTTAGATTTTTAATAAATCATTAATTTCTAATAAATAAGTAGTTTTAATAAGTGGTGTATTGAAGGCACTCTTAGTAAGTTGGGGCATTTGGGGGATTCTTGTAAGTTGTCCTCAAAAAATTATTTTCTGCCCTATATACTCCAAAAACTTCTTTTTGAGGGTCAATTTTATAAATGCCACTTTCATGATACTATTTTTAAATTCTACAACTTTTATGCAAAAATTTGAAACATACTACTTTTAAAGAATATAAAGACAAAATTAACCTTCAGTCTATCAATGCTAAAACTGATGGACTCAAGTTCATTACTGATAAACTCGAGCCTAATCATTTATAACATGCAATGGTATTTTTTTGAAAGGATAAAATTCAATGATATATTATATAAAAAATATTAAATAAAAATAGTTTATTTGATAAACTATGAAAAAACAAACAAGTCAACTTCAACATTGCTTAAATATTTTTAGTCTTCTCATCTCTCACTACTAGCTAATCTATCATGATAGACTCCAGTCTATCACTAATATACAAAAATTAATATTACCAATCTACAACACATTAAAAAAAATTAATACAACTAAACAAAGATGAGCAACATTTCCTTTTTTTTCTCGACCAAGCAAGCCCGTCAGAGAAAAAGGCAAACTATCATCATACCTCACTACTATAAACAACGTCTTTTGCTATGACAAAAAGTCATCGCAAAAATTCGAGAGTCGTCATAGATTTTTTACAACGACATGTCATCGCCAATACGTTATCGCTAACAACTAGTTGCAAATAATATTTTTGCAACGACGAAGTCGTCGTAATATTAATTGAGAAGACAAATAGTCGTAAAAAAGTCACCGTAATTATGTCGTCACAATCTTCGTCAAATATGACATGGTTTCAGTTTTTAGCGATGAAAATTTTGAAAAATGTTGTCGCAACAACGTGTGCTGATGCTGACGTGGACCTAATTATTTGCGACGACTTTCTAAAAATGTTGTCGCAAATATCTTAATGTTTTGTGATGATAATTTATTTTATTAAAATATTTTATTTTTAATATTTTAATATATTTAAATGTTAATATATTTTTAATATTTAATATATTTTTTAATACTATTTATTAAATTTTTAATATTTTTAAATAGGAATAATCGACTTATAATAATAAAAATAAAATTTTAATATTAAAAAAGACAATTGATAATAAATTGTTCTAATAATAAAATAAAAATCAACACAAACATAATGTATTGAAATTTTGAATAAAGAAGAAAATACAATCTAATCTCCTAAATTTGTAGCATCGTCGATGCCATAGTCATTTTCGTCAACCGCGTCTAGAGGAGACGGAGGACCTAGTAGAACAAAAGTTTGTGAAGTCATCACTGAGAAGAATTGGGCTCCAGGTACCAATTGGCCCACCAACGATGTGTAGCTTTGGTACAAAGTCATGTTGTACTCAGCCAATCTCCATAGAAAATCCTCCAAATGTAGGTCAATAGGCATCAAATCTGTTCCATCTGACCCAGAGCTAAAGGATGAACTATCGCCCACACTAGAGTAGATCCTATGCAAGAGTGTAGGGCCTAGTCCACTCTTGTGTCCTCTACGTCTACGTAGGACATGCTCTAATATTCCCTCCTCGTTAAGCGTAGGTGCCGCTAAAGAGGAAGCAAACTGTGCTATCTGGGTTTGTCTCTCCTGCTCTATCGTATTCTATACGAATAACAGTTTACACATGTTAGAAATGCATAGAGTAATTTGAATAAGAGAAGATAGTGTTAAAAATTTAAAGTACTTACCAAAGTCTATTGTACTTTGGGGTTGACCCAAGTCTCCTCGTGACGTTAATGTCTACCCAGTTGTCTATGGCAGACATTGGCTACTGGGTCACTGTATTGGTCTGTCCAATAATTTGAATGTGTTAGAATAATGTATCATTTGATAAGTTTTAAGATTGCTTGTAATTAAATAAACTTATTAACCTTCTTGTTGCAATACTGGGAGATAGATATTTAACCGTGCAAACTTGACCACTTTTGGTTGTCAAAATTGTTTTTATTCGTCTCGGACTTTTTCTATGTATTATAGTTTTTAGCATTAGCAATATTGAAATTAATATATATAATAAATAACTAATTTAGCAAATATAAAATCACCTAAAATCTCTCAAACATGAACCTGTAGCAGCAATGACTATTACGGTACGATTTGGCTAGGCCCAAATCGTCTATTGAGGCCCAAGATAAGGATTCAGAGTTGCAGGTGAAGCAAGTCGAGCCCAACAGGATTGATTGATTCGAAATTGTTCGACAATAGGAGCATCGCCTATCTAGCTTATTATCAAATTGAGTCTTCAATCGATTCGATGGATTGCAAACCAATCGTGTATTTAGATAACTTTTTCTGTCATTGCAGGTTTGATCTCCTATATGTCTATTCGACAAGATCGATTCACATAATCTGATGATTATGAGTATGTCCAATCATGAATTTTAGATGTAGGGAGAGCCCGATTCTTGCAGCTTATCACGGACCAACACGTGTCCTACTATTGTGGTTACTTCAAGCACTATCATCCCCACTTTGTCAATTAAAAGTCATGAATTCTCTTCATCTTTTATATAGAGGAATATCATCTTCATTTGTAGACTTATGAAAAGAAGAAGATACAAAAATTCTGCTGAAATTTCTTATTTTCATTTTCATAATCATCTTTGTAATTTGTATACCTTAAATTCATACATAGTAAAAAGCAATGGACGTAGCCTTCTTTAAAGAGTGAACCACTATAAATCCGTGTATGTAGTATTATTTATCTTTTCAGTACAACTTAACTTCATTTGGTTTGGTTTATAAATTACTTTCTGTAATTAATCTAACAAGTTTTCTTTGAAGCTAAATAGATCCTAATAACGGTGATTTGATGGCCCAAATTCATTAAAAGGAACCCATTAAACTGACTTAACATATTTTGCATTTTATTGTAGATCTAACGTCTACAGTTTAGCGCCCACCATGGGGCCTTTAGATCTCCAGCGCAAAGATCTTCTAGCTCAATCACTGGACATGGCAGACAACTTAGACAACTGACATGCATGTGAAATTCCAAGCAAAGAAATTGAAGTCGATCCCCATGCAAACCAATAGATGGAAGCCCTTACAGCTGAGGGGGAGACTCCGAAGAAAATGCTTCAGGAGCAAGCTATGCGTTCCTAAGAACGCAACTGAAGATTGGAGCAACTCATTAGTGAGAACTCAACTTTGAGAAACCAGGTCAGTTACCAGTACTCACAAATGGCATGATGCTCATATTATTAATCGTATTATAGGTGTTCAACATTCCTAGTCACGACGGCAGCACAGTGGTAGTTTCAGACAACATCACCCGTTAGACAACAATTCTCCTTTAGTTCTATCGGAAGGATGCAACCACTAAATACTATCCCAACTCCTACGCCAACAACTACAGTCACAGTAACACCAATTGCCATAAGTACAACACCGATAACACCCACTACAACAACGACGACAACAACAAGCACTCGTCATGACCTGATCAGCATAAGCCCTAAGCGAATGAAGAACGTGAAGGGACTATTGAACCAACCACTCGATTGGGGGCCACTGTGGCACTAACCTTATCAACTTTCGAGTCCATCCAACAGATGATGAGAGAAATGCTAGAGCAAAATTCTAAGCGTGTTAAAGAGAAGATCGATCAGAAAGTCTCGAAAGCAACGAGCAAAACACCACTACTAGATAATATCTTGAAGAATATTTGAGAAACTCCATTCATGAGGAAAATTACTTCAGTTGTCCCTCCAAAGTACAGCGACCTCGTGTTCTCTTGCTTCGATAGAACATCAGATCCAAAGGATCACCTTTCGCAATATAAGAACGTTGTCAGTGTGACAAACATCTCGGACTCAATTCTCCATAAGATGATGTGCACGCTGTCTGCACAGAGTCTCAAAGGGCCAACCCTTCGATGGTTCAACAACCTGCCCACTAGGTCAACTTTGAGGACTTGGTGGATTCTTTCGTCAAGGCCTAGCTCACCAATTCCTTTATGACAGATCGGGCAAATATAAATTGCCACAAGTAAGACAGAAGTATACACAAGTTGGGCCATTGGGCATGATGGAATGCATGGGCTACAGTCCAGGATTGGCCTAGTAGTGCACGCATACCCACTATAGATTGGCACCTATCTGCTAAATATAAAAGAATTAGTTATTTAATTAATTCTAGAAAATAATTATTCAAATTCTTGATTGGGATTTTTGATAATTAATTATTTACATTTTGTATTTAAATAAATAATTTAAATCTTAGTTGATTTTGAATTATGGATAATAGATAGTTATTCATGATTATTTAAATCAGATAATTATGTTGAGCAATAGAATTCTAATACAAATTGTTTTGTTTGAATTAGAGCTATCCTAGATGATGCAGATAGTCACAATTCCCTACACTATGATTGGTTGAAATTTTGGATATAATCTCCTTATGGTTGGCGCCACACTTAAAGATAGAATAGAGAAAATTTCTATAAATCTAGATAGACTTTTGACTCTTTTTATTGCTTCTATAAATAGAGAACTGGGGTCTTCATTTATTCTTAGACGGCTATAATGCAAATTATAAAGTTGAGCTTTGATCAATCCCCTTTAGTGTTCTTAGTTCCTCTATCAGATAATCTAGTTGGCAAGAGTATAGTTGTGGTGGATATTTGTTGAGTTGTACCTACACATACAATAATCTGAATGAAGAGAATAGCTTTAGTCAACAGTGTTGTTTTTCGGTCTCTAATTCATACATTAATTTATTGTTTATTGCATCGTAAGTTAATTTTCTAAGTAATTTATAAAATTTTTTAAATTATGTTGTATTACCAAGTCAATTTTTCCAACACAAAGCCCACAAGGGAGGCTCAACAACGGTTGAATCCTCCAACGATGGAAGTTGCCAAAAAGTAGATACCGAATCCTGTAGTTTCGTTTAGGGTAATAGTTTAAGATACGAGTGTGTAATTTACTGAAACTTTTTACGTATTTTAGAAGTTTAACTAAATTTTAACTCCACGCTATGATTTGACACGAATGGCAGAAAACTTCAAAACAATTTCAACAAACTCCGCTCCGAACGCCAGAGTCCGATTTCCTTGAAACGGAGCCACCGCAGCCAACAAGGACACGCCGTCTCCCCAGCCGCCGGAAATTTGTCTACATCGTCGTACGTATTCTCCCTATCTATATGTGTGTGTACATATGTGTATGCATATAATTTCTTGTCTTCACCATTTCGGAGTAAGCAGATGAAAAAAAAAAAAAAAGAAAACCGAATCACAATTCCCAATTTGAGTTTGGCCTTCAAATCCCTCTGGTATCGGGGCAATTTATCTGTCCAGTTTCCACCCACAAAATCCTAGGAATTCACAACGTAATAGTGTTTCTTCTTTTTCTTCAGATAACGTTGTTTGATTCTATGATCGATGTATCATAGTTTCTCCTATCTTCTTCTTGCCCACGATCTTTGACACCATGGTTTTTGAATGTCATTTTCACTATCAATAGGTTTCCAATGATTCTTGCCCACAATCTGCTTGTCAAAATGTTCTTTATGGTTTTTGAGCGTGATTTTCAGTTTCAAATAGGTATCAATGATGGGAGGTTCTCGCGTCCGGCTTAACACGTGGCAGCAGGCGGCTGTGGTGGTTGGCTCGGCGATGGGGGCATTGCTAGACCCGAGGAGAGCAGACCTTATTGCGGCTCTCGGGAGAGACAACAGGAAAACCTGCTTTTGAGAGAGTTCTTGAGAGAATGAAGCAGAGCCCAGAAGGCAGGGTAAACCTCTTTTGCACACTTCCTGATGGTTTATCAATGTTTGAATAAGAGGGCGTACTTATGTTACATAAGTGTGTTCTACTCGCAGCTATTATCTAACAACTTTAGCCCGTTTCATTCAAAGTTTGAACAGAAATTTAAATTGTTTAGTGATAGAAAACACTGTAGAAAAAAGTTTGAATTGTGAGTTCACATTGTGAAACAAACGGGTTGCTTGTGTTTTTAATTTGTAGATTGTGCGAACCAATAGACTAATGTGTTCCATGTTTAAGGACTATGCCTTTCACATCATAGTTAATTAATTTGTATTAGTTGATAAGTAGTGGTTTGTATTAGTTGATAAGCTGTGGGTGTGGAATTTTGTGAATCTATATCTCTCTTTTTGTGTGTGTGCGTGATTTTGGATTAATTTGGACAACGTTAGTCGAACTATATAATTCCAACTGTTAAAGTATACAGCCCTCACATGCTTTAGTATAAAGCAAAAGTAGGTTACATTGTAACGCTCTCATGCTACAGTATAAGCAAAAGTAAGCTACACTGTAAAGCTCTCACATGCTACATTAAATTCGTTCTAACTTTCAATTTTAACTGCGTTGCCAAACGTAGCTTCATTGTTAGTCTGCTAACTACTTCAGTGTATTCTACTCAGATTTTGCTCTTTTTATAATGAGTCCCTGCTCAATTTGAGACCACATTTTTCCTTTTGTTGCAGGCAATACTACTGGAGCAACCACGAGTGATATCATCAAAAGTTGGACATGCATGGGACCTACCAGAAAACACATTTGGCGCTGCCTATGCAAAATTCATGGGATCGAGGAACTTCTCCCCTGACGACAGGCCACCAGTGCGGTTCATGGAGACAGATGAGCTTGCATATGTGGCCATGCGGGCTCGCGAGGTGCACGACTTCTGGCACACCCTTTTCAGCCTTCCCACAAACTTGATTGGCGAGTCGGCTCTCAAGGTAATAGAGTTTGAGCAGATGTACCTTCCCATGTGTCTGCTATCTGTAGCTGGGGGTACTGTCAGGTTCACCGAGAAGCAAAGGAAATTGTTCTTCCAACACTACTTCCCTTGGGCCATCCGTGCTGGTGCACAGTGCACTGATCTTATGTGTGTGTATTATGAGCGACACTTTCATGAGGACTTGGAGGATGTGCGTAGAAAATGGGGTATAATTCCTGCTCCTGCTGTTCCTAAACAAACCTGACCTGAGGATGGTATGGTTTTGAGTTTGGCCTCATAATAACCGGCATTCATTTGAATACCATTCCTTGCAATGAGCGATGTAACTTTCTTATTCAGATAAGGACAATATTATCCATACAACATGCATGATAGAGTTTTTTTTTTTTTTTTGTAAGTGATTCATGTGCCAAATTTACAGAGAATTCGGTTCATTTCTTCCCGTTGTCCCTCGCTATACTGCAGTTTCAAGTTGCTCTTGCTCCCAATTTCACCTTGATATATATGTTCAGAAAATAGTTGTTTTACTATTTGTCTGAAGCCAAAACCAATTATGGTGATGCCTTTAAGTAAAAGGCATTTGCACACTCGTTTCACATTTTAACCGAACCAAGCCGATAACGGTGACGCCTCAAAGTTAAAATGGCATGTGCACCTAGAAGCATGTTCTCAATATCATATGCGCAAAATATATATATTTTTTCTCTCATACGTATGTTTGTTTGCTTGAAAATATGCACAAGGTAACATCAAGTTTTCCTTCCTCGGTCCTTTTGGTTTGCTTCACCAAGTAGTGATAAGCTATTAAGCTAGCACCTAAGATGAAAGGTGCATCATTAAGTAGGTCGCATTGATTCAACAGGGAGCACTAAGACATTGATCGAGGATTTTTTAGTTGTAATAAGGTTCATTTAGCTCGATCCCTTGAAGCTCTAATTTCCTCTACTTTCTTTTATCTCTTACTACGGAGAAGATCAAAATAACAAGCACAATCTAATTCCCGTCACCTTACTTTCATCAAAAAGCACATCCTAACCGACCAAAGCAGTTAGGATGTGCTTTTTGATGGGAGTAAAGATGCAACAAACAAATAGAAAGACGAAGGAGAACAAAAGAAAAATTGCATTGGGCAGAGATTCCCCACTGCCAAACAAAACATAGGAAACAAATTGTGAAAAACGACTATGCACTAGGAAATGTCACTTTGTCCACAACGAATGCTGTGTAGCAGATGTCTTGAGCATCTAAAACAGAGTGCTCTTTGATTGAACAATCCCAACAACAATCACAACTATATATTACATTGCAAGTCCAGATATTATCCGATTATGTGAAAACGACCCTTCATAGATGATTCCACAAAAATCAATGAACACTTCAGTTGCGAAGAGGGCATATTTTAGTTAGCACCACCACCACCACCTGGTCCACCGAAGAGGTAACCCAGAGAAGATCCACCACCAGGGGCAGCGTGTACCTTAGTTGAGGGTCGATCCTGCACATGGGAAAAAAGAAAAAGAAAGAATGAATATGTATGTAATAACTAACTGGAATCACCAAAGCAAAACATGTGCCAAACGATCCACACAACACGGTCTTAATTTTCTTTTTCTTTGGATTCAGGGTTTGGAGTGCTGAGTAATGCCTCAAAACTTGCTCTTGATTACAGCAAAGCATAATTCTACAAGTCCAAAGACACCCAGTGTTTTCATTCAAAACAAAATCCACTCTATCCATAATATTTTCTTCCCATATTTTACTTCAAAAATAAATAAAAAAAAATCCAGTTGCAAAAAGTAAACAGTCCATATATATACTGCATCAAGGAAGTAGCAGCGATGAATGGGAAAATCATACCGTGATGAAGTTGCCAGTGTTCTGACCATCAGCTCGCAAGTAGTTGTTTGTAGATGTACTGTTGATACCAGCAGGAATCTGTTTGCTAACATCTACAGGCTGAGGAGGAGCTGCAGTAGGTTTGGAGGTAGGCACATTATTCGCAGCCTGCCCTTCATTTGTGGGAGCTCCAGCTTTGGTTGTGGCTGGCTTGGGAGACTCTCCGCTGCCAAAAAGATAGCCTAACGAACTTTGGCCACCACCACTGCTATTCCCACGACCCATGTTCTCTTAGTTCTCTAAGGTGAGTATCTCTGAATTCTGGCTTACAATAGAAGAAGAAAAACAAAAAGTTCAATCCCAAAACAATTTCACAACAAAGAATAAATTATTAAAGCTATACTGCCTATTTCTTAAGTATGACTCAAACAGTTATGATGAATAATCTACCATTCAAGAAGCAATATCACAAGAACCCTGTCACTATTAGTCCCAATGTCTTTCTAACTACATCCTAGATACTTCCTTGATACTGTCAATCTGCTTTACGATAATCAATTAGTACATTTCATCACACTTACTTGAGAATTTCTGGCCTTGCGTTAGTATCAAGTTTAAGTTCCACAGGCCACTTGGTAGGCGAAACTACTAACTTTCCCTCAAAAATTTGAACGTCATTTTATATTCCAACTACGCTAATATCATGAAGAGGGCATATTCTTAGTAGCTTTATTTCAAATCCAAAATGTTTGTTCACTAAAGCAATTAAAAATTTAATAAATTTTGAGGGCATCAGAGCAACAAACTACACCAAGACACCATAACTAATTCCCATTAAAAAAAAAACTCAAAATTTTACCACCTTTGTTTAACAGGATCTAGTAACCCCCAAACTCACAGACCAATAACCCTTTGAATAAATTAAATCTTAAGGTCAAAGCTAACAAGCAATCTAAGCCAATTCAAACTGTAATACTTGAAAAAAGAAAAAATCCTTTTGAATCTTATCAGATAAATAAGATCATCCTTCAATCTAAAAAAAAAGGGGAGAAATCACAAATTTATGCAAGAGAAACGTCTCAATCTCAAAATTGCAAAGCGAAAAACAACGAATAGATCTAACGAAACAGAATACATGCGATGATAGCATCGGATGCTTCGAGAAAAAAAAAAAAAAAAAAAATCCATCTAAAAACAGTGCCGGTGAAATGGAAAGAACAGAAGAAATTGACAACATAACCTCGTGATTGAACCCTAAAATCCCCGAAAAATGATAAGATCTAGGGTTAGGGCATCGAAAGTATACCTGGTTGCTGGGATCAGATCTGAAGCGAAGCTCCGAAGCAGAGAGAGTGACTACAGCTATTGTGAAAGAGAGAGAGAGGAGACAGAGGGCGGCGGCATAAAGGTCATACCCATGCGTTATTATATAAAACGAATTTATTCTTTTTTAAATCTATTTTCTATTTTTCACGCCTATTTTTATTTTTCTTTTTAACTTCTTTCCCGCTCATTATTGTAATTTTGAGAACTTTTTTTTTTTAAGTAGACTGAAATATTCTCAACTAGTGATTCTTTAGGGAAATTCTATTTCATATCATTAGTTTTTATTTTTTAATAATTGTAATTTCTAGTTAGGTTAGGTTTTATTCTTCCAAATTTTGTACCAGCCTGTATCATTTTTTTTAACTAAAGTTTTGAAGTTTGCAAGCTTTTTAAATTCAGAGGGTAAAGTAAAAAATAACTTAAGTTTAAGAAAAATTATAAAATTTTATCCTTGTTTTCAATATATCCCTTCAAATTATAAAAAATGATACTCATACCCTGATTTTTTATCGATGTTACAAAAAACATATATGGACCATATGGTCATGTGAATGCATAAATTTCAATAGAATAATTTGTCACTATCACTTGGATTTGAAATTAAAACGGAAATGGTCATGTGGATTGATTATTTTTTTTAAAAGAAAATCTTAACTTTAATTATTGTCTCATTATGCTTTGAAGTTTAATCATCATGTTAATTCTTAATCATCATCTAATTATGTCCACAAATTTTTGAAAAGTGATATTCTTCCCCTTTGGATTTTGAATATGGAGATTTCTATATTGCGGTTTTAAAGAATGAACTATTTCCATCAGACATGTTTCAAAAACTATTTCTTTTGTATACTTCTTTGTATCGATGCAATTTTGATTATATCTAATAAGAAAAAACGTAAACTATTCGTATAAGGTCCTTTCGTAAAGGACCTTTGAAATTTTCATCAAACAATCTTTTTTCTAAAATGTCCAATTCTTAAGTAAGAATGAATGTGTGGAATTTATATGGACAAGTTTTGCAGGGGAAATTAGACAATCCTTCCTTTAATTCTCTCTTTGAACCCGAAAAAGTGATTTATTCACTCATTTTTTTCGTCTCTTGTTTAATGATCATCCTATACTTATGTACCTGAAATTATATATAGAAAAAGAAAAAAAAAAAAAAAAAGAGTCTGATGCACTCACCCTTTCAGTTTTGATATCTTTATAAAACTCATTTTTCAAGCTTTGTTCGATTATGAAATATAAATGGCTATATGTAAGACACGTAGAGTAATTTTTAAATTTTAGAGTAATAATAAAAGAAGTTCTTAAAAGTGATTATTAAGCGTAAATAAAGAAAATAGAGATTCCAAAGTTTAGGGTTTAGTTTTAAATTGATTTTTACAGTTCTAGCTTCTAATCCATTTTGAGAAAATGCTAGAGGCGTTAATTCGAGCTGGACACATGTGGACCAAAAAAGAAAAGCAAGTCGGGCTAGTTGAAGAAAAAAGGGAGGCCTGGCTTGACCGAACTAGGAGACCGCATAGACCTAGTGATTGGCAGGGCTAGTCGGCATTTTTATAAGAAAAATTAAAAAAAAATGTAAAGAAAAAACATCTAACCAGTTCGGGTCTATATTGGAGTCTAAACTTTTAGGCTGGGCCGACCTAGATCATGATGTGGGTCAAGCTAAGCATTAGGCCAAAAAGATGAGCCATGGGCCGACTTGTTTAGTCCAGTCTAAATTGACACTTTTAAATAACGTCAACTTTGAAAATTATTTTTTACTATTTCAAGACTATGTCCACCCAAAAATTAACAAAAACAAAGGGCATTTTTCTTATAATTTAACAGGATGTTTGGATCATCGATTTACCGTTAGTTTAAACTGAAAATACTATAACAATTTAAATTCTATAAAAATAAATACTATAACAAAATCAATTTAAATATAAATTTTTCTGTTTATAATCGGTGAACCTTACAAACTACTTTTATAGGGCATACATGCCACCTTTCATAGTCCACAGGGACATTGAGATAATGAAAAAAAAAAAAAAAGTTTAGGGAAAGTTTTGAAATTTTATGGTCATTTGATATTGTTTTTAAAATAGGTGAAAATGTTTTTGTTTTAAAAAATGATAATTTTTTTTTAGGAATTGTGCTGAGAGTATTTTTAAAATTTTTGTCTTGAAAAAACGTACGAGAACATTTATAAAAATTTTGAAAACAAAAACAAACACGGTTTTTGTCTCTTTTTTTATTGTTTTTTGGCTTGAAAATAGTGAATTTAATGGTAAGAGCGGTGGATCACGTGGAAGTATGATCTGGCATCGACAAGTGAGGAAACTCACCAATTAATGGTGTTTTTCCCCTTAGGGCGTGTTTGGACCATTGGCAGCAAGTACATGTGCATGCCAAGACGCTCTTCTTTGAATATTGCGTATTTTTCTATTTTGCTTTTCTTCAACCGAGTTAGGGAATAAAAACCATACTGTCATGTTTAAATATATGTACATGCCAAACGATTAATTTGAGACGAACCCATAAGCTTTGTTTGTGTTATATCACAAAACCTCGGAATGATTTTTTTTTTTTTTTTTAAGATAGCAAAACACATACACATACGTATATATACAATTATTTGTTGTTTAATGGCTGGACAAACAACTAGGATTTTAAAGTGCCAAGCGGCCAGACAGTAAAAGCACTTGTGTAATTTCTCATTGCCTAACGGCAGTCGTTGTACCTCTTGCCAGCCCATTTGTAGGTCATGCATACTCATATTAAATTGTATAATTCCCTGAAGTGTCATGAATTTGTTGGACATGTATGTCTTTAAGAGTAAAAAATATAATAAGTTTTTAGAGACATTTTTATCAATAAAGAATTTATTTATTGTTTATATATATACAAAATCTTGTCCTCTTTACGTTCATATTTGCTGAATATATGTTAAGCAAACAAAAGTCTGAGACTGTCAGTCTAAACTTTAAGAATTGGGCATATGATGGACAGATTATGCAGAATACACGATTCTTAAGGTGATGGTCTAAATCATGAGATCCGTAATAAGGGAATAAAGTTGGGCGCTTTATTCATGTAAAGATTGTTATGTTATCTATATCCCAATTGGGAGATAATTTGTATTGGCCATCGGAAGTGGACTCCATTAATAGAAACATTGGCACGTTGTTATAGGTGACGATGTGTTGGATCGGGACATAAAGTGAATTGATTTGGATTAATAATTTTGTCTCGGCAAATCGATTCACTTTAGACAATCATTTGTATTGTATCTTAATCCTGAGATGTACAGTGGGCCCGTTGTCTTGATTTGTGTCTTTTAATATACCAAAGGGTGACACCTACATCTTAATAGTGGTATGCATACCTGTACGTTGGAGGCATGACTCTTGGTAGCATAGACCTGTTATTCATAGATATGGAATCCATAGCTTATCTTCAGGAGTAGTGATACCCTCTTATATGTGTTATCCTGTAATTGAAAAACTGAAGTGCTCAACCATTTAGGTGTAATCGATTAGTATACTGTCTTTGGATGGTAAGTTTTTCGATGATGAGATAATGGAACGTAAGATAAAAATAATCGAGAAGGTAAGACAAAACTTGTCCTTAAGCCGGTTATGGATAATCCTATGGGGATATAATACTTTATGATATGTCATGGAGACTTAGCTATACGGGCTTCGTAATTCTATGTAGTTCGAGAGTGCAGCTCTAAGCCTTTAGTGGAGTAGCATTGGAGTTGATAATTATGAAATGTATATCTGGGATATTGGGTTTCGTAATTATCGAGAGCTTGAACTATATAGGTCCCTTTGGTCGCCTTTGCTAGCTCACAACATCCTGTAACGATACGGTATGTTTTTTCAATAATTGATAACTGATGTCGGATTTATTAGATTGGTTGAAATTTTGAAGAATCAAATAATTCATGTCTGTTTATCGGTTGAATTAATTTTGTGATAAAAATTAATTCAAGATAAACTTGTTGAATTATAAGGATCAAATAATTCATGTCTGTTTATCAATTGATTTAATTTTGAATAAATTATATCAAGATAAACTCGTAGAATTATTAGGAATTCATTTATTTTCTTAGAGATTATCTAGATGAAGTTGTTTTAATTAGATAAATTTTCAATTGGGTTACTTGAATTAAAACTAAGACTTTATCCTATAAAATCTCGGATGGAAAATAAAAGATTCGCTGAGATATTATTCGACAGTTCAGCATGCCGATCCTCAAGTTCGGCCTGCCAATAGGGCCTGTTCGGCTTGCCAATCATCCTGATCGGCCTGCCGATGAGTGAAGGATAAGATCATGCGGTTTTACACGGATCTTATCAGATATTGATCCGAATTTGATTCTGATTCGAATTTTGAGACCTAATCTAATAAAGACTAACCCTGGACCCAACCTGTATAAATAGAAAGTAAGTCTTAAGAGTTACTAAGATCAATTGAGAGATTAAGAGAGATACTCTGCTGATGAGAATCTATAACTCCCTGAGAGCTCTTGTTCACAAATCACGAACACTTGCTTTGGGTTCTCTCAATTGGTTGGAAGGAGAGTCACCAAGTGAAAGAGCTGTACGTATGAGCCCATATTCACTCCAATCGTGGATAGAGAATAGCAAAGAAGACCAGTTGGTTGAGGCTCTTCTGAAACGTTACTTCTCTTCACTGATTGCATGAGCTTTTTGACACATAAAGATTAGTAATATCTGGTTAATTTATGCATATAGTATGTTAAACTTGTGTTTTAGAAAATACTTTAATATAAAATTTATAAAATTTCGCTGCGTACTATTTTTTCAACAAGAATTTGCATTGTATTAATGAATTTTCATTGTATTATTCCCTTTCTTTAAGGGAAAGTTGAATTGTATTTCGCCCTTTTATCTTTAGCTAAGTGTCACTCGATTCAAATCTTTGAATGCTTAGTTAATTGAGGTGTTTGGGTGAGTGGTTGGAGCTCTAGTACAAGTATAAACTCTTATATATTATAGTGTAAAGCTCTTATATGCTATAATGTAATATTCAAACTATTGTGGTTTAAACTCTTTTCCTACGCATCTTAAATTTGAAGGGTTAAAATGTCCAACAACAACTAAATTAGAATTGCGCTTGCTCTTCAACTCCAAAAATTCCAAATTAATTCATTGTAACCACAAATTGAGTTTCTATATGTTTTAGATTTGTATTGTATACATTTCTAAACAAAATTCTTTGACAAGGTGTTTGCTATAGTTAATTTCAATTAAATTTTTTATTGTTATAGTATAAAACTTTCACGTATTATAGTATAAAAAAATGAATTGTAGTGTAAAACTTTTACATGCTTCAATATTTTTAACTAAAATTGATTCTCCCAAACACCCTCTAAAATATTTCTTCAACAGGAAAACCACATGCGTTTTTTTTTTCCCTTTAAGAACTTTGTCTTAACATAAACGACATCAAAAAAGATATAAGGCTTTTTTCCCTTCAGAAACGTGCCTATTTGATATGTCGTTTTTGTTTAACAAAAAAAAAAAAAAAGTAATTCGGGAACGCCACAAGAAACGACATGCGGCAAAGGATATCCATAAAATTACATGTCGTTTTTACTGCGGCAGAAAACAACATTATATTCATACGAACAACGCAGTTAGAACCAAAAGTTAGAACGATTTTATTGTAGCATATAAAAACTTTATATTATAACATGTTTTTATATTACACTATAACATTTAAAATGACATTTCTAAATGATGTTGCCAAACGAAGCCGTCGTCTTTTTGTAATGAAACCATGCATAGTTTTGTTCTTCGAACGAGGAACAACAAGTAAAAATAAACTTTAAAAATGTATTTTTTAAAAATAATAAGAAGAAGCTTGGGAGAAGGAGCCAAGGAGGCATATATTTCGCTGGAAATAAAAATTAATTTCTTTTTTCCGTATTCTTCTGCAAAATAAGGCTTGTTTTCTATCCCCACAAGCAACATTTTCTAAATGAAAACATAATATATACAAATAATGATTTTTTCACTTTTTTTTCCTGATGTTCTCCACTCCCCTGATATCTTCTCTTAGCAATCATAAATAAATAAATATTCCCTGAAATATTCTAGTATACGGCAATCTTTCTCTAGAAAATGATTTTTCACGTTGTTTGAACGTCCACCTTCAATGCTCATATGTATGTATGTGTGTACATGTGTGTGTGTGTCTATATATATATATAAACGGAGTGTACTCAAGACATAGTCACAAAAGGAAAAGTGTGTGGAGTGCGAGCCAAGACATGACCATTAAAGAAGTTGATCAGTGTATACTTGAAGCTGAAGCCTTCGGCCCAATGAGAGGTACCTTATTAGTGTGACTTGGTACATCTTAAACAAAAGGTCCAAAAGTCCCCAAAAAAATAATAAAATAATAAAAAAAACCACAAAGTTGATGCTTTTTGCACCAAACTTCCTTCCCACCACTATTTACAAATTTTCAAGAACAAAATGTCCCACTAACTCTACACATGATTTATTTGTTTGTTCATTTATTTTTGAAATTGTTGTAACTTTTACCCCCGACAGCATGAAAATGCACATAATCATGCATGATTAGTAATTTCTTAATTAATCTTTAATGCCTCAAACATTTCCTCATGATGCCGCTTACTCAATTGAAACATTTGCTGCAGCCTATGATGCATCAGAAATTGTGTCCTTCTAGATTCTGTGGTGTAATTTGGAGCAAAATCTTTTACTTTGGTGGCATCTGGGCAATCTCTACAAAGACTTTATGTAACGCCTGAGGTCTCGAGAAAAAAGGCGAATGATCGGAGCCCTTAACTCGAAAAACCTGCTCCGGAGGATTCAAATCGATCATAGTCTCCTGTAAATCGGCAGTTATGGCTTGATCTTCTGATGTTACCACGTAAAACCGCCGAACGGAGCCATAATTTGCATCGGAAAGAGAGAGCTTCTCTATAACTGGCGCAAAGGGCATAGGCCTCATTGAGACTGATGCCAATGCAGCATCCTGAATATTTGAATCATCATCAGGAATCTCAGTGAAATTGTTTTTCCCTTTGTATAGTAAGTTATGAAATTTAATGACCACACCTTAGAAGGACTTTGATTGAAGAAGAGATCTTTGACCAATTCTTTGTTGTAATCAATGGCTGTAGGGGGATGATCTTTCCCATTGGCAAACAAGAACTTCTGAGCCTGCTGCATTAGATCATTTGGCCCTATCTGCACAAGGTCAACGGCGCAAGGAATCAGCTAGATATTCTAAGCCAAATTAAAGTCTTGAACCAGGAAAAAAAAAAATCCTGTTAAGCCATAAATTTATTAATTTTTTGAAAAGGTTATCAATTGCTTTGTTCATTTTATATCAGTGGGGTCAAATTCCACAACATTTGATGGAAAATAAGTTTCAGGACAGTGTTTTGAAACAATTAAACTATGAAAAGGTATAGAGAAGTGTAACATATTATTTGTGTCTAAAGGCAAATTTCGACAACTTTGCAGATTTTGTGCATACTTTAAGATAGTATAATCCCTTTCCTTATTTTGTTCTCTCTCTCTGTATTCTCCTTTTTGAGTCCAGAATCATGGCGGAAAACGAACCTGTCTAGAAAACAAATCGAGGGTGCTTTGCCCACTGGCCAACATTGTTGCTGCAACAAAAACGGCTTTTGCAATTCTGGTTGGAAATAACTCCATCACATGCGATATGCAGGCACCACCAAAATCATGTCCCACTAGGATTACCTACATTCAGCCAACAATCAACGTGTCAATTTTACACAGCCTTACAACAAAATATGGCAAAGATATTGTTGAGTCCAAACTATAATCAATTGAACTTATCCAACTTTTTACATATAAAGGGTGAACAAACATGCCAAAACTACGATACTGTCAACCCTTTTCTGTCATGCCATGCAAGTATTTTACAAGGCATTGAAAAGTGTACTAATTGATCCAAACCGTTAAAATTTAAGTTACGTTTGTCAGGTGGGACATAACAACAAAAATTTCTAATAATCAAGATACTTCTTTGACTATCATTCAACACTTGAAAAAGCGTTGCACGGTGTGATCAGAATTGACTGGCGTACCATAGTTCATTTCCAAAGATCCTTTGCAATCTCGAAGAAGAGAGAGAAAGAGAGAGTGCAAACCTTCTTCCCATCCTCTAGTTTCTCAAGGATATCAGTAAGTGGCTTCACATATTGTTTAAGGCTTGTGATGCTATTTGTATCAAAAGAATGGACTCCAGAACCTGTTAAGTCTACTGCATCAACTTTAAAGCCTCCTTCCAACAATAATGTCATAGTTTTATACCAACACCAAGCACCAAATCCTCCTCCATGAACAAGGATAAAATGATTGGTTTCTAGACCCTCAACGCTCTTTGGATCCTATAAATTAGAAGAAAGAAGTTTTATTAGTTGAGTTAGAACATAACAAAATTGCCACACATATTAAGAGGATTCTACCTTTTTAATATTATTTCTATATCTTTATTCATTTATTTTTTAATGTTGTAAATTTAGAACTCTATACCTCAACATCGGAGGCTAGTACAAAATTATCGTTAAGCTAAGCAAATAACTACTAATCTCATTATTTTTATATATGAAAATATACTTGGCGAAGACAAAACCAACACTTAAATTTCAAATTGTGAACAATGTGTATTATGATCTATGTATGAAATGCTGATTATATATTCTATGTTGAAAAAGAACTTCATGATAAAAAGGGTTTCTGTTGGATTGAACTTGGGTAAAATCAAAATCCATTATCCAGTTGCACTAGAGACAAAATTTTATCATAGTCTTAAGCAAGTCAAGAGCAAAATAATTTTTTTTCCAATTTTTAAGTCCAATATTGTAATTATGGGCGTTTCTTAGAAATAGAGGCCACTTCACCCTTAGTGATTGGCCATAATCTCTAAAAGTAGACCATATCCACAAGTCTTTTACAATTACATATCTCTCTAGAAAATAAAAACTATAAACCAATATAAAAACAATGGTTCTTTGGTTGAACTGTTCAATCTTACCTCACCAAATTCCATGGCACAACAGGTAAACATCAAAACAAATAAGAAACGGCCTGCACATTTCGTGCACAGATTATATATATATATATATATATATAACACTCACTTGTCTGGTTAGATTATTCAAGATTGCTATTGGTTTGTGAAAGTGGAAATTTGGCCGACTTGGTCCAAAAAAAAAAAAACTATGTTGTGGGTGCACGGAAAGGATAAATAAAGAAGAACAGGACAAAAGGAAATAAAGAGAATAGAAAGCTTATAATTGCCATGAATTTTCTCAGCCTTAAATCATAGACCAATCAACCAAAAAAAAAAAGGCAAAAAAACAAAATAAAAAAAATTCCAAAGAAAAAGAAGATGATCAAAAAATCACAACCATTGAAGCGAGATCATAACAAAAACCAATATTTTTGAGTGTGTTTGTGATTTAACCAAAATTTTCCAATACACTCATGAAATGAAACTAATTCAAAAACATCCATAAATTTTTTTCATTAACAAACTCAGCAGCATATATATTGACTTGTTTAGAATCAGTTTCAATCATTTTTTGCTTTCAAAAACTAAAAAACAAAAAAACAAAAACAAAAACAAAAAAATAAGACTGACCTGAGAAGTGACAAGCTCACGAGGCTGAAGGACAGACGTATCCGAACCCAAGCGTTGGCGAGAAGCACTGGAGCTCCTAGGAAAGGCAGCCTGCGGCTTCTTCTGCGCCTGAGAAGGATAAACGACGGAGGCCGACCGGCTCATATAGGGCGCCGTGGCAACGTTGCCGTTCCTCTGGTACTCTCGGAACATCAGAGCCGCCGCCAAAGCGTGTTGCTTAAGGACCAAGTCATCTTGATCTCCGGTCAAGCTCTCACGATGATCCTGATTATGATGTTGTTGATGATGATGATCTTTGTGTCTCTGCTTCTTCGTTGAACGGTTCGGTAATGGAGCTTTCTTAGAGGTCTGTCTTGGTAAGTTCATCACCTCCTTGCGAGCGGAGAAACACACCACTAAGTTCCCCATCTTTGCTTCCTATTATTGCCTCTGCAACTATCAACTGTGTGTATATATAAATATGACTAGTCTGTATATATGTATATATATAATAAATATATCCGCGTTGAGTTTCTGTCTATGTAAGAAGAGAGAGGGTGTTGTATATCTAATAAATTTTATATGAAATGGTTAAATGTATTAACTTTTAGCTTATCATCTCAAAAGGTGTATAGAATAATTTTGTAGATGACTGTTTATGTCATATTGTAGGATAAAGAAAGTCAACTTTTACTATTATAAAGTATAATTGTGGGGAGAAAAATTCTGGTTAAAAATTGCGTGCTACAAAAATGTCAAACAACACTTCTTCTTTCTTGTGTGAAAGAAATTGGGTGAGAAAGTTACCAAAGAGAAAATTGTTAGAGTATGGTTATTCGAATTCAGTTTGATATGATTTGAAAAATTTGTTGTATAATAAATTATGGTGAAAAATAAAAGTAAGATTTTTTATGAGATCTGTGGTGGTAGCGGAGGGATCGGGCTCCGTAGCCCACTATTGATCTCGTCGGGGGTACAGGGGCTCCGCCCTCGCTGTTCGGACCGTTGTTGTTGGACCGTTTAGTTTATATTTTTGAGCCCATAGAATTTTGTCTATATCTATATATATGATGTATTGTGTTAGCGCTTAATTATTAGCGAATTTTGAATCTCTTTTAACATCTTTATTGTAATATTTATAAATTTAGTGATTTTTTTTATCGTGATTTTTTTTATTTTAAATTTTTGCGTAAATTTTAAGTGTTTTTTTTTTTTGTCGCATTAATTTTGAAATAAGGATGAGGACAATGGTGCAACAGTGAACAGGTTGTAATTATGATAAGATAAGAAAAGGAGAAGAAAAGGTCAACAGTGGTGTTTTTATAAGATTCATGGCAGTCGGCGAACGGCCAAGTGTCCGTCATGTAGTGGACCATGGGGCCACATTTTTAATTTTCAGATAGCGAGGAGTTGGGCGGGCACGAAAAAGAAGACTTTCAAACGAATAAAATAGCAGCCGTTTCAGAATTTTGACAAAAAAAATAAAGAAAACTCCTTTAATTTTGGCGGGGATATAACATTATTATTCATAAAACGGTGACCTTACATTAATATATGGTGTATTTTTTAACTGGATCTTATTATTCTATTAATATTATGTTATAACCTTGTAAAGTTTAATATGACTGCTAAAAAACACAAAAAAAAAAAGAAAAAAAAGGAAGAAATTCCTTAAGTGGGGAAAGAGCCATATGTAATTACAACGGAAAAATTTAAAGAGAAATGAGATGATTTTCTGATGCAATAGGGAGAAATGATGACTCTGATTTGTGGGAATGTGTTATTTCAGAACACAAGCTCTTTTTTTTTTTTTTTTTAAAGGATTTTAATATTAGGAGAATGTTGATGAAGGAAAACGTTGTAAAGTTTGACAAAGCTAATTGGTAAAGCGGAATCTTTTCAGCATGTTGGTAAAAGTTTTTATGCAACAATAAATAATAATGAAACTAGACAATTGACGTTGTTAACAAGTGTGCTTGGACTTAGAAAACGGAACGCACAAGAAAATGGACGGCATGTGATGAAAGACTTTTTCCATTGCTTATTTGAAGGCTTCCTCGAAGCTACTTGGCATGCTCCTTCAATAAACAGATACTCTCTGGCCTCTCTTTTCCTTAATTTGACCCAAGTTTAATGCATAAACCTAAAAAATTAAGACACAATTGATAGTCTAATGCATTATAACAATATTTGTCTTTTCCTTGTGTCTAATATATGTAAGTGTTGGTTTTTTTTTGCCTAAAAACACTTAAAAATACAATCAATGTTAAGCATCATTACTAATAAAAGATTGGCCTCGTTTATGGGTGTCATGTTGTAGAACCCAGGAACCCACCTTTTAACAATGCTCTTTTCTGTCACTTCCTCCTATTGTTGCTTGACATTGATGACTTTTGAAAACCTACACATATGAATAGTAGTGTTTCTTTTATCATCTAATGACTCTTTAAAAAAAAAAAAAGGAAGCACGTATATTCCAAGTTTTTAGGAGAGTTTTCTACAATAGGATAATATCCTAGGGTGGTTGTGACATGTTTTGTTCGTTTTCTTTCAAATACTTTTAAGGAAGCTTTTTACCGTAACATAATCCTCCACGTTACATGTTTATGAATATATGGAACCTAATATAAATGCAATAGTTTAGAATAAAACCTATAAGTATTTCTTTTTGGGTAATGTTACAATAAGTGCTTTTAAAAATTCTTATGAATAAGATTTTTTTTTTCGTTAGAATCAACATCTCATCTCATGGTTAAAAATTTAACAAGCTCATTAATCTTAACATAAACCAAATACACCATATTCAATTAATTCCAAAATAAAAAATTACTTCAAAAAAACTTAAAAAAATAAAGAAAAAACCCATGGCACCGGCGACCCCGACGACCCCAGATTTTGGACAGCAGTCGCGATTCTGGCGTATGGGCGATCTCTGTTGCGATGGGATCGCGATGGCGATTCGTGCGAAGAAGTCATGACCCTCACGACGGGGCGTCCATGGATTCGTCGAGTGTGGGTCGCAATGCCTTCGCTCCCTCCGCCTTCATGGGTTCGCCATGCTAAGGACACGACCGTTTCTGTTGCAAGCAACGTCGCAAGGTTGGTGAAGGATTTTAGGGCTGGTCACGTCAGAGATCTCAAAAAATGGCGGCTGTGTTCGCGAACATGTGACGACGTTGCTTGCAGCTATCGTGGGTTGCCAGATCCAGGGAAGGAATGGAGGAGACTAGGACAGTGTGGAGGTGAGGCCACGGTCGCAGCGTGGAGGCAGGGCTGCTGGAGCTGGGTTCATCTTTTGATTTTTTAAGTAAAGTTTTAATTTATTTTGGAGTATGTTTCAATTTTTTGGGTAATTATTTGATTAGAAAAAGATTGTTATTAGGTGTGGTTGGATCTATTTTTGTTTTTATTTAAATATAATTTTATACCTTTTATTTAAAATCGAACGGTTAAAAAAGAGTCTCATCAAGAAGAAAAAAAGTCTTATCAAAAAGACTTTTTAGGGTTCTTATCATAACATTTTTCTTTTGTTGTCATATCTTACATCAAAAATCTCATATTTTTTATGTCTAATTTTTTTTCACCCAAGTTCTTTCGGATCAGAGAGTGCATAGAAGGCACAGTAAATACTAAAAATTTTCTCCTCATTTATGCCTCTTCATTTCTGGTTTTGGGAAGTCAAAAACTTTGCTAGAAATCATTTTAAAAAATCTAAGGAACTAGCCAGCTTGCTAAACAAGCTTTGTATTTTTCTTAGTCAAGCCTGTCTGGATTGATCAGCTTCAAATCCGTCTCGTGAAATTCGGAGAGAACATGGCTATGCAGTTTCTGATCCAAAAAAAATAGAAAACGACAGCAGTTAAGTTAAATAAGTTAATCGGTACTAAGAATTGATTTGATTGTACCGCGTTGATGTGCTACATGAAGAGGAAAAAATCATAACGATACAACAAGGAACAGCGATAAGGCCTAAATTACCGATTACAGAAAAAAAAAAAAAATAATAAATAAATAAATAAATAAATAAAAATCAGTGAAGCAAAGTCGTCTTTGAGCTGCCACCAAAATAAGTTGCATCCTCAACTCCAACTTGTACGCCAAGCAACTAAAAGGAGTTTCAACAAGGATTCAAAACTTGTTCTTGTGTGAGAAAACGACGCCTTCTCGATCCATCTCATTGTAGTTGCAATTGCTATAAGGCACAAGCCACTATATGGCCGGACAAGATTGACCAATTGAGAAGCTCTCCAAATCCCAATAGTTCCCAGTCCTGCAGTAGTAGGGAAAATTGAGAAATAATTGGCATAAGAACGCATAGTCGCTATCATAATCCCAAGTAGAGATGCATGAAAAAGTCCACTTCAACAATTTAAGCAATGTCGATTCTCTAGTCACTCGTTTCTTGCTGCAACCAACAGGAGAGAAACCAGTCGAAGATCTGGATAAACGGTCCTGCATAAGTATGACTTATGATACAGCATTAGAGTTAAGGTCAGAACCTTCTCCATGCCTACGACCATCAATAGAAGAAACTTGAAGAAATAGTTCCAACATAGTTAAGTGGGTTAATATTTGAGAATTATGGTCATATTACGATTAGGAGCCCAGATAGAGAATCTACTAATAATTGAATGCAATTACCCGTTAGTATAGTTTTCACAGAAGCTCAACACTGCATAATATAAAATTGAGGAGCCAGCTCAGTTAACCACAAGTAATCTATTCTTGTTACGTTGTGGATGTACTTATTGTTAGTTTGGATTAGTTCGTTGTAAACTATGCAATCGGGTTTTGCCCGGAATAGCACAGAAGAGGGGTGGATCTGCACAACCTGACCACTTGCCAAAGACATGCCGTTTTTGTCAGGTAAAGTGAGAAGCCTTGATAAAGGGATGAACATAAAAAGAATCGCAATGACTTGGCGTACAAGGAAAATCTATTACCTGTAGGTCCCCTTGGGCTGCTTTAAAGCAGGCAACCAGGAAAAATGAAGCAGCAAGACATCTACAAAACTGAAGCATGTCATCCCCACAAGAGGAAACTTGAAGGCCCATTTGCTCAACATGTCCTTGAATTTGGCTGCAAAAGACACCCATTAAGCAGTGGAAATTATGGACTCTGACAGCAAAGACTTTTCAAGAGGGAGACTTAAAGTCTCTACAGAATCAAAATAGAAGCATTTGTCAAACATGGAACTCGCATAACTAACCTGTGTATATCGCGAGCATGCCTCAGGGAGCGACTATTGATAAAATTTTCCTTGCACCATTTACTGAGCACCTTGTCAGTTTTCTCTTTGCCAAGACTCAAGTTTCTCTTTTCCAAAAGCTCATTAGATGCTCGATATACATTAATCAGAGTAAGAAGATCTCCCTCTGGACTTGAAAAGCATTTCATTGCAGTTCTTGCCTAGCCAGTGTAACAAGCATACTCTTTCCATGAGATGAAACTTTTTATTGCAGGAAAAAAGAAACTTACTGAAAATTCAAGGATAAACAATACTTAAAAAACAACCACTAACCAACAACAGGAAAACACAATTTTTGGTACACACTACATGTTGCTTTAAAAGTAGATTATTGTGCTTTTACTTATCAAATCATATAGACTAAAAAGACAGTCATCTGAATCATGAATTGATTCCTAAGCAGTAAAATCTCGATAACTAACAAAAGCATATAAAAATTAAATTTTATGTGCACGCACCTCCTCCAACTTCTCACGAGGAGCATAAAATATAGATTCCACTGAAAGCATTGCAACAGTAATCAACATTTCTTCCAAGCACTTTAACTCACTAGCTAGGATAAGAGCTTTGGAATAAATAGGGTCTAAAGGAAGCCGTGCCATTTGATGACCAACCGGATCTGAGAGTTTACATTCATCTGTTAGGGCTAGCAAAAACAACTGCTGCCAATGATTTGACGATAGCAGACCTGCTTAAATGCATACACTTGCACGTTATAATATCTTCAAAAGATAACAAAGCAAATATTAAGCTACATGACAACTATAAAATTCCAATTCCCGACTGTCCTCTCTCCACCCTGTGGTCCTGTGATTGCTACATATAGATAAAACAAGACATCACCTTGAAGGTTTTTCTATGAAGTTGAATCCAATAATATCGTGAACACCCAGAGCCTTTAGTTGCAAAATCACATTAGAAAGATTGCAGCGCTTGATCTCTGGCATTGTCGAGTCCTCAAGTTTCTCAAATTCGCTCTCTGGGTAGAGACGGAAGCACTTTCCAGGCCCTTGTCGTCCTGCACGTCCACTGCGACAATACATCATTAGTCATCAGTATAAATCTCCATGATGTAACAAGCCTTTAAATATTGATTATGATGTCAATATACATTATTATGCTGCTAAATCTTAACCAGATAAATTCCTAACGACAATTCTTTAATCAAATCAATTGTATTTATTTAAAAACCAAAAATCTCTGCTACTTTGCTTCTGCAGTCAACAAGATGCTAAAAAGGAAGAAAAGTTGCATGAAAAATGCAAAAAAATGAAAGAAAAATCAGGGGAAAGAAGCAAGAACATATAATTAGCTTCATAAATTTAATATTTTCATGAAATAGGAGACATCTTCCGGGTATATGACAAACAAGAATGTTTTGATTATATAGACAGAGAAGCTCAATGGATCAAGTAATTTTTATAACCAAACGGATTACCCACACAGCCTACCACAACAAAATTGTAAAAGTTAACTTTTACTTTACATTTGATGATTGTTAAATAAAAAACAGTATTCAAAATCCATTGTTAGCGAACCAAAGCATGTTCACATTCCTACCTTCTTTGAAGAGCCTATGCCTTTGAAATTGGTACAACAATCAGTGATTCCAATACTTTCTTTGGATCATATGAGCGTGCCTTTACAAACCCAGGCTCTATAACGTACTTGATTCCAGGGATTGTCACTGATGCCTCAGCAATATTAGTTGCCAGTATCACCTAATGAAACCGAGAACTAGCATGGATAAGTGATTTCCTAAATAAGGAAGTATATCTAAATTCCCTTTTCAATAATATGAAAAATATTTTCGCTTATCCAGAGTTGGCTTCAAAAAGGAATGAAAAAATCTAGACTTTAGGGAGAATGCCACATTTGATTTAGTGACAAAAAGATAAACAACAAGAACAGCAAAAAGGGTGAATGTGGTGTGATTACTATGTAGTGCTGGCATCAACAGCAGTGGCAAATGACAATGAAGTGGAAAATCCCAAATATAATATCCGAAAAATCGAATTCACAAGGACAAATTTTCCCGAACTCCCCCTTTTGTAGCTAATATAAAAACTTTTGAGATGTTCAAAATAAAAATTAAAAAAAAAAAAATTCGACTTAGAGTAAGCACTACTATGTTTTCCAATACATCTGATTGCCACTTATTAAAACGCAATCCATAGTAAAGTTTGTAGAGATACATATATCTAAAGAAGTACCTTACAATACCCAGCTGGTGTTGGTGCAAAAACTCGCATCTGCTGTTCTGATGGAAGAGATGAAAATATAGGAACAGTGACCAGTTTTCTATTGTATTCAGGTAACTGTTGAAGTCGCTCTTTAACAAGTCTTTCAACAGATTCAATCTCTTCTTGTCCTATCAAAAATACAAGTACATCACCGGCCCCCTCCTCCAGATGAATCTAGAACAATCAGCATCATGCACATATAAAAAAGCGTGTTTGGTTATACTTTTCCTTTGCCTCTTTTTGATAGGAAAAACATGACCTTATTATTAAAGTAACCATAGTAAACATATGTCTTCTGATTAGAGGGAGAGAAAAAATCCAGCACCATCGTAAGACAATACTGGAGAAAGTTTGTTACTCAAAATACTATTAGGAAAAAAAAAAAAGTTTCCATCATATTAAAACTCATAAAGTTGTCAAGTACTTGAGTCCAACTGCACTAAAGTGTGAAAAGAATGAAAATTGGACATATTAATAAGTTAAAAACACAACATGTAGACAAATAAATCAAAACTTAGCAACCAACATCCGCTAGGAACCAAATTGAATTTAAATGAATCAAATGTCTGAGCACATAATTAGAAATTGCAAAGAACAAGTTCAGTTGAGACAGTACTTGAAATAAATAGTAAACAAACATCTGGAACATAGTAATTAAGGCGGCATCTAAATAATCTGGCTCGGGATGATAATTATAAAGTATATCCACAGGAAACTGTCGCCCTTGGATGTGAACAGCTCTTGCACCACCTAAGTAATCAGAGAAGACTTGTGCATCCAAACTAGCAGACATTATGATCAACTTCAATGGAGGAAATTCCTCCCTTGGCATTGCTTGAGAAAACTTGTGCACTGTGTGTCGTTTTCTTTCTCCAACAGCGTGTCATTTTTTGTCTTCTTGTTATCAATATTCAGGTGGTAATTGACTGATTTTGACCGTGCAATTTGAACATTTTTCAGTAGGCCCAATAGCACATCAATGTGGACTGTTCTGTCATGAGCTTCATCTACGATTATAACTGAATACTTAGAGAGGTATGGATCCAACAATGCTTCCCTGAAAGTGCACCAGTTAACAAATAATCAATATTAGCTCACATCTGAAAATCTAAAAAACCAATATACGAGAATCCTTATATATTTGATAAAAGCACAATGCTGCACGTATAAACCCTATTGCAACCATTAGCCTACTTCGAAATATAAACATCTGTTTCCATGTTCAATCCTCTTCCATCCATCCTTTTCTTTTTCTCATTTATTTTCCACAAAGCTGCATTTACATTTTTCTCTAACTTCCCTGGTCTAAAGAGGTCAAAACAATTGAATTTCTAATATTGTCTCAATAGGTCAAGACAGGCATAGCAATTATGTTGTGCTTAACCAAGAAGTACGTTTTTTGTTGCTGATAATTATAAAGAATTATGAAGATACAGTGCGCTGGTGTCCTACATTCTACCTCAGTAGCAGTCCATCTGTCATGTATTTGATCCTTGTTGATCCGGAAGTCATATCGTCAAACCTGATGGAGTAGCCAACTCTTTGACCCAACTCCACGTCACATTCCTTGGCCACTCGTTTCGCAACGGTGACGGCAGCAACACGCCTAGGTTGAGTCACCCCAACAAGTTTCCCATCTCGACAAAATCCAGCATTGAACATAAACTGGGGCAATTCTCCAAACAAACAAAAGAAAAAAATAATGTAGCAATCATAACATCAATTAGAATGCGAACAACAGACCCCTCCTTAAGCAGGTTCAGTTTTTCTATAAAAAAAAATGGCATAAAGCAGAAATATCTTTAAAAGTACATATGTATAGATACACATATAGATATAGAGTATCAAATGTGGAAGGATATGATCAAACATACGCGTCGTTTTCCCACTTCCAGTTTCACCAACAATGATCAAAATATCGTTCTT
The DNA here is from genome assembly GCA_025403435.1 of Artocarpus heterophyllus. Lineage (NCBI taxonomy): Eukaryota > Viridiplantae > Streptophyta > Magnoliopsida > Rosales > Moraceae > Artocarpus > Artocarpus heterophyllus. Next base: position 21,776,637 of record CM046339.1, read on the forward strand.
CCGAACCTCCTCAACGAGTCGTTTCTCGACTAACAAAGAACAAAATAAATAAATAAATAAATAAAAACTACACAATCATATTTCCATTAATTCACTGAAAAGAATAAGCAAAATTATAAGTCAATATATGACCGAACAATACCGGAAGCAATTGGAAGAGACTTTCTGTGGTTCACATAATAATTTTCCTTTCTGTTTTTCATTCAATTGGAGTTTTCTTAGCAACCAAAAAGGAAGGAATAAATGTCCAGCTATTTACCGACCAAAGGCATCAACTTTGCGATTGTTAGTGGAGAACTTCCCACTCGGTCTTGTCTCCGTGGCCTTGCTGAGGCCTCCTTGAGCCATTGAAGCTCCGATACAATCCAATTGAGCCGTCTTCAATCAAACAGAAACCCTAAATTCGAACTCAAAAAAATATATATTTATGTCACTATAGCATTCAATTCTGGTAGAATACTTCCATAAGGGGGAAAAGAAGGGAAATCTTTTCCAACAAAGAAGAAACAAAACCCAAAAAAATCATACATATATATATATATATTTCTATGGAAGTTCCACAAAATTTGTAGAGATGGTTTATTTCGGGTTCTAGAAGAAAAGTTGAAACCTCAATCTGTTGGGCGATTTCACAGTTGTACACCAACAATGGTTTCGACGTCCCAGAATCCGATTGTGTCTGTGTACAGACTCGAGAGAGAGACGACGGTAGTGGTGCTAAGACGACGGGGAAGCCAAGCTAAGCTATGGCGGAAACGAGTTTTCGATTTCAATTTCGTCATTGCCTTTGCTAGGCGGCACTAGACATGAAACAGGCGGTGAAATTCCTTTCCTATTTTTTTGGATTATTCTTATTTGTGACTCTAAATTTTATGTTCCTTCTCATGTAACCCCAATCTTAAAAAAAAAACTCACTTCATTGCTTGTTTAATCATCTATTAAAATCTTAGAAACAATTAAGACCGGAGTTTTTTTTTCTTCTTTGAAGAATGGAAAAATCTTAAGTTAGTAGGTATGTTTTATCGAAATATATGTTCCAAGCTTTCTATTGTAAAATATTTAATATTGATATCTCGACCTTTAAAAAAATTATTTTCAAGATTTTAAAGTCTTTTTTTGGATATAAAAAGATAAAATTATTTTTTTCTATAGTTGGTAAAATTTTGAGTAATTAAAAAAATCCCAAAAACTGAAAAATAAATAAATTTGCTATGCAATCTCCTACCCTTCTCATCCTTATCTCAAATTTTTGTCATTCAAGATCAATCAAATATTGGTCTAAGATGACCACCGCAAAGGAACACAATAGCAAACTTTCCAGCCACTTCTCCGCTCTTTTTTATCTTTTTTTTTTACGAACAATATCGACTTATTAAATGAGAGAAAATGTGCAAGCAAACCCTCAATAAATGAGAGTTTATATAAAAAAAAAAATAAAGACATCAAGTGAGAGTGTAAATGTGAAATAAAACTTAAAAGTGATAAAATCTCGTTTTTGCCCTTACAACTTAAATCCATATATTTGAACGAAAGATCAGAGATTTAGGAGACAGAATTAGGAGCTTTGAAAGTTCAAAGGCAAAATAATGATTTTTAAAATTTAGGTGATAAAGTTAGGAGTTTTGAAAGTTCAAGAGCTAAAGTGGTGATTTTTAAAGTTCGGGGACAAAGTGAAAGAGACCCTAAAGTTTAGGGGGCATTAATGTTAATAACCTTTTTTCTCTTTTTTTTTTTTTTTTTTTTTTGCTCCTTTGCTATATTCTTTGCTTGGTTTACCTCTTTGTCGGAGCTTGATGAGACTTAGAAAATACACATTTCTTAAAACTAAAATTAATCATTTGTATTAATATTTTTCATTAAACTCCTTATTTAATAGCAATTAAGTGTTAAATAGTATTTTAGTGTCTTAAGGTAAAAATATGTTTAAAATTAAGTTTTTAATATGTTTTTATATGTAATAATAATATTTTCAATAATTTTTGGAATCATTTTCGTATGTAGAATATTAGTTTAGTTTGAAATTAATTAAAACCATAAAAATAATTAATGATAATTTTATTTTGAGTCTTAATGTGTATAATAGTGTGTTTTAAGTTTGTTAATATGTTTTATAATATTTTTAGTAATTTTGAAAAATATTTTCAAGTCTTGCAAATCAAATTTGTGTCAAAACGAATAAGCTTTGAATTTCAAAAGTTTTAAATTATTTTTATATGTTTTGATATAAAATATATGTGTTTTAATATTATTTTAAATATTATATTTATAAAATAATTAATTTTTAAAATTTTTATCTCTAAATTTAAAGTCTAAAGAAAAAACAGAACAAAATGGCACAAAATTCTACAAATTCGAACAACAAATGCTTAAGAAACACTTAAAAGTTTGAAATTTAAAAAAAAAAGAAGAGATATGCGGCAGGTTAAGATCCCTTGGATCGCGCCGCTAAAGGCTTCTCGATCACCCGATCAAGACACGTGTCATACCTGTGTAAGCCCCAGACAACGTGGGCCCACCCAAGTGCGAGAGTCAGGTGAGCTTCGGCTTGTGTGCGACAGTCCTCACTTGAATATGCTTTTTTGACCATTCGATACGATTAAGCTGATCAATCTACGGTCAAAGATCTCGATCCCACCTGGTCCACTTGGTCCCATTTTCTTGTGTTTCTATCTACCATTAGATCATGTGATTATAGGGTGCTCCGCGCAACACTGGAGAACGACCGACAATTCGGATCCTCAAGGGCTCAAAAAGGAAGAAAAAAGAGGAAAAAAATTCGTAAAAAAATTGCAATTTGCTCTTAACAAGTCAAAAAAAAAAAAAAAGAAACACTAAGACAAATTATAAAATGGTGAATAGTGGCAATTTCTTGCCTATAAAAGGAGAGAAGCATCCCTCCTCAATGTAAAAATTGTTTTAATTTTTTAGTTCATTTTTTAGTTTAGTTTTTAAATTTTAGTTTTTAGTCTAAGTTTTTGTAAAATATTTCCCAATTTATGTTGTAAAAATTTTGCTCAATAATATTTCTAGTATTTTATTTTAAATTTTTGTTTTAGATGAGGTAAAAGGGGTAAACTCTAACAAAATCAATTTAAATATTTTTAGTTTTTTTAGTCTTCTAAATAGTTATAATGCCAAAATATATTTTCTAGAAAACTTAAGATTTTAAAATTTTCTTAGCTAAAACTCTGCCAAAATTCTGTTTTTGATTTTTCGAAAACATAGACTAGTACGGATAATGTTTGGGAAAACTTTAATTAGCCACAGACAGAGAATTGCTCAATAAATGCTTATTTTATTATTTTTGTTGTTATTTTAGTGAAGTAAAGCTGAAATTCTACTTGTTTATTGCGTTGAGTTTTTGCTACATTATAGAATGAAACGATGCAGTAAATGATTTGTAATGCCTAATGTATTCTTAAACTAATTAATAAATAATTAAAAAACTAAAATATATAAGTTAATTACCAGAATGAAACATGTAAACCTTAGCTATGTTATAATTATTGTTTTACCCCTTTTAATTTGTTTGTTATTAGTGTTGTTGTTGTTAAGGTTATTTTAAATTAATTACACTTATTGCTAAAGGTCCATTTTTATTTTATCTGCATTTCTTGTTATTAAAGCTCTAAAATAACAAAAATCTAAAAATGAAAAATTCTATAAAAATGTGTAAAATATTGTGAATATATTTTGTAAAAAACAAATATTAATCATCATATTTTTCAGTTTTAAAATAAATAAATAATTAATGTAATAAATACATTGGACCTTAGCAATATTTATTCCTTGTGTGTTCGATCTCGGATTCACATAGTTAAATTACTTAAAAACCTTATACTTGGGGTTATATCGGATTATGCTTTTTAAGACCGCACATAGCTTGACGACAAGGAGAAGGGCGGGAACGGATTTGGTGCTCCTGACATTGACAAAGATTCAATTTTGTTTTCCTCTTTTGCCGCAAATCGTCGTCTCATCGTCAAGGAAGAATGTTGTGGAAAGAGGGTAAATGTGTCGGTGCTTTCCTCTAAGAGGGTTCTTGGAGTCGAAGAGTACATGAGTTTTTATCCTCTGTTTTTTAATTTTATTTTTTGAGTATATTGGTTATTATTACCCACAACCAAGACTACTTACTAACTACAGGCTCACTTCATAACATCCGTTAGATTAAAATTATGTGGACCTCATTTTATTTTCCATTAGTGGAGAAAAAAATGCCCTCCACCATATACCTTCCTTTAAGCAAATAACCAAACCTTTTTTTTTTTTGAAAATTGTAAGAAATATCACATGTTCAAAAATAATTGTGACAAATAGCAAGTTTTGAAAATATTTATAGCAAGTGTCAACTTTACGACATAAATAATTTATTTACCCATTTATCTATAGTGTAAATAATTCTTATTTACATAATAAATAAATTTATACTATAAATAATGCATTTATCCCTTATTGTAAATAAGTCATTTACATTATAGAATTGACATTTACTACAAATAAAATTGATATTTACTTTATAAAGTTTCAAAAATGTGATATTTCCCTCATTCTCTTAATAAAAATGACATTTTTTATAGTTGTGATTGGTAAATCAGTGATAAAATTAATTTACCATTGATTTGTCAATGGTTTATCATTGACAAACCAATAAATGATGAAGTAAAATTGGTTAATCACTACTTTTTTTTTGAAGTGGTTTAATCACCAATTGATATTCGTTAATCAATGATAAACTTCCAAGGTAACAAGCGATAATTCACAAAATAATTAATGATAACTATAAATTAGTACATCACAAATTTATCATTTCAAAAAAGGTTATTTGCCTTTTTATTATTTATATTTTAGGTCTATTCAAACACTACGTCTTCGGTTTTTTATCTCATATATATCTTTAAATTAGATTTAATATATAAATTTATATATTTTTTTACTAATCTTCAATTTTAACCTAAAAAATTGCTTAAATACACTCAAATTGAAAAATAAGAGAACTTTAAAAAAACTTTACACTAACGTTTTTTTTTACTTTAAAAATATATAAAAACACTTTTAAAAGCGATGTTTTGTCTTTTTTGTTTTTGTTTTATTCTTATTTTTTGAAAGTTTTAATTCTTTTTCTCTTTTATTTAAAAATAATTTAATCATTTTAAAAGTCAAAATCAACTATTGACTAAGATGAGATATATATTTATGTGTTAAACCTAATATAAAAGTATACATTCGATGTGATCAAATATCGAAGGTCTAATTTTTGAATTAACCCCAAAAAAAATATAAAAAGAAAATATCCCTTTCAACAAAATGATCAATTTCTTATAGGGTGTTTGAGAGCATAGTTCAAACCAATAATTTGAACCAGTTTTGGTTAAAAATACTGTAACATGTGAAAGCTTTACATTATAGCTTAATTTTTTCTTGACATTATAACTAGCTTTTTCTTAGCATCAAAACTTACAATGCCAAACACCCTTGGTCATTTACTCTCAAAAAAATAAGAAGCCATCATTTACTCTCACATCCCAAAATTTTCGTTAAAAATAAATGAAAAATAAGGTAAATGATATGTTTACCATCTAATACTAAATCATGAGCATTTTATTGTTTATATTCAACAGAAATTTTAACAAAAAAGAAAAAAGCCAAGAAACAAGATGAAATTTATTCAAAGTATAAATCAGTGAAGTGAGAATTTTTCAAACCAAGAGACGAGATGGGAATGAAGGCAAAGCTCAGCAATAAAATTGGAAATAATCCTTTTTTTTTTTTAAACACTTCAAAACAGCGTCGTTTTAAACGAGAGGGCTTCGTTGCCAAAACGCAAGAAAAACGACACTTAAATGCTATAACGACAAGGCGTTACCATTAGCATAAACAACGACGGCTTAAGAGAAGTCGATGAATCACAATTCTATAGAAGAACACAAGGAAGGAAAAAAAAAAAAAAAAAGAAGAAGAATCAACGAACGTACAGCTTTCAACTTATTCAGATAGTTGCTTGTTCATGTCGGGTTTGACCTTTGTTCATGTCGGGTTTGTTCCATACTCGATAGAAAATATTTTGCAGCAACAACAACTACAAAACTCAAAACACCAATTGTAACAGAAGACATTAGGCCTAAAGATTTCCTTCCAGACTCGTGCTTGTCAACAACTGATTCGAATTCAATCTGGTCAGAGGGCGTGGACAGCTGGCCCTTCATGAACGACGAGTATGCCTCGATTTCTGCTTCAGTTAACGCAGGCTTCAAGGATTCCTTGACGGTTTGGAAATGGCTGTCACGCACAACGGTCGCGGATATGTCTTCCCTCAGAGCCACAATTCCAGCTTCCCTGCATAGGCCCTCCAGTTCAGCCCCAGTGAAAAGCTCGGTTTCTTTCGCTATTCGCCAGAGATCAACATCATCGGCGATTTTCATGTTGCGTGTGTGGACGCAGAGAATTTCGTATCGGGCTTCCAAATCTGGTGGCGGTACGTAAAGGACCTAAAGAATCGCAAAGTTGGAAATACCAAACTCATTAAAGAATAGTTTTGGACTTCGAGATTGCAACCAACTTTTAGAGAACAACAACATCTAGCTCTCCAAGCTATAAGATATTTCAAAATGGAAATCATTCACGTCTTAAAAAAAGTTTCGTGACACATTAATGAAACTGAAATGACTTATTAGAGGTAAAAAAGTTGAGACAAAACAATGTCAAGTTCAAACAGTGTCAGTTTTTACCAGATTCCAATGAATTTTGATCCTTTAACACTAGCGCATTTGTGATATTTATTGTGAAATTTCTCAACGATGCACTTAATGTACATTTCAGCATTAAAAAAATATATATCAAGTTCAAACGACTTCAGCATCATATAAAAGCAAAAAACAAAAAACAAAAAACAAAAAACAATTGTTAGTTCCTACCAGATCAAAGCGCCCAGGGCGCATCAACGCAGCATCAATTGCGAAAGGACGATTTGTAGCAGCCAATACAAGAATTCCCTGAAACAGAAATGAGTGCATATATTTAACTTTGCAAGAAAACAGTTATTTATCTCCTTTCAAAGAAAAAAAAAAACAGTTATTCATCTATTGGTTGCTTGTATAGACAGTTCTAAGAAAACTACAAAACAAACTAAATTTTACACGATTAATAATTACCTTAGCCTCTTCCAAACCATCCATCTCAGTCAGTAAAGTGGAGAGAAGTCTCTCACCTACGGTAACGTTGTTGCTTGAATTCCCACCTCTGCGATTTAAGGAAATGAAGAAACTTTATTACACTATTCTTTTTGTCTTTTTTTTTTTCCTTCCTTCTATTCATTTTTTTGTAAGACTCGGATATACATATATATGATTGAGGTATTTTTTAAAGCATTCTTAAGAATAGATACAAAAAGTTTAAAAACAAAAAAAAATTGCACAACATTGTTGATACAACATTTGACAACTCCAAATAATTCCTCCAAAAACAACGTATCATGGAACTTTCTTTGCATAATTGGTCAATATGTTTCAAGCATAACCGAAAAAATAGAAATCATTTATGTTGATAAAATAAGGCAAATATATGGGCGGCGTATCATTTTGACCGTAAAAGACATTAAATTTAGAAAATGGGCTGTCGTTTCTTTACTAAACGCATTACACAGCAATGTTCTGAACTACAAACCACTTAGTTTTATATTACAAAATACAATCAAGTAACCCAGAAGTATTTTCAGATTTCCAGACTGATATTTGACATGCAAATAAAGATCTAATGCAGGTTGGTCACACGGAAAAATATTATTGAAAATATCACATAATGTCACTTTTAAATAAAAGGTTGTGATTAGAAGTTGTGACATACCGTTTTCCGGCAACAACATCAGCCTCATCAAAGAATATGATGCTGGGTGCTGCAAGCCGCGCTCTCTGAAAGGTATTTCGGAGCAGAGCTTCACCATCTCCAACATACATTGAATATAATTCTGCACCACTGATGCATATAGCTCATGAATTATCACAGCTTACAATGTTAACAATTTGCTTATATTTTGTGATGGCTAGGGTCTTGTGTTACTTCTACCAAGAGACATGCCAAATCCAGGGCATCCTACTTCGATACCATATTTTGAACCGGATGTTTTCGGGATGCAACAGCAACTAATTGTTAAAACCACTATTCATATTCAACGCAAAGAATTAGAAAATCTACAAAATGTTTCGGGCCTTCCAAGTGAGGTTCTTGTTAGGACAAATTCTTCCCCTCACATATGCTAACCTTTCGCAAATAAAGAGCTTTATCAGGGGTATGTAAGAAGGCCAAATACCAATCAGATGAATGACGTAGGCAATTAGTCAATCTAGCCAAACCAAGATTTAATTTAAGATTACAGAGTTCATTTTCCGTTTGTGTACCACTTCTCCCAAAAGCTTAAGCTATTAGGAGGTTAGCTAGCATTAGTATTATCATATTCTAACACTCCCTCTCACATGTTGGCAACGGCCCAACACTCCGGTATGTAGTTATAGGCCCGAAAAATATTAATTGCTAAATCCGCAACGATAATCTTGGAGAGCGTGATTACAAGAGTTTGAACTTGCGACTTTCTACTCTAATATCATGTTAGTTTTAACAATTCTCCCAATTTGAGCTATTAGGAGGAGGGCTAACAATAGTTTCAATATCTTATAACATTAACTAATATCTTATAACATTGACTACCACTTTGATATGAAAACTGCACGGTTGATTCTCCAATGTTCAGCCTCTCAGAAAGAAAAGGTGAAATCCAATTAAAGCAGGGATTAACCTAAAAATCTAGACTCCAAGATATGCAATATGGTCTAATATCATGATTATGTCAGTCATTGTCTACGTTACAATGTCAGCAGAGCATTTTTGAATATTATGAACAAAAAGGTCCAAACCTCAATGAGAAAAAAGAAGCTTGGGAAGCATGGGCAACAGCTTTAGCAAGGGTAGTTTTTGAGCATCCTGGAGGACCATGCAGAAGAATCCCACGCACAGGTGATATTCCCAACCTTGTAAATGAAGCAGAATGTTTGATAGGCCATTCAACAGCTTGCTGGAGTTTTTTCTGCCAATGGAGAAAGACGAGTATAATTCGTACCATTGACACCTCAGAATAAGGAACACTATGTCAGATTTTACATACCTTCAGATCTCTTAGTCCTCCAATATCGTCCCATGTCACCTTTGGGATTTCCACTGTAACACCTCTTGTTATACTTGGACCAACCACAGTCCTTGCATGCTTCCAGTCTTCCATTTTTAAGCTAAACGCACCATCATCTTCATTTGCATCAGAAGACCTTTTAATCGCGGATATTGTAGCCTCACGGCATAAGGCTTCAAGATCAGCCCCAACATATCCATTGCAAGATGCAGCTATTGCTTGCAAATCAACGCTAGTATCCATAGGAATTTTTTTCGTGTAAAGCTGAAAATCACTAACTCAATTACAATTATATCTTAAACTCCACTTACTATCTTGACAAATCCAATATAATAGTTAATGAGCTGACTAACAAGTAGACTTAGAAAAGATAATCACAAATTGGAGATTCATTGACTTTACTAATAACTGACCAGAACACTTAAACAATAAAAGATAAATCTTACCTTGAGGATTTGAAACCGTTCCTCTTCTCTAGGTGTAGTAACTTCTATTTCCACATCAAAGCGCCCTGACCTTCTTAAAGCAGGGTCGATAGCATCCACTCTTTGCACATAGAAAACCATATATTACTACTTGTAAGTCAAATACAAGAAATAAAGCAATGTTGTAAATGTTTATTTTTTTAAATTCCAAACAAATATACTATCAATACACGACAACAGGTATTCAAAACAGTATTGATAGAGCAGCTAAATAATTGCAAGGCCGACAGCTAAAAGCCCTCTGCAAAAATAGTTGTACCCTCATCTAAATCCCAAACCCCAAACCCCCCTCTTTTTTTTTTTTATTTACAATTATGTCCATAATTCTTCATCCAAATGTGAGATTTACCTGTTAGTTGAAGCAACAACAACAACTTGTGGTACTGATGACTTATTGGAGTCCATTAGCGTAAAGAGTTGAGACGCGACACGTACATCTTGCTCTCTTCTGCATTAGAGTTTCAAGCCATACTTTAAACATGGAACAAAAACAAAACAAGCTCAACTACATCTTGCTCTTTTTTCCAAGAGAAATCATGAACTCGGCCACCATTCCAAAACTTTTTCCATAAAGAAAAACACCAACTCCTAAATATGTAGAGGCAGAATGGGCACCACTGTTTGATCAGAAACAAATAGCCATTTTTCACATTATTAGCAGCGGTCTCATACCTAGAATCACGGCGAGGACAGAGTGCATCTATTTCATCTATAAAAACAACTGATGGCTTCCCAAACTTTGCATGGGACAAGGCCTCAGCGAAAGCCTCCCGCAAGAACTTCTCGCTTTCTCCGGCATGAGCTTTGTGAACAGAATGGGGACTGCACATACACCAAATAAACAACATGTAACCAGATCAATAAAACTACATAACCACACTAAAAAACCATTAGCAAACAAAACCCAAAAATATCATGAATATAACACTTCAGAGATAATAAGCATTACCTAATGACAGTTAAATGAGCACCACATTCCTGAACCACTGCACGAACCAAACTTGTCTGGCATTAACAAAATTAGCATTCAAAAATAAAAAATGAGAGCAACCAATATTATAACTTCAACAATCACAAAAACCCCAAAAAAAAAAGACATAATTATATTAAAAAAAGGTTTGAAATGACATGAGCAATCTAAAAACGCATGTAAAAGTGAAGTACCTTCCCAGTGCCAGGAGGGCCGTAGAGAAGCAAACCTCGAGGAAACTGAATGAAAAGCCCAAACATTGATTATCAGATCAAATAAATAAAAATTCATACGAAATTGGTAAAGGCAAGGAAATAAAAGATAGATTAGGAAAGAAGATAAAGTGGGTATTTGTACTTTGAGACCAATCTTCTGGGCTTCCCGAGAATAGAGAATAGGGAAAGTTATGAGTTCTCTGAGAGCTTGGAGAGCTTCAGCGTTGCCGGCTATGGCTTCTTCTGCTCTCCACTGCTTACTGCTGTTGTCGTTGTTGTCGTCGTCGTCGTTGTCGTTGTTAATGGTGTTACTGCTACTGCTAGATGTCGTATGACTCTCCATCTCCATACAAGAATGATAGATAGATTCACAGAGATTTCAGATAATTGAAGCTATATAGATATATATACACACGATTAATATACAAATACAACACGGGTGTTTGTAGAAGGAGACGACGGAGCTCGGAGCTCTGCGTTTTTTTTTGGGAGAACAGAGAACAGAGAGTGAAAACAACAAAAGAAAGTCTTGGTGGGGAAGAAAATGCAAAATTGCTAAACCCTAAACCTTTCAGCTTTGACAAATTTTGTATTGGGATGAATAAAAAACTGACATGTTGAGAGTAGGATTCGAAGCCACGCATTTCATGTCGAGAGACTAGAGTGTAAAGCTATTACGCGATATACTTTTTAAGTTTTAATTTAGTTTTTAAATATTTTATAATATGTATAAAGTTACACTATAATATAATTTTATCTTTATTACCCTATAATATAATTTTACCTTTATATTTACATACAAGTGCTTTAGACTATAAAAGTCTTTTTTTCTCCATGATTTTTTTCGCCTAATTTATGACGAAAGGAGAAGTAGGCCCTTAATCTTTAACAAATACAGGATTATTTTATGGAAAAAATTAAATGTATAATAAAATTTGCCAAAACAAGTTATGAGGTGTTTGGTAAGTACGGTTAGAACTATTTTTATAGTTCAGAACACTGTAGAATGTAAAAGTTTTAAGCTGTAATAACTTTATGTAGAATGTAAAAGCTTTAATCTGTAACAACTTTTTGTTTTTTATTGTAGTATATAAGAGCTTTATAGCATTTGATAACTATTTTTATAATTCTAACCATTATTGTAAAACAACCTATTAAGGTGCTTCTATTGACACCCCTATTCTACTTTTTATACACCTTTTTCTTTAACCATCCTTCATTTTGCTGTTTACACTCCTCATAAAATACCAAAAATCCCTATACTTAAATAGTATTATTGGCTTTCTTTTTTTCATCCACCCACTAAATAAACTTACAATTTTTTCCAAACATTTTCTTTTTCAGTTTGCATACTAAACAATAGTTTTTTCTTAATATATATATATTCTTTTTATTAAACCAAACATTGAATTACATGAAACAATAATCAGTAGTAAATTGTAAGGGTTTACATATAAATCGAACTAATTGCATTTTTTATGCTTAAAAATAAGAAGGGAAACATAGGTTTTTTTTTTTTTTTTTTTCATATTGTGTTTTCTATATCAAACTAAAGTATGGTTCTTTTTACTGAAGCACATGATTTGTACTCGTCAATGAAAATCAAACAATTTGCAATAACAATTACAATTATATAAAACAATAACAAAAAAAGAATTTTAAAAAAGAAATAAGCCACATATATTTTTTTTTTATGTAAGACTCTTCATGTTTAAATTCATCTCTATTTCTTAAAAAAAAAATAATACAGTAATTTATTAGATAGGAATATATATTTTTAAAGATAGGGTGTGTAATTATTTTTTTAAAACACTTTTGTCTTTAAGAGTAATTTTATTAATAGGTAATACAATAATAAATAAATCTTATTAAATATTAGTGTGTAAAAAGTAAAATAAAGGATGTCAATAGACGTATCCAACACCTTAAAATATAGAAAAAAAATACCTTAAAAGATTGAGAAATTAGATTAAGTGGCCTTTTTTATGACCTCTTTAAAATAAATGACCATAACTTTTTTAAAATTAGACACTGGCTATTTATCAATAATAAACTAAGTCTTACTGATAAACTCTAGTTTATTAGTGTTAAACTTGATAAACAACTAGTAAACACGACTAAATCTAACTTCTCGAGTTTATCAGTGTTAAACTCGATAAACTTAAGTTAATCACTAATAAACAACCATTGGCCTAATTTTAAAAAGCTATAGTCATTTATTTTAAAAGTATTTTAAAAATCCCATTTACCTCTATATCCCTAAAAGATTTTATTAAAAGCATAAACTAAAATTAATACAATATTATATTATTTTGCAGCATAAAACACCAATATCATTGCAACAATGTCATCTAATTTTGTTATTTCCAAAGACTACTATATTTCAACTCCACTATCATAAATATATCATGTGGTATAATTTTTGCTTAACATTCTATTTATTTTTAATTTATTTGTTTGGTAGGAGAAAAAAGTAGAAGGAAACAAAAACATGAGTTATTAGTAGAAGAATTTTGATGATCCTGGCTGTTTAATAGGAAAAAAAAAATGAGAAGACCCCGATTTTAATTCTTAAATATAAAAAATTGAGGCGGAAATTTATATATGATACAATAACAAATAAGTCCTCTACTTCCTCTCGATTTTTCTTACCTGTCTTATATGTCTTTCTTTATTTTCTATTTTCTTTTCCTCTCACGAAAGATATCCCGATTATTAGTGGATTCCTTAATAACATATTGCACCAAATCAAAAACCATAAGTGAGCAGATAAGGAACCAATCGTTGCATCAACAGTTTTATCTTCTTATGCATACATATTAAAAGGACTCGCAATCACAACAAAATTGCAATCAAACTTGGCACTATTAACTGAAAACTAGTCATTATAATCTCAGACTACAAAATTTCATTAAATTAAAAAAGTTGTAACCGAATAATTGTGGTGTCCATTTGCTATGATCGGGTACAACCGTTGAGGATTGACTAAAAATTGTCTAAGGAAAAATCCTTTTCATCCTCGTAGGGTTAAAACCCCGTTACGCAGGAAAAAAAATGTACTATAAATGCTCCTGTGTTCTGAATCATACAAGCAGATGCAATCCGTCTGCTTTGGCATCGTCGTCTATATCTTCAACAGAGGAAAAGAGGAAAAAAAATTGGGTCTGTCGGTTTCACCATTTGAATTGTGATGGAATTAATGAAAACCCGATTTCGTGTTGATTACTACACTTCCTGCGGATGCTTGGTTGGCTGCACGGTTACTTCCAAAGTTCTTTCGATTTGATTCCCTCGCAATTCTTGAACCAAACTAATCAGTAAAGCAGAAAGATTGGATCAAAAATTACTCGATGTTCAAAAAGGGAGCTCGTAGAAAATATATATATATATCTATATATATATACATATTATATATATAAACAGCAGAGACTTAAAAAGTTGGGGAAAAATTTTGACGGATTTTCAAAGAAAACACACTTGTATAGCTCTCTTAGGCAGTGATGCGGCTTCGTGCAAACCAAGCAATTGTGCAACCTTTGGAAAACATTGCAGACAAACGTTTTACATGTCAAAGAATACTTGAAATCCTGATTAAAAAACGACAATGAAAAACATGTGAGCCAGACAGAGGAAACAGCACTTGCCTCTCTTAAGATCTTCTTATCACCAATTCCACTAGGCTGATCAAGGTCAGTGACTTCCCATAGAGGAATATCAAGCAAAACTTTTATAACGTCTTCATCCAAGAATGGAAATCTCGCCTGATTAAAACGAACGTAGTAAATACACGAAATAAATAAAGACGGCAGCATGAAATATTTCGAGCAGATGTATACCTCCTTGCCACTATCAGCAATGCATCTATCGTCTCTTCCTAGGTTCCTTTTCCAAATTCTCTGCATATCCAATTTCATCTCCTCGTGCAGACCAAGCCAACTAATTAACATCACGCCGTTAATAAGTACCCAGAAGGACATTTTGAACAGAATGCAAACATGACAGGAACACAACTAACTCTACACGTAAAACTGCGTGATACAGCTCATATTTTAAATGAAATTACTACTTTACTAAGAACGATGTAGAAAGTAGCTGGGAACACTGTCCATACAACACCCTACCTTCCATTTCTATATTTTGTTCTGTGCCTTCCATAGCCAGCACACTGCTCATCAGCGCCTGAGCCAACAAGAAGAATCCTTGCCTTTGAGCTGTATCTAACACGTGGATAATCCTCATCATTAGAACTTCTACGTCCCTCACATACCCATCCATCACCACCAGCAGCTAACCATAGAGCTATTCCTATATTCAGGTCCTGCAACAATAGACAAAATATAACAACCCTCACATACCCATCCGTCACCACCAGCAGCTAACCAGAGAGCTATTCCTATATTCAGGTCCTGCAACAATAGACAAAATACAACATCCCATCTATCCAGAAAATTATAGAAACATGTTGGCCGTGCCATGATTCCTTTGAACATCAACTACATAACATCGCAAGAAACGCAAAACACCATATGTTTTTGAAAATAAGCAACAGGAATGTACGGGCACATGATATAATAACATCTTTGGTTATAAAGTAAATATAAATACCATGTAGGTATTCGCAGGACTTATGAGAGACATGACATGTTTCGTTTCGTGGGTCAAGGTTGACAAATCAGAATCAATCTCAACAAGTTGCCATCTGCATATTTAGCCTTATTGTAAGGTACACCGTAAAATTGAATAAGCATAATAAATCGTCAACACGTAATTAACACCAAGACAAGTGTGGTAAATGAATGAAAAATCAGCTTTTCAAAAAGAAGGAAAAAAAATAGATGTTATCTGGTGGACATGACATGCAAGAGCACAAGAACAAAGTTCTTGATCAAAATCCTCACCAGCAAATCATGTGCTAAACTACTAACAGAAATTGTTCAAAAATTCTTTGTTTCCAATTGCATGTAAGAACAAAAGAACCCACGTCTCAAAGCTATACGATGAATTTTAGTTTATGTACTTTCTTGAAGGTGCAATGATTCTTAGTTCCCCAACTCCAGCCTTAGCAGAGATCCTATCAGGAGCAGACTGGCCATCAAAGCTCACATTAAGTAGATCTATCTTATCTGTCAAAGAAAATTTGAATTGTAGTCAGGCCAGAAACATAGTGTAGAAGCATTCACAGTTTAGAGAGCAACTCCATTATGGTTTCAAAATCAAATTTCCAAATAACCAGACAACACCGGATATCCTATGAAAGTGTAAGCACAACACATTACAAGGGAAAGATTATGAGCCTAGCCTAGCAATACTTACATCTGGGATCTAAACACTCATTCAGCAATGCTGCAAGTATCATAGAATCCAATCCACCAGAAAAAAGAACAGCCATGGGAACGTGCTCCTTTTCTAGACCATGTGTATCTGCCTAAGCATTCCAATCCAATCCAAGTACTTTTATCAGCACAAAGCCAATAAGAAACCAAACTAGTACCTCATTCCACATAAAAGAAGGAAAATAATAAAGCTTATTGAGTTCACAAAAAAAAAAAAAAAAAAAAAACGAAAACCGTTTTCCAATTTATCAGTAGTTCAAAGCACAAAAAAGTATAATAGACGGTGAGAAATGGAGAACTTGGAGTAAAGTATGGCACGTAATTGTACCAAAAAACTTTCACAAATATCAAGGCCAGATATCCAAGTACGATCATTTAATGGGCATGCAACTAAACTTAGGTTCTTTGTTGATTTGAAACTCACATGTCTCGAGGAAGTAAAGTAGCTGCTATGCATGATAAAACAGAGAGTAGCAGCAAACATCATCAATTCATTCAAGTGCATTACATCAAACCTCAAAATTCATTGTTTCCCACAAGAACAAGTACGCAACTTCTGAGGCCTTTTTTATTGGTTAATAAATAAGGACAAAGACAGATCTAAACCTGAAAGATTGTATGCAATGAGGAGCGTCGCCTAACAGAGTCCCGTAGAGCAATCAGAACATTCTCTGCTGCCACAAATAATGGAGCTTGTATAGGACCTATTCGGTCAAAATTTCAACACAAAGAACCACACGTTAAAACCAAAACCTATCAACAAAAGAAGGTATATGGAATAGTACGAAACACCACCTATATCCTCAACATGGAAGCATGTTTCTAAATAAATATTAGATTTCTACATATAACCTATCTTCACGTAAGTTGTGCTCCTGTGTTGCTGTTTTTTTGCCCCATGGCATGATACTACTACTAACCTAATTCAGATGGTGGCATAATTGAATAAGCTAATTGCTCACCTTGCTGCACCATGAGAGTCTTACGATGCGAAGTATGTAGATCTTCAGGTTTGGGTTTAACACAAGCCCTCTCCCAGTTTATGAGTTCTTGTAGCATGGTATCGGCCCATTCATGTTTTCTTACTTCAGAAACCAGAAAACCATCACCATTTGGAGCATCTACGCTCATGCTATATATCCCACACGGAAGTTCTTCCCAAAATCTACAACCAGCAGTTCCATTTTCAACTTCTAAAGCTGCAGTGGATTTAAGGAAATACCTTTAAAACAGCATGATAGTATGTCCGATTCATTATTAAATGATTAATACTAGATACAACTATTCAACCCAAAATAATATAAAGCACACATAAAAAACTTAAGTATTTCTGATTCTTCTGTCTGCATTATACAAACTTTTAGTGTGCTGATACTGGCATACAATTCAATCAAATGAATGGAATGTGGCAATAAATTAGACGACAACTGAATGAGGGCAAGTGATAATTCAAGCTCTACAGGGCAATAAATAGCCGAACCCTGTTCAAGAGGAGAAGTAGGCGACACTGACGAAAGCAGAAACCGAGAATCCTCCACCGTTGGCCAGTGAACAAGGAGACTTCGCCTGCCAAATGCATCTCGACCAAACCACAGAGTTCTTGAACTTTCCTACGCAACAAACCCACAGTTTTCCAGTTCAGAAATGACGACAAACGCCGCATCAAAATTCCAATCAAACCCAACTAAAACTCACCCCTAGTTACCTGCCAATAAATGATGGCCCAAGGCCCTCTTATCTTAGAGAGAACTCCTACAACAGAAAACTTTTTCCCACTTTCCCCGCCACAACTTCCCAATGCTCGCAAGAGAATTTCTGCATCGTTCTCATCACTACCGATGTGAATTCCCCCAAAGATTTCGCCTTTCAAAATGAACAACATGAAAAAAAAAAAAAAAAAAAAATCAATTCAATACATTACAAAAGAGAGTGAAGGTAAGCAATATGCATATATTATATATACCGTTATAAACGAGGATATTCCTCGACGAATCCATCAATGGCTGAACGATCGGACTCGTTCCCCGGAGCTGCAAAGTGGCGCCGATGAAGTGAAATTCCGCGGCGGATTTACATTTTTCAGCGAAATCACTTTGCAGATTATCTGTTCGACCATTTGCCAGAGAAAAGCTGCAGCTTTTGTCCCCAAACTCTTGCGAACGACAATAGTCAGTTTCTGAATCCTCTTGTTCCGCTACAAAGGATTCGATTTTTCGGTCCTCGAGAGAGTGCGGAATCCCTGGTTGAAGAATCAGTTTCTTGTCGCCCAAGCTATCGGGACCCCTCCTCCGTAAAGCGGCTTTGATATCGTCGATGCTGAAAACCAGTTTCTGCAAATACCCAAGACCTAAAGTTAGCTTGTAAACTCCATGAATTTCTAGGGCAAAAAAATGGGAATCTATATACCTGATCGGATCTAGGTGTGGAATCGCCGATGAGAGACGATACCTCGACACGAATTCCGGAAATGATCAAAGCAATTCCACACATTTCTCTCTCTGGTTCTTCGCGCCAATTTGAGGGTTTTTTTTTTTTTTGGTGTTTGGACTGAGGAAGAATACAAACTACAAACAGTCGACAGAGGCGTGGGAGAAAGCGGGGGCGGCGAAGAAAATATAATGGAAAATGGGGAATAATTTTTCTTTTGATAAAAAATTTTATAGCATACTTTGTTTGAAAGCTGCTTCCGTAGCATAGTGGTAGTGCGTTCGCTTCGTAAGCGAAAGGTCGCGAGTTCGATCCTCGCCGGGAGCTGTAGTCGTTATTTATCCTTAATCTTCTTCCGCCCTCAACAAATTTTTATCTTTTTTTTTTCCTTCCCTTAATTTAATGGCTTATCGTGACACTTAGGTGTGTTTGTTTGAGTTTTTAAATCATGGTTTAAATTATTTTACTACAGTATTTTCTCTCATAAAAATTTAAATCTTTATTCAAATGCTATACTCAAATACTTGTACCAAACGCACCCTTAGAGACCACCGATATCAAAACAGCATCATCTTAGTTTGAATTTTTTGAAAATGAAAGAAATAAAGTTGAAATAGTACAGTAATAGTTTCATCCATTAAAAAATATATATAATACCAAATTCACTCCCTCAACATTACAGCACCAATATTTTTCTATTGACTAAACTTGATTTTTAAAAAATATTTTTTATTTGTTTTTGTCAGATAAAAAATATATATTCTCTAGCATTTTGTTTACATTTCGAACAAATGTTTTTTTATTTGTTTTTGTAAAATAAAGTCATCTTCCCCTACTCATCTTCTCCTACTCAATATGCATGAAAATATTTTGATTCGATTACTACAAGATCAGATATAAAACAAAGCTAAAAATTATTAAAAAAAAGGCTAACGTAAAACGCGGACATAATGAAAGCTAAAATATTAGAACCTATTAAAATTAAAATAAAGGCTTGAAGACATAACCTTCAGATATGATAAACATAAATAAATAAACACATTTAGTAAAAGTAAAAAAACCATAATTTTAAAAAAATGGTTGAGGTTTAATTTTAGGGATTCAATTTTTAATTTATGCATAATTTAATTGTATTGTTCATTTAAAAAGACCTCAAGACAACATGTTTGATAATTTTAGTCTTGTTTATTGTTGTAGAAACAATTTGTTCTGTGGTCATTTTTCTTTCGTTAATGTAGAGGCAACATGGTTGTGATGTAAAAGTTTAAGGCACCACCTATTTTAAATATCACGACTAATAAAATATAGGCCATATTTGCAAACTTCAAGTTATAAGAAATAATTTCTATTAGCATGTGATATTCAATACCACATCAATGCCTTTAATATTGTTCAGTTGTAGGCCATGTTGGCATATGATTTAGCATCCAATTATTTAAGTATTTGCATTTTACATTCTTTTATTTTTAAAATTATCCAATGTCTCTAATCTATTCTTAAAGTCAATTGTTTTAATGATCAAGATTAGTCATCAATTAAATTAGACAAATTATATAGATCTTATTGAGTAGCAATTTGGGTTCGATACTAGAACATGACTCAAAATCGACTGAACTCAATGGCATTATTGACATGAAATTGACCCGAATTGATTCAATTTATTAATTTATTATTAAAATACAAAAAAATGTATACAAAAAATTAAAATGAATAAATTTAATAAAATTATTTCAAATAAAATAAAATATATATTGTTTATGACCTACATTCACAAAGTAAAATATACAAAAATGGATTAAGTAAAGTAACACTTATGTTGCTTATATTAGTTGTGAAATATAGATTTGAATGACCTTTTTCATTGAATAGGTGATATGTGGATTGACCCGAACTCGACATGAAAAAAAATTTGGTTGACATGAACACAACTCAAATTGCTACCCCATGGCCTATACTAAAATCTAGAGCAATTAGCCAAAAAAATCCAAACATGTATCATTTAAAATGTTTGTCTCCTCCCAAACAGAGACATGGCATGTAATTATTGACGTCCTTTTTTTACTTTAGGTGTTTGGGAGAGTAGTTTAAACTTTAGATTTTTAACCGCAAATAGTATAATATGTCGTCTAGTGCATAGGTTCTAAACAATAGAGGTTATTTTAAAACACAAAGACAGTTCAAACTGGTGTTTGATGGAATAATGACTAAAGCAGTTTTAAACCATGAATATAGTTTTAAACTGGTCTAAACACCTAAAAACCAAACTTTGCCCCCTCATGTTTAAGCGGTTTTGAAAAATGTTCTACAGTAAAATTATTATCATTCTTGTTTTCTTTCAGAAATCATAGTTTTTTCAAACACTATTTCTTGTTTTAAACTACTATTCTATTTTTAAATTAAACATTTACATTCTAAATGCTAGTTCAAACCATCGTTTATACCACCTACTTTAGAACATACAATTCAAACCACATAGTTCTTGTAATGCCCCCTTACGAACATCACAATAATCGTTTCTTTTTCCGTTTAAATCATTATTTTAAAAATAAACAATTCAAATAAAACATTTACACTTGAGCAAATATCCTAGGAAAAGCATGGATTTTTTTGAACATTTATGAAAATACTTAAAACTCCACATAGTTTGAAAACATCATGATAAGAGAAACGTAGCATAGTCTTCAAACAAATAAAAGACTAAAAACTTTAAAAAGTCTCAAAACATTTAAAAGTCCATAGGAAACATAAAATAAGCAAAGTCTCAAAACAATCTAAGTGTCAAAAATAATATTAAAGTAAATTTGTTGCTAGAGTCATTACTTTTTTTTTTTCATGGCATGATTCTCTTTTCAATCTAACATTCCTTATACACACACTCATCCCTGTGTTTTATCCTATTCCACATGCCTTTTTATCTTTATCTGCAACATAATATAAAACTAAGTTAGCATAAGCTTAGTAAGTATACTTTCCTATCTCACAACATAAAACATGAACTTTCATAAAATCATAACATAATATTATAGTCATAATCATAATAGTGCACAAGACACACGTTCATGTATAACATCTTTTTTTATTTAAACATCTATATTAAAACATTATTCATTTCATTTTTAAGGGTCCAAGCGTTACACTATTAACATTGTGGATGCACCGGCATGAGAGAAACAAGGTAGCTAATCTTAAACCAAACATAACAAGTCGAATCTTTGAGACTTCATAAACACGAACATAAGGTATGCAATGCTTAATTAAGTTACATATATATATATATATATAAACTTTCTTTAAATACGTGTCATGATCATAAAATCATAAACATGAAAACATTCTTGAGGAAATTCATCATAAAAGGTCTTCAAAGAAGAACATTTGTTCACAAACCTTTAAACATAAAACATTTCTTAACTTTTTTTAAAAAAATTATCATGTTATAGGTGAGAATGTGCTTATATAACTTGCTAGCTTACTAAACCATTAGTTAGGTGACGTAGCCGCGGTTCTCGGTATACTCGTCTTTAGAGAGTTCATGTCAATCATTTATATAATGCATGAATTTGAAATTCATGTTTATGATACTATTAACATAGTATTTCATCATTCAACATCATATTTAATGAAATAAAATATTTTTAAGTCATAAACATACACTTGGAGTTAAGAAACATACAAGCAGAAAACCTGACCTTTATTCCTTTAGAGAATTAAATCTCAATTTATAAGCCAAATAAAAGTGTAAAACTTCTTCAATAATATAGCTAACGTATAAAACATCATTCAAATTTCTTCTCTTAAAAATATTAATTGAAAATATCTTTTGAAAATTTTCTAAACATTCAAGTAAATCTGACAGTTGACAGCATAAAAATTGACTGACCTTTAATGATTTTTCACCTTATATCTTACAATTCACATACAATTTGAGCATGAAAAATTGTAAGAATAAAAATCTAATACATATATATAACTCTTATATTTTTCCTTAGTGATAAAAATGTCATTTGATAATTTAAATAAATCACAAGATTAATGTTACAAGATCTGCCAGCAAACATTAGGCAATGAGTAGTCCTCATTAAAAATTATGGATTCAATACTTTATGTCATAAAATAATTTATAAATATTACCACATATAATAGACACATAAAATGTTAGTCCAATAATAACTACCCAAGAGGGGGTAAATTGGGTTTTTTAAAACTTTTACAATTATTGGAAAATTCTAGATGAAATACGGTCAAGCATTAAACACACAAATTAAGATATTTAGATAAATAGACAAAAATCAAATTGCATTTAAGTAAAAAAGTAGGAAAAAGAAATGGAAACACTATTTATAGTGGTTCGGCGAATATGCCTACGTCCACTGTCCCTGAGGAACAACCTTCACTCGACCTCTTACACTATACAACTGTCTTTTCGACATGATCACTCATTTGTACAACGTCAATGACTTGCTCTACCTAAGGCTCACAACACTTTCTTGCAATATGACAATTTTAACGGAGATTGTCTAACCAAAAATTCCCCTAAATTGTAAGGCTTAAAAACCTAATGATGGAAGGTATGATTTGTATGGACTTTGGTACACCCACAAACTAATCACTCCAAAAGAAAGATAAATACAATGTAAGGTTTGTCTTTGGCGGTGTGAGAAATTCTCAAAGAAAATATGAAACAAGGTTAGCTCAAGAGAATGTGTGTGAAATGAATGCTTGAGAAAAACAATGTAGAATGATGTCAAATCTCTCTTATATTCTTTAGTCAATTATTGCATATTGAATGGAGGGGTATGTAGAGCTCCCAAGTGCTTAGAAATAACATAAAATACCAAATTTTGGTCAAAATAACCGTTGTAATTAGAGTTTTGATGGTTAGAAAACTAGCCATTATAAACAACTCGGCAGGCCAGAAAGTAGGTTCAGCAGGCTGAAGTTTGAAAGCTTTAAAAATAGGACTCCAAATGATCATCTGATTGGCAGGCCGATTGACAGTTTGACAAGTCGAACTATAGGTTCGGTAGGCCATTAGAAGCACTACAAATCAAGGTTTATAAAACCCTCAAATCAGCACGCCGATATAGGGCAATCGACAAGCTGATCTAGGCCATCGATAGGCCGACCAGAAATGGTTGGCAGACCGATCTGGGATGCCTAAATTTGCCCCCCAAAAAATTTTCTAAAAACCTGTTTTTGTGGAAAACTGTGCAAATACTTTAAGTGCAGTTTAAACACTTTTTCTCATAGAATAACATTTCAAACATTTTGAACATATGTATGCAAAGATTTGAAATCGTTTATGAATGCACAGTGTGTGTGTGAACTTGAGCTTTCATTTGATCATATTTTTAGTTGAGAAACACCCACTTACATTTGGACAAAAAAATAAAGTTTTGAGATCTTTAAGTCCATGCGAGTTCTTTCCTTGTTGCGATCATGGCTCTAATCTTCTTGAATGCTTCATTTCTTGATTTTGCTTGAAACTTAGGACTTTCAACAGTCAAGAATTTCATTAGCTCAAAACTACATATTTTCATATATAAACAGAAATTGTATTTGTTGTCATCAAAAGTAATTTAAAATTGCTTTATGAAACCTTGGAGCCAACATGAAAGCATAACATATCCAAAATTCAGCTTCAAATAAGTTCAAAATTATTCAAAATACACATTTGAACTAAAGACAAAATTAACTTCAGGCACGTTAAGCAGTGAATATCCTTAAATTAACATTTTCTAAAATAATAAATATAATTGCTATGACTCTTTAAATTTTATGACAATCTATATACATATATAACTACAACATCATAAAAACTTTTATTGTAAAATCAAGTCATTTAGCTATTATAAAAAGTTGTTGAATCTGAAAATAATGAACATATAAGTTTGACAACAATAGGGACATAACTTAAAGAAAGTTCAAGAACTTATAGACTATCAGTTGGATAACCAAGAAAATTTCCAAATTACAATATAACACATAAATAGACATTTTTATGAAAATTCATTAGAATCAAGGTTCATTTGTCCCTCAAGCATAAATTATATTTTTGTAAAACTTCATAGATCAACAATAATTTGATATTGAGCAGCAGAGAATAAAAATTCAATATCAAATCATAGAATTTACCAAACCTCATGAAATTTTAAAAAACAATATCTAACATATATATAAGCATCATACTAAAATTTCACAAAGAATAAAAAGTTGTAGACAAAGTTATAGGAGTCAGAATCCAAGAGAAATCATAAAACATATTATTTTTATTCAATAAACTAGAATTATTCTCAAACATTCATCATAAAAATCAAAACATTATTGATTTATCAATTTATGACCTCGTGTTCAAGATACACAAAATATATCAAATTATAATAAACATTGTATTTTATAAATCTTTAGAATTTCTAAACACACCTTTTAGTCTTGAGTTCTATAAGAAAGAAGACCTCCAAGAAATTTAAATTACAAAATATAGTTGTATTAGACTTAGAGAAGAATAGGAATGACAAGAGTTTGGGAGAAAACAATAGAGAATGGAAGAGTATGATTGGATGAATAATTACTCTTTTTTCTTTTTCTTTTTTTGACTAGTTTAATGCATAGGGTGGAACATGACTCATACATAGAGTATAAAAATGCATAAATTTTCTTTTAATAATGAAGTTTTAAAACACTTACCTAAAATATAATTATTATAATGCATATATGCAAACGAGACATAACCTAATATATAGCACTAATTGTAAATGGTCTTATACAGCAACTCCATCTCCACATGCCCCACAATTATATTAAATACATATTATTTATATATTCATACTTATATTTATATACATACATGTTAGGCGTTATATCTATATTATATAAAATGATTAACTTTATCTATTATATATGTATTTATATACTAGGATGGAATGAATTGTAAACACGACATATGTATTTATATCTATATATTAATTAAACAATTAACTAAATCTAACAATAAACAAAATATCACACAATTATCATAAAAATCATAAGCGTTATAAAAATAAGAATTTCATATGCAACAAATAACTTGAAGGCATGTTATGACATTGATAAAAATTAAATTCATTATTTCTATAATAATTTTGACATGAACTTATCGAGTACATCGATCCCTTGTAGCCGTCACCTGTTATATTTCTAAAATTCTTATTTTATGTTGTGAGATAAGAAAGTGTATTTACTAAGCTTACGCTTGCTTAGTTTTATATTGTGTTGCAGATAAAGGTAAAAGGCATATAGAATGTTTCCTTTCTTGCTTAGTTTTATATTGTGTTACAGATAAAGGTAAAAGGCATATAGAATGTTTCCTTTCTAACTCCCGAAACTTCTTCGTAGTGGCTCTGTTCCATGCCTTATTTCATATGGAAATGGAATTACGCCATGAAAAGGAACCAATGACTTTAGCAATGAATTTATTTTAATATTATTTTCCACACAAATTGTTTTGAGACTTTGCTTATTTTATATTTCCCATGGACTTTTAAATATTATGGGACTTTTTAGAGTTGTTGGTCTTTTATGTGTTCGAAGACTATGCTATGTTTCTCTTATTATGACGTGTTTAAACTATATAGAATTTTAAGTATTTTCTTAAATGTTCAAAAAATGCATGTTTTTCTTAGGATATTTGCTTGAGCATAAATGTTTTACTTGAATTGTTTCTTTTTAAAATAATGATTAAACTAGAAAAAAGAAACAATTATTGTGATGTCCATAAGGGGACGTTACAGTTCTAAACCAAACCATTCCGAACATGTACACCAAACAAACCTAGCTTTCATATGCTGTTGAGTAAAGCCAAAATATGTTACATTGTAAAACTCTTACATACTATAACATGCGGTTCAAACTATTGTGGGTTTAAATTTTTTCCCAAACACCCAATAAGTTTGAGAATTTTATTTGGCTATAAAGTTTATAAGTTTGTGCTTACAACTTTTAAAGAAGATTTATTACCTATTTTTAAATTCAAAAGTGTCAGTTTAGTCAATATATACATACTAGTTTGTAAACACTTGCTAATGCACGTTTAGTTAAGTTATTGATTTTTTTTGCCTGCTATTTTAGAAGATTACAAGAAAAAAATACTTAAGTAAGGTTGATTTTTAGAAAAATTATTTTAACAAATACATCGTATTTAAAGAAAAAAGATCTTAACAAATAAATAATTTTTTGTATAAAATTAGTATGAGGTATATATGTAAAAAAAATAATGATTAAAAGGGCTTGATGAAAAGGAAATTGTTAAGTACAACAAATAAGAAAAAAAAATTACTTCAGCACGAAAAAATGGAGAAATTGTATTCATTTGTATATATGTAAAAAAATGATGATTAGGAGGGCCTGATGAAAAAGAAATCGTTAAGTACAACAAATAAGAAAAAAATAAATTACTTCGGCACAAAAAAATGGAGAAATTGTATTTGTTTAAAAGATATATATTGAAAAGACTTGAATAAAATAACATTTAAGTAAGGATTTATTTGTAAAAATTTATTTTAATAATTAATTATAAAATAATTTATAAATACTTTTATTAATATGTTTAGAAGTGGAGGAGCAAAATTTGAATGGAGAATCATTTGGAAAAAATAAATTCATAAGGACAATTGACAACAAAATTAATTTGATAGGATACATTTATTTTAAAGGGATACAAGGGGAAAAAAAAAAGAAAAACATTTGGAAGAATAAATTCACAATGACAATTGACAAAAAAATTAATTAAATAGGATATATTAAATACATAATTTTTAAAAGGGAGCAAGAAAAAAAAAAGTAGCATCATCATCACTTACATCTATCACCTATCACATCTCACAAGCGTCATCACCTTAACTACAAAACGTCTGTGTAGTGACCAAAGAAAGAAAAAAAAAGTGAAAAGAAGTCACTTTCAACCAGAATGGCAACGTTTTGATTGAAAAGGAAATAGTGATTATTGGCACTTATATTTTATATATATAGTTAGATTAGATATTTATATATATATATATATATATATATATATGTAATAGACTACTATCTACATGTTGATTTTTTGTTTTTATCGTTTTTTTTTTAATTTAGAGATTAGAGAGTCAAAATTTTCACTTTTTTTTTTTAAGACGGATCTAGTTTTACCGTTAAATTATGCCTATACCTATATCTTTGTAGTAAGTTTTGATTTTTGTGATATTATTTTTCTAATTTATTTACAATATAAGCCTTAATTGATTGTTAATGTACAATTAATACAAACATATTAAAAAAACACACAAACATAAAAAAGGATCTTACAAATATATTGTTTTCTTTGGATATACTTTAAAGTATATTGTTTTTCTTTGGATATAATTAAAAATAGAACTTACCAATACATTTTTTTCTTTTTTTTTTATTTTGAAGAGATATATTTTGTTTTTCCTTGGGTATACTTAAAAATAATTTTTAGTTTTCAACCCTAAAAAATAGACGCAATTTTTAGTAGCTAGCTAAAACACTACTCCCCTATTTGACAAAAGTGTTTTCCATCATTTTTCAATTATAAACAGTGTTAAGCTCTCATATGTTACAGTAAAAATAGTTTTAACTAACAGTTCTCACCATTTTTTCAAACACCCTATTTCACTTTTTCAAACACCCTATTCATCTTTTATTAAAAAAAAGCAAAAAAAAAAGGAAACAAATGTAAAAAAAATAATAATAAATTGATAAATTAATGTGGAACCAACTTTTCCTTCTTTAACGCATTTAATGGAAATAAGGTTTTGATAGATATCATATCTTCTTATATGTTAACAGCCTGTCACATCTTAACAAAAAAAATCACTTTCCACCAAAATGTTGTAGTTTTGGTTGAAAATGCTCCACGTTGTCAAACATTGACACTTAAATATATAGAATAGATATAATCAAAAAAAGAGAAACTATAATGCGAGACGTGTAAAAGTATCATCAATGAGAGATAATCTAAAGGAGAGCATTAAATGGATTAATGGGTGCACTCCATATTTTACTTGTTGAAAATTTGAGTTTGGTGCGGGGAATTTTATATGAGTTGTTGTTGTTGTGATGTTTGTTATGATATATACCCTAAACATGTGATATTTTTGTGTAAGAGACGTATTAACCAGTAAACAAACATATTAATCAATAAACAAAGTGAATATTTCATTATATTTGAATGCATATATTATGAATACTTTATAAATATTATTAAACTTTTATAATTATCTATGTGACATTAGATATTGTATATAAGCGTTATATCTAGGAGGATAATATTTAAGGATAATGATTAAAATGATCAGTAATATATAATTTATTATTTAATTGAGCATTTAAGTCATTTCTATTGAGAATGAAATGACCTTATATAAAACTTTAATGTAGTGAGTTATTGAATAAGTACATTGTATATAATAAGATTATATATGATCGAGACATGATGTGATATGAAATGACTAAATAATTTTTATTAAAATATAACAAGTTATAATCATATTGATCGATTGTCATATATAAGATAATTTTAATTTTGAATTATTAACATACTCCTATTTATGAAATTATATATTTTGATTTGCTTGGTACTGAAGCTAGATCTAATTTTATCCCTTGTATTTTGAAGGCATGGTGAAATAAATAACCGAAAATATCAATATTATAAGATAGAATCCATTCATTCTTTATTAAGTAGCAGATAAATAATTATCTTGAATATTGATTTGAGTCTTGAATAATATGAGCGCTAAAATTAGTGATTAATTTTATGAATTTATTATTCATTAGAGAATCAACGATGCTTAAGGATAAAGATGTTATTAAAGAGATTAATGGATTTTACAAACTCTAATTATGAATTATTCATGGAGGATCAAATTATATACAATGACTATATCAAATGGATATTTCTATAATTTCAATAATGCAATTCTAAGTTTTTAATGGAGCAATATTGGATTAAATAAAAAAGTAATATATTAATTAAAAAGTTATTAGAACTTGAAATTATGAGTCTGTTAGTCCTCTATCATCCTTGTAACACTATCTGGACAAATAAAATTATTAGTTTAATTAATTAATTTAGAATTATAGAATTTTAAATTAATAACCACTCAAAACAAATTAATTATGAGTTAATTCATAATTTTAAAATAATAATAACAAATAATAATTGATTTATGCAGTCCAAGACTTATTCACAAAGTTACTAGTTTCCAGAACTTTTTAAATTTGATAAATGTGATTTTTTTCAAATTGAAAATTTGAATTTTAAAAACAAATCAGATTGGATAACAAGCAATATTACTTCCCCTTTTAGAAGCTAATTGGTGACACAAGCGCAAAGAATATCTCTATGTGTGGCACTTATTGTAGATAAAGGAAAGGAATACTTTTATCTTTTATTTGTTAAGTATATGATATTTAATTCATATTAAAGGAAGCTTTTAAAATTAATTGACTATCTCGTATATATAAATAAAGCATCCTTTATATATTCCGCATGCAATCAAGAGTGGTGGTTAGACTGCAAAAATTTTACTAAAGAACCTTAGTAACAGTTGTGCAGAGAGAGAAACAAAACATAAGAATTTTTATTCCATTTACTGTCACGCTTTGCTCATGTGTTGAGATTAGTGGGAGATTTAAATTGAGAAGAGTGATCTTTAAATAGTGTAATTCCATATACGCCCGCATGTATGTCCATTCGTTGTCAATGATTAGACGAGAAAGACGGTGGTTTCATATAAAGAACATTTCCTATAAAGAATTGTGACTCAATCGCTTCAATCGAGTTACATAATTTGTATACATATTTATTAAGTATTAAATTAATATAATTTATAGTAACATTTTATAAAAGTTTTATGAAAGTTTTTGATATATACATTTTACATATTTTCTCTAAAATCGTTTTAGAAGGCCAACAGTGTTGTCATTTCGAAGCATTTTCTTTTTTCTTTCTCTTTCTTTTTTTTGTCCCTTGAAAGTGTATCAAATCCGAACTCACAAAGCTAAGACTTAAAAAAAAAAGAAAATAGAAGAAATAAATTAAAATTAGTATGAACCCATGATTGGTGAAGAACAAGAAGAAACCTCTCTGATGAAAATCTCTTCCAACCCTATGGACTCACTATTTTTCTTTACTTTGATTTTTTTTTCCATTTCCAATGCATCGATTCTCTTGTTTGAACAAAAGGATTCTTGTATGAGAGAAAGAAAGGTAAAGGAGAAGAACATACTGAGGCTTTGGTTGTGGAAAGAACTTTAATTCTATTTTCAGATTCTAAAGATTGGATTTAGACAAGCTATATAATGAATTAGAGAAAAAGAAAAGTTCAAAATCAAAGCAACCAATCTAGTAAGGCAATGGGAAATGGTTTGGAGACTCAACAGTCAAGATTGAAACTTGTAATGAGATTTTTGGTCCATTTGATATGCTACTCATTGCTATGCCACCATTGAAAAGAGGCTGCCAGTGACCCCATGAATGGATAATATCTAGAGCTAGATTGGGGTCACCCAAGCAACCCCGGCCAAATCTTGATGGTGAGTTTGACCCGCCCTTGGTCACAATCCAAAGGGCACAAAATAAGTCTCATCCATGAGAATTTTAATGTCTCTTATGGTAGTCTTCCTCTAAAAAATAAAAAATAAAAAAGTATCTAATTCAATTTTCTAGATAACATATACAATAATATTATCTTCTTCTTTTTTCACATTTGTACAATGTAAATTTTGTATTTTACATCATCATCCTCGCAACGACACAAAGATTTCAGCCAATTTCTAGATTTCAAAGATTACTTATAGTTCTGGCAAACATGGGAAAAAAGAGAGGAAAAAAAGGCAAGAGAAATAAGAGTCTAGATCTGTTGTTCAATTTTCTATTCTTTTGGCTTTCTCTTTACTATATTTTTGACATATTATTTAAATTTAGCAATCTAAACATATAAATAAGACTTAAATATTAAAAATAATTAAGTTATGCACTTAGGTGTCAAAATTTAATTAAAATGATAGTTAAGGGAATACAAAAATAAGACAACAGATGTTGATTCAAGAAATAAAAAGAGACAACCAATAATAGTCTCTTTGCCGATCAACATGATTTACACCTTGGAGGGGCAAAAAATAGGGAAAACAATATCATGTAGTAGTAGGGGGACATTTTGAAAAAAGAGCTAAAAAAATTTTAAATTGGAGAAATGACTTCTTTTTTTTTCACTAAAAAACACGTTTTTCTATGCAGAAAAACTGTTCTAGTTTTTTTCAAAAAGATAAGAAAAAGAATTGTAGCAAGGAAAGGAATCTCAACAGAGTGGGTAAAAAAAAAAATGAAGCAGTTTTCATGCCCAAAAAGCTTGTTTTTTGGTGCAAAAAAGCTGCAAAAAAAGAGAGGTCATTTGTCCAAAAAAACTTTTTTTTAAAGTCATTTTTAAAAATCCCCCGGTAGTATGATGACACGGGGCACTCTGTGAATGCTTACATTATAATAAGTAAATTATTGAGCAGTAACAATATTCTTATTCTTAAAAAAAATAATAAAAAATACAACCAATTCTAACTGGTGGTTTTTATTTTTTTGATTCCTTTTATATGGATCAAAAGCATGCACTCTCAAGCCCCGCTATCCCGCCCTACCCTATGCATGCATGTGAGTGTGTATTTTTTATTTTTATTTTTATTTTTTTAGGGAAATGTATCCAAGTTTTTTTTGCAATACATACAAGACCTAAAAAGTTCTCAAATAATTTGGAGAATAATGTGATAGAGTAATTTGCCGAAGATCACTTTTTGTCATTTGTAAGCTAGATTCTAAAACTTTGATTTTTGTTTTTAGACCTAACATTTGACAATCCTTAGCAATGTAACTAATTTGGTAATCCCTTTTGATTAACAAACTGATAGGCTTCTAGCATATTAGTTTAAATCAAAACTTTATGAGAGTTTTACACTTTAGCTGCTATTTGTATTACACTCTAGCATGTGAGAGCTTTACAACGGTCTTAGTTAAAACTAATTGTTTTAACCAATATGCCAAACACCCTATATAAAATTTGTAATCCAAATGTTGAAATTGAGAAGTTTAATATTCAACTTATCAACCACAAAAAACGTAAGGTGTATTTATGCAATTCATTATTTATAGTATGTTTGACACACCATTTCAGACTCGTTAATTCGAACCGTCTACAATGTAAAGCTCTCAACAGCTATAGTGTAAAGCATAAAACAACTATAGTATAAAGCTGTCACATACTACAATAATTGAGCTAATTTTTCTAGTTCACATCAGTTTGCTAACTATGCTATTAATGTCTTTGTAATTGGATCAAGTAAATTGTAATGTTGCACCCCAAATTATTTGTTTGTTTGTTTTTTTTTTCTTTTTTCTTTTACATATTAAACCTTGAACTTCTAATCTTGGCAAACTGTATCATGAATTTTGAAGTTATTGGAAATTGAGGCCTAATAACTAACAAGCGTTAAAGGCATAAACGGTTTTAATCACAAGATTCACATGTGCGTTTTTTTAAGGGTAAAGCTTGTTATTTTAAGACAAAAAATTAAAGATCAACATGTGGAAAAAAATACTAACTAAAATTAAAAGTAGCTATTGGATTTTAATTGCTAATGATTTTAAAGTTTATGGTGCATTTTGTCAATATTAAAAGTTCAAGTATATAATGCAAAAGCAATAGTTTACCACGTAATAGTTCAATTTACTCTATTGAATCATAATTGTAATGTAATTTTAATATAGGGTCCAATTTGTCAAAAATAAAAATTTAAGCTACAAGTTCACCAAGGTAAAATCAGTAAACACAAGTAACACACAATTTTAAACTGTTCATGCCATGCATTAGAGTTACACCAAATCAAGAAAAACAATTATGATACTATTTTAAAAGATCTGAGGATAAATTGACATAAAATAAATAGTTTACAAGCATTTATGAAATTATATTAATTCAGAGGGTTTTATGATGGGAATTATAAACAGATGGAGAAAGTTTTATGTAATTTCTTTTGGTATATCTCAATACAAGACTAATGTCTTTTCTATAGCAGAGAAGAGAGTAATAAAATAAAGAAAACTAATTACAATCATAATTTATGGCTATAATCCCAAGAATCTCTCCTAAACAAATATTCTCCTTATTCACATAATATCCTAACAGATAATAAATCACATAAAATCAAGAAACCAATTTTCCTATTTTTCAACACTCTCTCTCAAGCTAGCATAAAAATAGCCTCCATAGGTAGCTTGAAAATTAAACTGTCAAACTGCTTCTTGTGCAAACCCTTGTTAAAACATCAGCAACTTGGTTGATGGTAGGAATATATAGCATACAAATGACTCCACAATCAATTTTTTCCTTGATGAAGTGCTTGTCGACTTCTACATGCTTTGTCTTATCATGAAGAACTGGGTTATGAGCAATAGCAATTGTAGCTTTGTTGTTGTGGTAGTAGCTAGAATCTTTGGGGCACATCCACTCGAAATCATTAAAGAGGTCTAAGTCTTGCCAAACAAGTTTGAGAGAATTAAAGTACTTTGTAATAGAATCATTACCTTTATGAATGTTCCTAAGTTTCAGCGTGAGTTCATAAATTTGGGATGGATTTCCCAAATCAGAATACAATTGTGTAACGTTATCCCACAATTCTTTTGTAGTGGAGTAACACAAATAATTAGAACTGATACCCTCATCTATTGAATTAACTAACCACGTCATGACCATAGAATTCCTGACATCCCAAGTTGAGTGTGACGGATTCGTCCTTTGTGGCTCATGAGCATCTCCTATCAAGTAACCTATTTTTCCTCTCCCTCTGATGTACAACCGAATGGACTAAGACCAGTGTAAAAAATTATCACCATGGGGTAGGATGGTGGTAATTTGAACTGGATGAGAATCAGAAATATGAATTAAGGGTGTATGGGTTAAAGCAAGCCATTGTACAACTAAGAAAGGCTCTGACGATATTTTCGACGACATGGTAGAAACTCCCGGTGAAGGCTAACTAAGGGGTTGCCTAGAGTTTTTCTAAAAAAAAAGGATTCCAGCTCTGATGCCATATAAACAGATGGAGAAAGTTTTATCTAATTTCTTTTGGTATACCTCAATACAAGACTAACATCTCTTCTTATAGCAAAGAAGAGAGTAATAAAATAAAGAAAACTAATTACAATCATAATTTACATCTATAATCCCAAGAATCTCTCCTAACCAAATATTCTCCCTATTCACATAATATCCTAACGGATAACAAATCACAAAAAATAAAGAAACCTGATTTTTCTTTTTTTCAACAGGAATTTAGAGGGTGTTTTGAACCACTTATTTTAACAGATAAAACAACTTGTTTTAAAACTCGAGACATATTTAATTAAGCGACATAATTCAATGATCATTTATGAAAAATATCATTATTATTTTTTATATTAGAAATTCTAAAAAAATTTTTGAGTAAAAAAAGATCAAATTAAAAAAAAGGAAAGTGAAAGCAATAGAAAGCGCTTAATCTGGCCAACTTCACTCGACTCCATACTATGAAGGCAGTGATCTAATGAGAAAATTACGTGATATGCTACATTTTTAAAAGTTTATTTATTTATATTATATTTTAAACAATTTATTTTATACTATTATTTATATTACATGTAAAATTATGTCACAAATAAATATATATAATATTTATAAAAAATAAATATTAAAATATAACGTTCATAAAAATTGGACCGAGCCCCCTGTGGCATCGGAATTCAGGAAGGAATCGCATAAAAACAGTCCCTCACTCGGAAACACATGGGTTTAGGCTTCAGTATATATCCCAACCCGGTCCGGCCCATTTACTAACCCAAAATCCCCCGACTATAAAATCTCAAGCTTTTCCACTCTCCTTCATTTTCTCCCTACACTGCAACCTCTCAGTCTCTCTCTCTTGCCTTCTCTTTCGATTCTCTCGGAGTCCTCAATTTCTCCGAACAAGGTTTTTATTTTTTCTTCTTCTTTCCCAGTTTGAATTATTTTTTTTCAGTTTTAGTTGATTAAATACTTTCAATTTTCTTTTCATTTTTCTTTAATTTGTTATGTTATTGTTCTGCTGATCTCGTTTTTGATTTGGATATGTGTTGTGTTTGATTCTAATCGGAGAATTTCATTTGATGATTTTTTTCCCAGGTCAAATTGTTTTTTTTTTCTCGCTATAGTTATTATTCATTTAGTACTGTTTCCGTTATTGACTTCATAAAGAATGAAATTTTATAATTAAAGGTTGAATTTTTATTTTTATATGGTTCTTTTTATTGGTCTGCATTCATATGCTTGAAGTCTATTTTCGTCACTCATGAAGAAAGATTTTTTGTTTTGAAAAATTGGGAATGAAATATGTTTTCATAACTATATAATGGCAAGGACTTTGAACAAATCAATAAACATTTCTAAGGTGGTTTATGGTTAGTTTTTCATACTTAAAATTTATTAGTATATTTTAATCTTGTTTAGAAGGTGTTTGATTTTGAATAGGGTTTTTTGTTTATGATGTTAATTTAATATATAAAGTTTCATTGTGATTTTTGCTTCAACTAGTGCTATACTAGAATTGGGATTTTTTTTTTTTTTTTTGGGATTCAAAACCATTCACGTTCATTCTACAGTTTTCTCATAAAGTCGAGTCTTATTAGGATTTTCTTTAGTTTGTTTCTCATTTTCTTTTAGGATTTATTTATTTATCTTATTATTTATTTATTTTTTACTAGCTGGATTCGGACTCAGAATGAGCTAGGATATATAAGTAATGCTTATTTTTATCATTCAATTCAGATTTCTTCATTAGTGTAAAGTAATTTCAGAGCTATTTTAGGTATTTTTTATTCCAACTTTTTCAAAGATTCTAAACTTCTTTCTTTTTTTATTTTATTTTTTATTTGTCTGCAGCATGTTCGTCCTCTTCTTGTTTTTTTTTTTTTTAAGCATGCTTTTTCGACATTTTAATTTGGTTCTTATTTGGGATAATTAGTGTTTGTTGCTGCTGCTGCCGTGTTCAACTTATCTTTCTTTTCGTACTAATTATGTTCCCTTCCCTTTTATTGGTTATCTTCTTTTATTTCATTTTAAATAACTTGATTTTGGACCTATGCAGGGATGGCAAATCAGAGTGAAGATCCTGCTCTCCCAAGCGCTCAGATAGTGGGCAATGCCTTTATCCAACAATACTATCTGGCCCTGCACAAATCTCCTGATGTGGTTCACAAATTTTACTCCGACAATAG
Organism: Artocarpus heterophyllus; assembly: GCA_025403435.1. Lineage (NCBI taxonomy): Eukaryota > Viridiplantae > Streptophyta > Magnoliopsida > Rosales > Moraceae > Artocarpus > Artocarpus heterophyllus. Next base: position 21,813,552 of record CM046339.1, read on the forward strand.
CGTTCTTAGCCGTCCTGGGCCTGATGGCGTGATGACATCAGCGACGACGATGCAAGTACGTATTGTGGAAAAAGAATTGATAATTTTTGAATTGTCTGTCTTGATTTCTAGAAACTTTTTTTGCAGTGCATCAATGAATTTTGTGAATGTTAGCGCACACCAATTAACTTGATTTCATTAAGTTTTAACTACTAACTACTTCATAAAATGTTTGCGGATGTTAATAAAAGAAAACGTTCCTACGTTGTTTGGGCAGACTATGCCATCTTCTTGGGTAAACTGTTACGCATTGGTTTGGTGATGTAATAATACATGGTTATTGCTGTTTCTCTTTGTTGCTTCTTTGGTCAATTGGTTGCCCTAGAATACTGAAATTTATGTGACCAGTTGAAAGATTGTTTGCATGTTATTATTTCTCTATCATTATAGTTATCACTTATTTTCAAAGGTTTTTGATTCATGACTAAGTACCGTTTCATATATATTTTATTCTTTAATTGGTTGTTTTCTTAAGATTCGTTAATAGTTTAACAACAAGATTTGTTAATAGTGTTTTGACCAACTTATTTTGGTGATGATCTTAATTGCTTTTTGTTTTGGATTTTATGACTTCCTTTTTTAAAAGTAGAGCCAAGTGGGCTTCAGACTTTTCTTGCTTGTACACTTGATTCTGTTTTTAGTTGATGTTTTGGGAAAGCACATGTTCTAAATTTTAAAAATATTTTTTTTCGTGTACTGATGAGGTAATCATTTTTTTTTTGTTTTCTCTTTTTGAGCAGGAAATTAATGAGATGATACTCTCGTTGGACTACCAGAACTATCATGCACAAATTTTGACTGCTGATGCTCAGTTTTCGTACAAGGAGGGGGTGATTGTTTTGGTGACTGGGTGTTTAACTGGCAATAACAATGAGAGAAGAAAATTTACCCAATCTTTCTTTCTAGCTCCTCAAGACAAGGTAGCGAAAAGTTACTTTGTCTTGAATGATGTTTTTAGATATGTTGATGATACTGCAGGCAACGACGTTGACGAAAGCTTGCAAACACCTCTGACACCGCCTATTGGTATGTTTGAGTGAATTGCAATCTCTATATTTACTTTCTTTGGAGTGTGTCTCATTCTCTCTCTCTCCCTCTTTTTTTAATCAATGCTTATCCTCACGTTTTGATTGCAGAATTGACTAATGCTGCTGATGAGCCCATGCTGAGTGAAACCGAAGCTGTGGAGGTGGAGATAGAAGCACAGGCGGATAACGGTGATGATGAAAGTCAAGTTATTGCACCATTGGACCAGGAGAAGGAACTAATTACTGAGAAAGGAGTTGCTGTAGAAAATGGTCATGCTGAAGTAAATGGTCTCGCTGAGAAGCCTGTTGATCCAAGTCAGACTGTGGCTCCTTCTGTCATTGAGGCAGCTGCTTCTGCTCTCCCAGAGGATGCTCCTAAGAAATCCTTTGCATCAGTGGTCAGTTATTGTTCAAGTTTAACCAAAACTTGTTGTGATCGCATTAATTTTACCTCACATTGTTCCTTTTTTATTCAGGTGAATGCACTGAACAAAAATTCTGCCCCATTTCATATGAGGGCTCCCCAACCTAAACCTGCTAGACTTGTGGAGAAGCCTCGAGCACCCGTGGTGCCTGAACAGCCAGTTCCCACAGCCAACAGTGCCCCGGAGAAGAACAATGATCCTGCAGGTTGCTCATCCTTTCCTCTTTGCTCCACAATTTTTCTCACTGATAAATCAATAATTTGTTAATAGTTTCCTCGTACAATCATCCGTTTGTATCTTTGCAGTTAAGGCATATGCCATTTTTGTTGCAAATCTGCCCATGAATGCAACTGTTGAAGAACTTGATAAGCTTTTCAAGCAATTTGGCCCCATCAAGCCTGACGGAATTCAAGTTAGAAGCAATAAGGTCTGCTTTCCAGCTTCTCCATCTCCTTTATTTATTCATTTATTAATTATTTTAGTATTTACTGTTTGACCTAATGTTTTACAATCCTAATGTAGCAACAGGGAACATGCTTTGGTTTTGTGGAATTTGAATCCGCAAGTTCCATGCAAAGTGCACTTGAGGTATGGTGTTTTTTATTTTTTAATATTGTTGGCTTTACCCATGAGATTTTGTTGTGGTTCCGACATTAGATTTTATAGTTGCATTGCTTTGTTATTTAGTAGATGTCTGGGACTCGGTGTTTTATAGTATGGCTAAGAGCTGAAGTCTGGATTGACACACACACACACACATGCATATATTGGGAATAATTTTGATGAATGAACGACATCAATTTGGAAAGAGTTTCTTTAAAAAAAAATTGTAAAGAAGATATAATCCTTTCTTAAACTTGAAATATAAGGTTGAAAATAAAGGATGGACTAATTTTTAAGGGTAATTTCATTTGTTTTGATTCTCCTGGTTTCATACGCATAGAAACAGTTTTTTCATGGATTTCTGGTTTTACTTTACGTGATAAGGCTGCATACATATGCAATTCAATATTTCAAAGTTCTTAGGGGGGCTGATGACTTACTTCTGAAGTCCTCATCTCATTGGAGTTCTCATGCGGTATAATACCTGACTTGCAATTCTTTTCTCCTAGGCATCACCGATTGTGTTCGGCAACCGTAAATTATCCATTGAAGAAAGACGAGGTAAGTTAAAAATTTTGCCTTATTCCATTGTTTCTCTATTCTTAGAGGTAATATATGTGCATACTTTCAGGCATTTGAAAGCGCATTTCATGTCTATTCGCAATGACAAAATTAGGAGCTGTCATGATTGTTGCATTTAACAATTATATATTAGAGCTCTCTATAGTTCATCATTCTTGATCGGGGTTTTTTTGGAGTTGACACAGTGTTTTCTTGCAGCAAACAATGACAGGGCAAAGTTCTCAGGAAGAAGTGGTTACCGCAATGATAATTTCCGGGGCAACCGTGGAAACTATGGTGGCAACCGTGGTTATGGAAGGAATGAGTTTGAGAGGCGTGGTGAGTTCTCTGGCCGAGCTCGGGGAAATGGGAATCCTGGACGCAATGGAGAAGCTTACCAGAGGCCTATTCCAAACGGGGGAGAGAGAGCTGCCCACCAAGAGGCCAAGGTGGCTTAATTGGGTTGTTCGACTGAAAGATATAATTTTTTAAATTTGATTTTTTGAGGTTTTTGGTACTCAACAGCGGCATTTTTAGGGTCTTGATTTTGTGATTGGTAGTATTTTTTTAGATCTATCTACTCTATTTTTTGGCCTTCAAATTGATAGCGTCTTTACTCTTCAGCTTGCTTTTTTCTTTTCTTTTCTTTCTCCTCCCCCCCTCCCCCCCTACTTAAGAATTCTGACCCTTTTAATTTTGTAACTATATTATTGATTTTTCAATAATTAAATGATGGGTCATACTGCTGCTTTAATTGCTTGGCTTTCCTTTTCACCCAACTTGTGTTTCATGTTTCCGTTTTTCCTCCGGTTTCTTATGGCGGATGTGAATCTAATCTCAATATTCAAGATTAGAATTCGTGACTGTAGCATGTGAGGGGTTTATATTGTTCATAACTAAAAAAGTAGTTTAAACTACAATTGTTAAACACACTCTTAGAATGCCTAAATGCTAGGAGTGAGCACCAGACCCATCGATGTTTGGATGTTCTTTGAACCATGTGGCATTTCCACGTCAAAAATATATTGAAAAAAATTCCATCCAACAAAGCTTAAAAGAGAGTTTGGTTAAATGGAGAGTTGCGGGTTGGAGATCAAGATGGAGAGAGATTTTTGTGTTTGTTGAAGGGTGAGGAGAATCTTGCCTAGGCCTTACGATCGCAAAAAACTACTTATTTTAATGATAAATAGTTTCACTACATTCCTCATATTTAAATTGAAAACTACCCAAAAAATGTATCACAAAATACTAAAATAAACTATAATATTTAGACAAATAACTATCATCTCTTAACAAATAACTTGCAGGGTTATTATAATTATTTACATTCTTCATATTCTAAGCCCTTGAACACCTCTTTATCCTTGATAGCATGTCCAATAGTTAAATCATGTTTAATGTATTATCAGTTGTAACCTATTAACTCTCAAATTAAATGAAAAATTGAACTCTTTCATTCTTAATGTATTATAAATTCTATCTTCAAAATTCAATTATTTTGAGCTTTTTCACTTTGTTCTTACTATTTTCTTAAGGTTATTTGTGTTCTTCGGGTGATTTATTCAATTTTCTTATAGAACGTTTGGGAGCCAAGTTTTAATTGTTACAATAGAAACCTCTCACATGCTATATTGTTTAAGTTTTAATTTCGTTTCTAAACACGCTCTTAACTTGCTTGTAAAATCACAGTTGTTTTTCCAAGAATGTTGGATTAGTATTAGGATGAAATTTTGCTCCAACAGTTTTTTTTTTTTTTTAATTTTAATTTCTTGGTCATTGGGGTTGAATTAGAATCTTCTACATCTAAATTTAACTCTCTTCTTTGACCATCTAGAAACCAGTCAAATGCGTGGCAGTTCAACTTGAATACGACGTCGCAGAGCTCCGCACTCCATTCCTTATTTATGTGATCCATAATTTCAAGTTTCCGGCCACTTGTCGTCTCTTTCTTAGATTTTTTTTCTCTCTTTGCTCTTCTGAAAATCGTCCAAGTTTCCCTGCCAAAAGAAATGGAGTTTGACCTTTCAATTTCCGTATTTTTGTCGTCGTATGAAAAAGGCCTAAGGCAACAAATGGTTGACACGTTGCAACTGAGGTGTCAAAGAATCTTTCAGCTCCACGTCAACATCAATGATATGTCGTATCTTATCATACCGCGAAGATCTTTCATCTTTCTGTCCTTCCTCACTCTCCGACCTTTTCTTTATTGGAGATTTCTCTGCTGGGTAGGCACTGAACAACAACCTATTTATAAGTACCTATTTTGCAACGGTAAAATTTGTAAAAGATGATGGTTTTAATTATATCTAATGATTTAAAAATATATATTATTATATTTAGTTTGTAGTAAAAATAACTAACTAGTAGGTATTTTATTTTATAAAAAAACTATAATTTTAACTATCAAATATTATAAAATTTTTATATACTATAATAAAAAACAATAAATTATAATAATGTTAAGCTTTCACATGCTATAATATTTTAAGCCACAACCATAATTCTAACTTCACTTTTCAAATAACTCATTAGTTGTTAGATATAGAATTAAGTGAGCTTTAATATCTCACTCTATAAACATATCATAACTAAAGTTCTCCTCAAAAAAAGATCTTTATTTATTTACTTTTCTATTTAACTTGTTGTCGGAATTTTTATTTATTTTTTTCCAAACTCTTATTCTCCAATTGATATTTTAGTTAAAACTAATTAGTTATAACTAATCACAGTATAAAACTTTTAATAATTATAATAAAAAATAAAAAATTATTATAATATCAAATTTTTAAGTACTACAACATCTAAACTTCAACCTTAAATTCCAGCTAAAGTGCCAACCACTTATTAATAACGAGAGAAGGCAGAAGTCAAATGCAGATGCAAGTGTGAGTCATGACTAAGCTCCCCACACCACACGGCCGTGAATTGAATAATTTTTTTTTGTTTTGCATTTTCCTTCTTTTTTTTTTTTCATTTTTCATTTTCATTTTTTTGCCTTTCTTTCTTTCTTTCTTTTTTCTTTTCTTTTTATAAAAATACAACACAAATGGTAAAAGTATTTCACAACACTACCCGGTCCTCCAATATACTGATGAGCTTCAAAATATATCACAAAATAACCAGTAACAGATAGAAAATAAAATTAAGGCTAAGTTAAAATTGAGGGTGACAAAGGAAAAAGAACGGTAAGGCTCAATTGGGTGACAAAGGATATAATGGATATCAAAGTAGGTTCAGAATGGCTTAAACGATCAAAAGATGGCCTAAATTATGTCCTAAATGTTATGCAGCTTAGGATTTCGCATCGAGAGATAATCAAACCAATTCTAAAGTTATAAAATCAAAAGAGTTATTGAATTGCATAAATGTTCTCTAAGCATGCAAACAAATAAGTGATCATGGTAATATGCATTTAAGGGTTCTGAGAGTTATAAGTAAAACAAAACTAACAAATGAATTAAAAACCTAAACAGACATAATGTTTATCATTTTTCAGAAGCTATATATATTTCGAAACATGTCTATTATCTGCCTCAGACATCAACTCAAAACAAAAATTTAAAACAAAACACACAAAAAAAATTAAGTTTTTTTTTTTAATTTTGAAGAAAAGTAAAACCGAAAGAAACAAAAAGGATAAAAAATTAAAAATTTTTGGTGCTAGGAGGGAAAGATGGAGGAAAGCGGTAGGGGAGAGGAAGAATTTCTTATTTGGTTGGAGGGAGAGGAGACATAGAGAAAAAGTCTCTTACTCTGAGCCCACTAATTTGAATCGTTCTATTAATGGAGAAATCCAACTAATCCATCTAAATTTAAATAAAAGGATTTTTTTATCTTTTAAAATAAATTATTAACAAATAAAATAATATACAATATAGTAATTAGAAAAATAATTTTTATCTATCTTTTCAACTATCTCTTTTTCACCAAACAATATAAAAAATTACTATAATCCTCTTAATCTTTCACTCTCTCTTTTTAATTAACTCCATCTTTTCTTCTCTTCATCTCTCACACCAAATAAAGTGTTAGGGACTTCTTATGATAGAAAAGGTTATTTCACCTTATTAATATATCATGATATTTTAATCATCAAGTTAATTTCTTAATAGTTAAATTTATGATTATTTATATAAAACATTTATAAGGCATAATATATATCTGCTTTTAATATTAAATCAGACCGTTAAAAAATGAGTTCAAAAATTGAACGGTTAGAGAGGATAAACGGATGTAAACATATCTCTGAAACGCCCATGAGAGTGTATCAAGAGATGTTCACTCCATAAATGACAGGTTGCAAAGTATGACGTGATGGGGTAAGGGGAGATGGAAAAGGACAGGACGAGGCGTCATAATCAACGAAGGGCCGATGACTGAAAAGAGTAATCAAAGTGGAGGTGGGACCCCTCTCCTACTTTAGACACGTCGACAGTTTTCTGGGCACCTGACGTGTGGCAACAAGCCCAACACCCGTCCCTAGACTCCTTCTCCCTCTCTTTTTTTTATTATTTTATTTTTTGAGGTGCAACTTGTCTTCCCCCTTGGGCCCACTTCTCTACTTCCCGTACCACGTCGTCACGAGCCGATTGCAGAGCTTCACCACAACGTCCCTCGGCTAATTCCTCGTGGACTCGCCGCTGATGTTTCTTGACCACTATGATCTGGTACAAAAGTAAAAACAACCCCTTCGGTTTACAGTTTTCACTTTTTGACGGAGGTGACGCTTAGTTATCAGTGTTTCAAGTGCTTGATTAACCGCTATTTTGGCATTGTTTTCTTTAGTAAATTTTAGCATTTTTAGTTCGGATCTATTTTCAAAACACCTGTTAATATAATTAAGAGGGTGTTTAAAAAAGTGATAAAAATCATCAGTTAAACTCATTTTTATTATAACATATAAGAGTAAAAGTGATAAAAACTATTAGTTAAAATCATTTTTATTGTAGCATATAAGAGCTTTACACTGTAATAATTTTTTTAATTGTTACTGTAGCATGTGAGAGCTTTACATGTTTTAACCCTCCATGTTTTATGGACAGGAAAGTTTTAAACTCGTAAGAATATAAAGGCTCATTTGGTTCGAGTATTTGAATAGAGTATTCGAATGAAGATTTAAATTTTTATAAGAGAAAATACTATAATAAAATTATTCAAATTGTGATTTGAGTATCGAAATAAACTGGGCCTAAATAACTTTTCTTAATTATATCACATGTCGCCTAATCAATTATTTCATGCATTGTGATTAAAAAACAATAAAAATTAGTTAAAATGGAATTCAGATATTATGGACGACAGCTAACGAACCAACGAATCATCACGACCCAAACGAAACCCAACGCCACGCGGCCTTTTCTTCTATTTTTCCTTTTTTTATATAAAAATATTAATCAAATGATTACTAGGAGGCCAACCATTCCAACCCACGTGTCGATCCCAGACAACTGCAGCAGAACCAACACTTGTGGCAGTCACATCCGTGGCCTTTCTCATTACGACCACAACACGTGTCTCCACGGACACAAGTTGTTGGTAGAGACGCCCAAAAGGACACACTGCCCTATCAAGTTCTTTTCTTTTTTTATTTTGTTTTTAATTTTTGTGTTCAGATCACCACGTGTCTATATGGAGCACTTTAAAACAGCCAGTTGTGTCATCCAGGTACTTTTCTTGTCCATACGCCGAGGACATTTTTGGTACTCAATAAGTACCCTTCTTTTTTCTTCTCTCACATTACAGCCCCAGAAACAAAAAAAAAGCAGGACCTCGTCTTCTTCTTCTTCTTCTTTCTCTGTGATTTTCTGGCGAGTTTTCCTGGGAAAACATCAACATGTGGTCATAAGGAGCTTATTAACTAAAGTGATAGATTAAAAGGGAGGAAAAAAATGGTAACTTTGTGATTATGGACAAGTTTGCAGATCGTAGAGCGGTTTTTTCTTTAACATAAGTTGGATTGGATTGCGTTTGGATTTGAAAATGGGAGAAGCTAATGAAGGAAGAAGCAGAGAATTAATCGAGAATTTGTCTCTGGAGAAATACCCGAGAGATCTGCTTCAGAGGTTCATGAGTACGAATCCGCAGTCCACCCAAAACGCAGCGTTTGGAGGAGGAGAGGAGGAGGATTCGGAAGACTTGGAGCTGAATCTAGGGCTCTCCTTGGGCGGTCGATTCGGCGTCGACAAGTCCAAGGACAAGAAGCTAATCCGATCTTCCTCCGTCGTGGGGACCATGCCGATCGCTAGGTATTCGGACGATTCCGCGGCTCTCGTGTCGCCGGTGTTGTACCCGGCTCTGGTACGGACGTCTTCGCTCCCGACGGAGACCGAGGAGGAGTGGAGGAAGCGGAAGGAGCTGCAGACTCTGCGGAGAATGGCGGCGAAGCGCCGGAGGTCGGAGAAGCAGAGGAACTCCGGCAGGGCCGAGAGGGAAGAGGAGGAGAGGGATAAGCAGCAGTTCTTCGCTTCTCTAAGAGCTCCGATTGTTGGTGGCGGAGTTGTTTTAATGGTGAAAAACAGGCAACCTACTTCGCAGGGTTCTGTGGAGTCCCAATGTGGAAGCTCGTCGGGGATGTCGGAATTTGAGAGCAAACCTGTTCAAGGTATTGGTTTTATTTTTTCTTTAATTTTTTTTTCTTTTCTTCTTTATTTTAATGGAAGGGTGGGTTAGTTTGAAATTGACGCTTTTAGGGTTAAAGTTGGAAACTTTTTGTTTAATCTAAATGCTAACTTGATTTAAGAGTTTGGGTTCCATTAGGTTTTTTCATTAGGTAAAGTTTGGTTTCGTTTGAGGATATATCATAAATGGCCTTTTATATTGTCATAATCACTAATCACTAATCACTAATCACTATATGTATCATGATATTTTCCTGTTGTTGTTTTTAGGTGAATTAGGCAGTTAAATCATGTGCTTAAATTGGATTTTGGCTTTATTGTGTTATGCTAAATTCTGTGGCAAGTGTTAGCTTTATTCTTTAGATGATGAATTTGCTTGCTTTACTAATCTAAACACAGTTGGTTGGGTTCACTTTAGTTGCTTTTTATAAAAGTAATTGGTTCTCATTTGTACAGAATGGTAAAGGGGTCCATTCGAGGATTGAACTAGAATCCCAGAGAATCAGTCGAAACTGTGTTTTTCACTAAAAGAATTACGTAATAGTATTCACGGAATGGAACTTTTTGTTAAAAACGTTGAAAAAGAATTCTTATAATAATATGGGAGATTCTAGAGATTGCGATAGTGAGTGATGCATCTTGATGAGCTGCAGCAGCATGTAACTTTTGCACCTGCTGCTTCCACGCAAAAATCATCACCTCAGACCGAGAAGAGGCCCACGACTTTGTGCTGTCTCAATGGCATTGTTTAATGTGGTGCTCACATGGATTGGCATTGGCATCTATGTATGGAAATATGTTAAATCTTAGAGGTTTGTGAATTGTGATACAGAAACTGACGAAGTGTTTCCCAGTACGTCAACTTTATTGGGTACTTTTGAAGTGTTTGTAACTTTAATTTCAATTGTCGGTCGGTATAAAGCTTTTAATAATTACAGTAAAAAATAAAAATTATTACAGTATAATTTTTTATATGCTATAATTTTTAATTACAACTGGAGCTTTAAATGGAAAGCTTTAGCTGAGGCACCCTTTGAAGAGCTACAGTTATAATGGGTACTGTATCCATGTGAATGCTTGGAGTCGTAGGATGCGAATGACACTTGTCATGCAAATTTAACAAAAGGGTAAACCTGATTTTTAGGATGGTCTGATTCCTAGGCACATATAAGTCAGAAATGTATATCAATTATCAAGTGCACGCAGTGTTATTTCCTGTTGGCTGTCGTCATTTTCGGCTTATTAACCCGTACCAATAATAAGTACGTTGATGCTAGATCATAATTACATCCAAGTTCCTTGGTTTTTTCATGCGTTTTTCTTTTCAGTTAATCTTTTTTGCATGCATGGTTTTGCCATTTCCTGTAGCGAGTTACCAATCACTCTGGTGGCAACTTAAGTTTTTAACTTTAGCATCTAGGAGAGGGCAGAATAAGAAGTCTGAGAGTTTTTCTTGTATTACTTAAACGTCAGCCACTGAAACAAAAATATAATGAGGTATTGCTGGGTTATATTAAGTAGGTATTCCGGTTTAACATCAAGTGATGGAAAACAAATACAAGTTGGAGTTGGTATGCATATGCGTGAACGTGTACGTGGGGATTACTCACTTTCTGTGTGCATCAGATTTATGATTTTAATGAATTTAAAATAGGCAGGTTTTTGTTTTGTTTTGTTTGGTTTTTTTTAAGTGCCTTTGACTATGGGTTGGGATGAACTTAAGAATATGTACGGTGGTGCATGAATAATAGACAATGAACAAAAAATGATTAATTAGTTATTTTTTTAAAAAAATTGGAGTATCCTTTGAGCCTCTTTGGCTGTAATTTTTCTAAACCTTTGGTAATTTTCTTGTGATGCCAAAACCTTCACTTCTTTTAAAAGATATGTAAACGTTTAGCAGTTTCTCATTGTGACATAATTGGACACTTGTAAACTGCATTTAGATATCTAATCTAATTAGTGTCTTGCGAGCTTGTAATCAATCAATGAACTCGTATAATATTCTTAACACTCTTCCCTTTCTTCACAGGATCTAGCACTTGCGGTGAAGCAAGAAGCCCTGCTGGTCTTCAATCGTTGCAAGAACAAAGCCCGGAGATCATGGGTCCTTCAGGGACACAGAGTTCGGCCGAAAACAAATGTTCAACCTCCAGAAGCAAGATGGAGAATCCATCTAAGAAGCCTAATTCTGGAGGAAACAAGGGAAGGGAAATCGGGATGAATGCCATGGAGGACATGCCTTGTGTTTTCACAAAAGGAGATGGTCCCAACGGCAGGAGAATAGACGGAATACTGTATAGATATGGGAAAGGAGAAGATGTGAGGATAATGTGTGTATGCCATGGCAAATTTCTCTCCCCAGCAGAGTTTGTCAAGCATGCAGGCGGGGGTGATGTGGATCACCCACTTCGGCACATAGTTATAAACCCTCCCTCTACTTCCTTTTTGTCATAACTGTACATCACCCCTTCAAACTTGGGGTATTGTGAAATAGGAAACAAAAAAGGGTGGAGTTTTTTTTTTTAACCTTTCCCTTTCTTTTTTTTTTTTCCTTTTTTTTTAATTCCTTGCTATCTTTTGGGAAGTGCTTAAGTGTCTATTTGGTTAATGTATTTTTTGAATTTAATAGACTCAAATTTAGATTTAAGTACCAAGAATTATTCGGATACATGTTTATTTTTTCTAAAATTTGAATCATTTGAGTATCAAGAATTCAAGTTTTTAAAATTTTCATCCTTTTAAATTTTTGATACTTAGATATCTTTGCTACAGTAAAAATTACAATTCTCTCTCCTATTATTTGAGGAAAAAAAATCATAACTTTTTCATTTGATATTCAATTGAGATGATTTTTTTACTGTGTTTTTAATGAAGAGAGGAATAAATCAAGATTTATATTGTATTATTTTTAAGAGCATTAATATTAAGATTTTATTAAATTTATTAATAAATCAAAAATTATCTTTAATACTTATTTAAACATAAATTTTAATTTTAATTTATACTTAAATTAAAACTTAAATGTATATGCAGACATCAATTTGAATAATAATTTAAATTATTAATTTAAATTTTAATTTAAATCATATTATTTTAAATTAAATTATTAATTTAAATTTATTTACCGAACGAGGCCTGAGATGCAAGTAGTATTTTGTACGAGCTCCAGATGCATCTCTTCTAGAAGCCCTTCCCTTGGCATCTTGCTCTCTTCTCTCTTCTCACGTGCTTTCATCGTTATTTGCCTCTAGAGCGAGACTGAAGGATAGAGGGTGCCTAGGCAATTCCAATAGTGCCATTCATGGTTAAAATATATTAAAAAAGGGTCGGTTTCTTGTTTTCTAATTTAAAGCTACCAATTCAGCTTGATGGCAATGTCAGCTACCAGCTTGCTTTCCCTGTTCTGAAGAAATAATCCTTCAAATAATTTGCACGGTGAGTGGTCAACTCCCACCGAAGATTTGTGCAAACCTCAAAAATAAATAAATAGATTAAAAGTAATGTTAGGATATTAATTTAATATCAATTGTTAAATTGTTATTAATTTATTAGTAGATTAATTTATTGATGTTATAAATTTTTTAAACAGTTACCAATAAAATGTGATAATTTACAAATTAGTATATAAATTAAGATTAGAACTTATAGCATTTTTCATAGAAGGTACAAAGCGAGCAAAAAATCTAAATCAGACCTGCTAATACTAACTATACTTATAGACGTGTGAGCGAATCTTAACCAAGCACCGCGCTTCTGTTGGGAATTCTAATCCAATAGAAAAATGAGTTGGGGTATGCACATTATTAGTGCAAGTTTCAGAAACTTTCCAGACATACGCACATAATATTCCTCTCAAGATTACAAGCTAGAACAGGGTGAGAATATACAAATTGCAAGGATAATATATTTCTACCTCTAGCAGGAAAGGGGCTTACAAGGATAAAAAGAAAAGACAAAAAGAAAACTCTTCCCAATTTGTACTTTCTATTCCTCAGGTATACAAGTGCAGTGCCCATTATCTACCTAAACTAGCAGGCTGAATTCTTTTCAGTCTTTGGACAACGTGCTTCATTGTGGGCCTGATGGAGAGTGTTTCATTTGTACAAGTAACAGCCAAGTGCAGCATCTCCACCAGATCATCATGAGGACCCACATCCCACAAGCCAGCAGTGAAGACTTCCTTGGCACGACCCTGTTTCAACAACATGCTTGCCCAAGAAACAATGTTGAAACCATCTCCATGCGAAGAAAATGAAGGGTCCAACGGTTTCTTATCCGATATCAGTTCAAGGAGCACAACACCATAGCTATAGACGTCGGACTTGTCCGACACACGGCAGGTCATAGCATATTCCGGAGCCAAGTACCCAAAAGTTCCAGCCACACCAGTTGTGGCATGAGTTTCAGATGTCCCTAGAAGCCTAGACAGTCCAAAGTCGGACAAATAAGCATTAAGGTTATTGTCCAACAGTATGTTACTTGGCTTGACATCACGGTGTAGTACTCGCGGAACACACTGGTCATGCAGATAAGCAAGTGCGTAAGCTATATCTAGAGCAATCTTATGAAGAATCTTCCAATCATTGGCCCTTGTCGAGCCTTCCCTGATGAAATTTTCCAAATTACCTCCAGGGAGATAATTGTATATGAGGAACATCTCTGTTTCGCTGGCATGGTAACCTATCAAAGTTACAAGGTTGGGGTGTCTCACCCTCCCAAGAGTCTTGACCTCCGCGTGGAATTGTTGAATTCCATGGAACCTTCCCACAGCAAGCCTCTTTAAAGCTACCACGATTCCTGGATGGATTTCGGCCTTGTAGGTGGCACCAAATCCTCCATTTCCAATGCAGTTGCTGGCGTTGAAATTTCCGGTCGCTTGAACAATACTCTCAAAGGTCAATGGAGCCCCAATGTTGCTGAAAACTGTAATTTCCCTCGGTTGCAGACCCTGGACCCTGGAATCTGGTATCCATTTTCTTGTATAAAAGAAGAGGACAATAAGTGCTAGAAGAACTAGCACAATAGCTGATGCAGATGCGATGGATGCAACTTCAATTGAGTTTAATCCAGTGTTTTCATTACTACTAAGACTTCCTGACTGAGAAGCAGCGCCATTTTGTGAGCTCCAATTTATACCTTGCTGATTCGAAGATTGCACTGCTAGGGAGGTCACACCACATGGAAAATCGAAAGGCTTCCCTTGGACCCTGCTACAGTTCATCACATTGTCGTTCAACAGGATCCGAGAGAACTTGGACGTAGATCGTGATCTCAAATTAGTCAATCCTGAAAGGACTTGCCCGTGAAGATTGTTGTTGTTGAGCAGAAGAACATTTAAATTTCTCAAGTACACAAGACCTTTTGGAATATCCCCAGAGAGAGAGTTTGAAGATAGATTCAACACTTCGAGAGAGCGACACCATCCAAAACTATGAGGTATTGGACCAGTCAGGCTGTTATGAGCCAGGGAAAGATACTTTAGATGCTTCAAACGAGTCATGTCCTTTGGAATTTTACCATGCAACTTGTTTCGACTTAAGTCCAGAGTGACAAGAGATGTCAAATCCCCAAGACTTTGGGGTATAAATCCTGATAATTCATTGCCAGACACATCCAAAGATACAAGAGATCTGCATATCACGCCAACTTTCAGAGGAATCTGACCAGAGAATCTGTTGTTACTGACATTTAGAATCATTCCATTTAATCCATCGCATTTGCCAAATAAACTTTCTGACAATGATCCAGTGAGCTTGTTTCCACTAGCAAGAAAAGCATAAATCATCTGGTTCCCCAATCTATTTGGTGGAGCTGGAAGGACTTTGGATTGGACCCGAGAAGTTGTTACCACTTAAATTGTGGATCACTGTGAAAGCAATGCCAGAAAATGGCACATTGGCTTCTAGACGACGAGCTTGACAAGTAAAGAACAACCTATATGGAAACGCTGGGTCGTCGAATTTAGCAAGATCTGAATTCATGGGCACATGAGCACACCTCCTGCTCTTAAATATTGGGATGGGCCCTGATAAGAGATTTCCACTTACATTAAAGACTCTCATGCAAGGAACTATAAGCTTCCCACTAAGAACCCCGGTCAGATGATTTGAACTCAAATCAAGATAATGCAATTTCTTGCATCTGTCAAAGACTCCAAACACTTCTCCTTTGAAAAGGTTCTGAGCCAAGTTCACCATTTCCAAGTTCTCACAACCATCCCAGTTGCTAGGAAGCTTGCCTTCCAAACTCGCTCCTGGTGCCCAAACTATTCTCAAGTTTCGAAGGGTCGTAATCTCCTCAGGAATAGAGCCTTCAAAATGATTGTAATCATTCTCTGCATTGCGAGAAAATTCGACCAAGGAATCTCCATTAGAGAGCACAAGAACCGACAAGTTAACACATTGCCCAAGCTCAGCAGGGATTCGACCGCCAAGACTATTTCCAGAGACATCTAGAACTTCAAGCATCCGAAGGCCACCAAGCTCACGAGGTATGTTACCGTTTAACATGTTTGAAAACAACACAAGTGTCCGAAGCCGTATACACTTTCCCAAACTACCTGGAATTCTACCAACTAAGAAATTCCCCGACAGATCAAGATGTTCAAGATTCTCACAGACACTTCCAAATTCTTCCGGAATAGCTCCAGTTAGCCTATTCTGAGACAAAAAGAGACCCTTCAACTTGGGAAAACCGCAGAGGAACCCGGGAATTTTCCCATTTACTGCATTCCCAGCTAAATTCAGAATCTCTATATGTCCACATTCCGATAGTGAAAGGGGAATCTCCCCATCAATCCTATTATACCCGAGATTCAAAACCCTCAACCTTCTCAAACCACTAAACCAATTTGGCAACTTCCCGGTAAGCGAATTTCCCTCGAGATCAAGCACTCTCAGCTTCTCAAGACCCCAAATTTCCAGAGGAATTTCACCACTCAGGTCATTATAAGCAAGCGACAAGACCCTAAGCTCCTTCAGCTTCCCAATCGACGGCGAGATCCCCCCTCTCAAATTCAACTTCCCCTCCTTACTCGAACTTCTCCTCCTAATTCCAAACCCGTCGTAAAATGGAAACCGAAAGCTCGAAGAAGAAAACTGCGAACAAGAAAGTGGTCCGAAATCACTTGGCTTTTCGCCATAAGAGGCTGCGATTCTCAGAGAGATGACTCTGGAATAGGAGTCGCAGGAGACGCCGAACCACGAACAGTGATGATGATCCGAAGAGTCCCTCCAGCTCGACAGAACTCCATTAGGGTCCGAAAAAGAGGATTTCAGCTCAAGCAAAGCCGATTTCTCCAACGATTCGCCGGAAACCAGAACCCAAAAAACACAGAAGAAGAAGGCGAAGAGAACATCGAATAAAGCCGCGGTTTTACACGGTATACGATTATGGCATTTCATCTTTTTCTTCCAACCAAAAGCTCAAGCTCAAGCTCAAGCCTTCTCTCTCTATGTCTCTCTCTCTCCCCTCTGTCGGTACTGGTTTTCTTTTTGTTAAGACTCTGAAAAGTCCAGTTTTTTTTGGCCTTTCTTTTTCTTTCTGTGCACCGTGGAAAATTAAATTCGATTCTACTTTTTTTTATTTTTTGGGTTTGTCGGAAGAAGAAAATGGAAGCAAGGGCGTGTGGCGTGGGGTCCACTTTTGTGGACTTCTGGCAGGAAGAGTGGGGACCACAGTCGGTCAATCAATGAATCATTTCGTCCAAGACGTGGCGGCCTTTGGTTGGACGGGACAACTGCTCCGTTGTTTGCTTTGTTGGTCAACTTGGACCATGTTTACTTAGAGCCATCGCCATTAGCATTTGCGCGTTGTGAGAGTCCACACCCTGATTCAGCTGCACAAAAATTGTTATTAAGTGGTTTGGAACATCGGCTTTAATTTACCAATTATAATTATAAATAATATAAATTTTTTAATAATTATAATAAAAATAAAAATTATTATAATATAAAAATTTTATATACTATAATTTTTAGACCTTAAAATGTTTGTTTTAATCGACATTTCAAACAGAAGCTAAATTTATGTCATGATCATTTCATATTTGTAATATTTTTTGTTTGTTAATATAATGTTGTCTGAAGTACTATCCTTAATGTTAGAAGTGGTAGATTACATTTATTAATGTTGTAATCATATTTGTATGTTTGTAGTATATCCTTAGTGTTTAGAAGTGTTAGATTATATTTATTAATGTTACACTAAACACAAAAAAATTGCAACAAACAAACCACATTTAAGCCACCTTTAAAAGTATTTGAAACTAAATAGCATATTTACAAGTATTATTAAATAATAGGCCAACTCTTGTTTTAAAAAGATTAATATTACTTTTTTTGCACTTGAACCTCTCCCTCGGTTATCATCTTTCTCCTTCTCTCTCCTCTATCCAGGTACACCTGCAAGGTTAGTTGTTTTTCGTATAAATTTTGCTATTTTGAAAACTACAGATATCAAAAGAGTGGTGCAATAATCTTCTCCCAAATGTTGGGAAAATTTCATTAAAATTTGTGCACATGTTTTTTTAAATGAAAATGCTGGTTTTAATGAAAAGCGAAACGTGCCATGTAACACATTTTTAAAAAGTTCATGGAAACATCCCCATTTGGTTTTGTTTTATAAAATAGGTGAAAATATTTTTATTTTAAAAAATAAAATTTTTTGAGAATTGTGCTGAAGAGCGTTTTTAAAATTTTTACCTGAAAAAATATACAAAAATATTTTTAAAATTTTGAAAACGACACCAAATGGGGCTAAATATTTAAAATATTTATTTTTAATGTTGTCAATCCATGTTTTAATTTCCTAATTTTGTTTGTTGCTTCATGTGATATAAGAAGACAAGGTGACATCGTTATTGGTTTCCAGTTTTTTTTTTCTTTTCTTAATTTGCAAATATATGCTTATGATTTATTGTATTATGATAAATTCATTTTCTCTATACATGTTTATCTTATAGTTAGTATTTTTATTTGTAATTTTATATACTTTACGTATTACTAATTATTTTTAAATTTCTCAATGTTTCATTTAAAAATTATACGTGTCAAAATAAATTTCCGTAGATTTAATAAATTTTACTTAATTTTTTTTGCTATTAATATTTTCGACCATATTTTATCTATGCACCAATATTTTTATCATTTGCCTTAAAAAAAAATGCTCAGACTTTTTTTTTTGGGCGCTGATTAAATGCTTGGACTTAACATGTGACATTCATTGCCTAGACGATTGTTTAGAACATGTCATGTCTGTCATGAAATGATGATAATTTAAGAAAGGAAAAATTTCAAAATAGTAATACGTGTGATATTAAAATATTCATTTGATTTTTTATATTTTAAATATTTTATATTGATATCTTAATTTTTTAAAAAATCTTTTTTAGTACCTAAAAGACTTTTTTGGGTATTATATATGCATCCTAAAAAAAGCTTTTGAGTACTACAAAAGGATTTTTTAAAAGATCAAGGTATCAATATAACAATTTTAAAACAAATAAAACTAAAAGCATATTTCCATATAATATGGTACTAAATTCAAATTTTCTCCGTAAGAAATGGTAGATGTTGTCAACACGACACCGACGGTGTAATCATAGTTGTTTTGTATGGTGTATGACTATATGATTCCAACTATTTTAGTATTAAAGGAATGATATGCAATGTTGTTTAATGTATAATTTATGATTCCAGCCAATTTAGTATTAAAGAAAATGATATTCAATGATTTACTGGGTTGTTCCATGTGAGCAAGGATTACCCGGATCAATTAACAAATCATATGTGAGATATGGAATCCAATAACCAAATCAAACGGGTTTAAATTCAAGACAATTTTTTCAAATGTTGGTGCACAAGGCAACATTCCTCTAAAAAAATTCACTTATCAAGCATCAAGAGAAAAAGGACCCCCAAAAAAAAGGGCTAATGCATAGATTTTTTGAGTGTCCTTTGTTGCATACCAAGAAACCTACATCAGCCAAGTTTTATGGGCAAAATCAAAACCAAACATTTTGGGGAGCTTTTAGGGCAGGAAATGTCATTCTTCGTCACCGATAGGAATTGTTGTTTTAAGGGTTAGATTAATTTTTTAACAGTTTTATCTGTGAGTATTGACATTAAAATTTTACAACAAAAGATATATAACTATTTTTTTTTATTAATTTCATAAATGGTCTTTGACATTTATTCTCAGTCTTATTTTAATCCCTGACGTTTCAAAGTCCCATTTTGATCCCTTATTTATTATTTTGTTTCAGTTTTGGTCCATCCATTAGTTATATGTAAAATATCTAACGTAAAATTTTTATAATGTCCAACTTTGGTCCATCATCTACTACATTGTTTTACTTTTCATCCTCATATTAAGATAGAGTAAGGATCAAAAATAAAACAAAGTACTATATTATATATCAAAGTGAGACGATTTAAAAGTTTTCTATTAAATTTAACACTTAACTAATAGAGGGACCAAAACTGAAATAAAATAATAGATTAAGAACCAAAATAAGACTTTTAGAATGTCAACCACTAAAATGAAACTAAGGATGAACCTCGAAGCCTATTTGTAAAATGACCTTATTTTTTAAAGCAGATACAAAACTGTTTTAATCGTGGATAAATATATCAAAAAGCTAATCTAATAACACTTTAAACAATTTCTACCGTGAAGAAATGACAATTGCACTGTAAAAACTCCCAATTTTTTGGAACAAAAGAAATAAGAGTGAATGATCCATTTTAGCTTTTTTCATGTCGCACGGTGCTGATTGCCATTGCCACATCAACACAGAGTCTTGCTAATCAAAATATATTGTTGCCCTGTGAAATTTATCATCCAAATGACAAGTTTGTTCGACAAATGAAACTAAAGTTGAGTCTTGAACAAACATTTTCGTTGACGGATAATTGTATCCTTATCTTTCATTCAGCACAATAATTCATCGGTTATTATAAAACTGCCCAATAGGCCCAAGCGTTGCTACAGCACAAAAGAGAGGGAAAAAATTGAGTATAATTTAAGAACAAAGAATTATATTATCTCTCTATTTTGTATTCTTGGCTCTGGTGGCACACAACCATTGCCTTGGGGCCTCAAGATCATCACCTGTTACCGTTGGTACATGCCAACGACCGTCCTCCGACTCCTGCACTCATATCAACCAAATTCATCAATCATAATCCTCCGTTTTAGAACCCCATATAAGAAGCAGAAAAGGGCAAATGTGTATTCTTGACGATTGGCAGAATAAAAGAATTAGTTAGCAGTTGGTGGATTATCTAACCTGAATTACGATTGAATAAGGAGGTGGCATGTGAAGGTTAGGCCCCTTTGTCGGGACCGATAACCGAACCTGCAAATTGTGACCAAGTACATGAGTCATAACGGTGCAAATTTTTAGGCTTCTTTCCATACACCAGGAAAACTGATCACTGTTACCCTTTTTTGCATCACTAGTGGTACAGTTGTGTTCTAACTTCTTAAGCTTAAATTCCAGAGATAAAATAAAGGAAGGTCCTAACATGATCATATCACGGATTCACCATGTTAGGGATGAGAAAGTTATATTAGTAGTTCAGAACAGAAACTAATCGTCATTGTTATTAAAGACACATTACTTAATAAGAAGCCTAAAGATAAGATGGATATGATAACTCCTATGTATTGTATAAATAAAACACTAATCAGTTAGTAAAATGTTTTATTGGGGGAAACTCCATCAAATCTTGTTGAATAGAATAATACCTGATGTTTTTCCTTCCATCTTGGAAAAAAGCTAGTACCTAACAATTGGAATAAGTGGTCTCTCATTTCATCATTTGTAACTAGTAGACAATTACAACTAACAGCCGCATATAACCAGTACCTGTGAGTGACATAGGAGCAGAGTTACGATACAAGTTGACAAGGAAAACCAAAACTATGAAGTTATACATAGGAATAAGAATTCATTTTGTTAATAGAAACCAACGCATAACGAAAGGACACTTCTACACCCCCTTTTGGTTTATAGGTTTGAACAAAAATTTAAATTTTTGTAAGAGAAAACATTATCGCAAAAAGGTTTGAACTGTGATTTGAACCAATAAAACAAATGTTACGCTAATTGTTTAAAGTAAAACTTAAAAAGAATAAATTATTCCCGCTACACGGTACTTTAAACAGGGGAAAAGGGAGGGGCAAGGATAAGCAAAGGCATGGATTGCATTCAAGCACACAAAAGTTTATGTACCTTGTATGATAACGTACTTGAATGCATTGCGTGTCAATGAATGCAAACTTACCAATCGTCGTTAGAACCTGCAGGGGTAGCATACAGCGCACCAGCCCTTTTCCATTTCTCTAACAATTGCTTGTTCTTTGGATTCTGGGCAGGACCACCAGTTACACGATTTTTGTGCAATATAACAAGTGGCAATCTCTTTGACGGACTCATTTCGCATAGTTGATTTACAATGGATTGAAGCTAAAAGAGAGAGAGAAACCACACTATTAAATGGCCAGAAAAATTAGGGAAAATTATTGGAACTCGCCATAGTTACCTGCTTACCTGGAAGAAGTTGAAAGAACGTTGCTTCACCAGACCCACGTTGGCACCATCTATAACTGAATCAAACGGGCCATGGCGCTGCAGCCACTCCTGAATGAGTTCAACAACTTCGAATCAATCGTGATGTCGCTGAAAAACATAATGTATCACTTGCCTGAAGCATACAGATTTAGGAACTATCGGCAATAGACTGATCCAATGAAAACGTTGTCAACGCTCAACAATAACATTTGAAAGAATTTGACAAGTCCTCTTCTTTAACTCCTTATTACACGTGGATAAAAAAATGCAGCTAATGCTTTTTATGCATGCTTTTTCTTGCAAATTTTCTTACTTTCTATGCGCTGATTTGGCCAGTCAAGAGAAAGCACAAGTCAATTTTGGCATCCAATAGCAACAATAGCAAAAACCTCAAAATGTATTTTAACGAAATGTTTTCAGAAATGATGCGCCTATTCCCTGCATTTTACAACTCATATTAAGACTCACCTAAGTTTTACAAACCATGTTAAGCGCCAACTGAGGTTTTTAACAGTATTAAGGTAAGGGATAGGTGCAGTACTTTTTTTTTTTTTTTTTTTAATGGCATAAGGTGAAATGCAACATTTCAATAGAATACAGAGAAGGATTTTGCTATAATTCATAACAAATTTTAATGTGCTTATCAATTTACTCAAACAAATTTAGAGTGTGTTTAGCGACGTAGTTGAAACTCATAGTTTCCAATTGTGGACAGTATGAAGCTCTCACACGCGATAGTGTAAAGCAAAAGTAGCGACAATATAAAGCTCTCACATATGTCTCACATGCCACAGTCTTATAGCTCTAACTCATACTTCCAACTACGTTCCCAAATGTCCTCTTAGTATCATAGCTCCACCCGTAAGTCAATCAATTCCACGTATCAAAAACAAAGCTTGCGCTAAAAGTCTTCAAATTTCAAAAGCATTCTCATCAAAAATATCAAAAAGTGATGAGACAACAATAGACAGTATTCAAACCTGGAAACGCACAAAATCAGCTTTAACTTCTCTTTTGGAAGCCAAGCTAGCCAACGAGGCAGCGAAACTCTCAGTCTCCTTTGGATCGATATCGATGCAAATGAGCTTCTCATTGCAAGATTGACATACCCCATTTTCATCCATTTGAGTCCTCTCCACCCTCCAACTCCCAGTTCCCAGCCACCCGTGCCCATGCCACCCTCCACCACCATTGACAACTCCTTCCCTCACTTTCTTCACA
Source organism: Artocarpus heterophyllus (assembly GCA_025403435.1). Classification (NCBI taxonomy): domain Eukaryota; kingdom Viridiplantae; phylum Streptophyta; class Magnoliopsida; order Rosales; family Moraceae; genus Artocarpus; species Artocarpus heterophyllus. The sequence goes on from CM046339.1 coordinate 21,836,626, forward strand.
TTCCAACACTCCTTCCCCTCTCTTGCTGCCGCTTCGGACCCGAACCACTCCTCAACAATCCCCGCAGTCGACTCCGAGACTTGCCTCACTGAGGCTCGCAACCTATGCAGCATCTCGTAAACCTTGTCTCCCTTCTTCGCATCCGCGCCGAGCTTAAGCAGCGCAGAAAGCTCTGGCTCTTCGGCCACAACACCTGATTCGATCATATGCTCGTCGACTTCATACGCTCTCTCTGCCTCTCCTTTCTTACAGAAACCAAACAATGCTGGCGCATAGGACCTCAATCTCGGTGGAATTCCAAAGTTCTTCATCTGCTTTACCAATTCGAAGGCCTTCTCAGGGTCTTCCGCAGCCGCAGCAAGCCTAGCGGCGCTGGTGAACGTGGCCTCATTCGGCTCAACCTTGTCCAAAACCATTTGATGAAAAATCTCAAAACCTCTCTTGAAGCCTATACTCAAACCTTCCTCGTCTCCGCCGTTCGATTCGCCAGAAGAGCAGAGATATAGTAAGACGTTGTAGTGGTGCTGGCTAAGGGTGACTCCATTGCTGCGAGCCTCGTCGTAGAGCCGAAGCGCTTCAGAGACATCGCTGTGCTTCGAGCACATGTCGAGCTTGTGCCTGAGCACGCCCTCCGGAGATTCTCTATAGGCCTTCCTCCTCAATTTCAGCGAAAGAGGAGCGTCCGAAACCGGCGATGGCGGCACTTCGCGGGGCGAAGCCAGAGTGCAGAAGCTGCTGGCTTTCTTCATCGAACAGAGACGGGGAGAAACGTCGAACGAGGAAGTGTGGTGGCAGAGAATGGAACGGAAATGGCGGATGCGAGTTCGGTGGTATATCAATGGGAGAGGGATTTTGACGAGGAGAGATAAGAGAGGTGAGGTTTTGGCCAGACATGGCAGGAGATGAGCTTGGTATAACACCATTGTTAATCTCAGATACAATTAGGTTTCGAAATCACGAGCTTTCATCCATGGCTTCTTCTTCTTCCTCAACCTCCCTGTAAATAGTTCCCTAAAGCCCTAGCTTGCGCCGAGAACCGAAGAAGGACGTTCCCGTGCTGTCAAGTTCTTTCAACCGTCGAAAAACAGGAATAACCCATTCCTGAACGACGTCGTATCTTTAATCTTTACTCTCCACCAGAACGACGTCGTTGATTATCTTCTTCTTCTTTTTTTTTTTTTTTTTACTCTAAATGTACCCAAACATATACAACCCCCCCTTTTTTTTTTGTTATTAGAATTTTTGAAAATGTTTTTGTAGGCTTTTTAAGGTAAAAATTTTAAAAATACTCTCAACATAATTTTAAAAAAATTATCATTTTTTAAAACAAAAATATTTTCACCTATTTTGAAAACAATACTTAAGGCCCTAAGATTTTTTTTTTTTTTTTTTTTTTTTTTGGTGTGGAAGGGAATACGGACAAATTTAGGAAATAATAATAATAAAACAAAGCAACAAACACTAGTCCTAGTAAAATCAGGTAGTTTTTACTGTAAAATTTCGTCAAATGCCATTGAAATATTATACTTTTCTATGATGTGATCTAACAATTAAAAACCATGTTGTACCAACGGAATTTTTTTTTAACCATCTTACAACATAATTTTCTTCAATAGTTGGGGAAAAAAAAACTAAACATTACCCTGAAAAACATAACTTAACACGATCATATTTTAGTTAGGTTTTGCAAGACCTACTCGTTTTTTTCTCTTTTTTTTTTTTCAGTTAGTATGATTTGACAACGATAATCAAACTATATATCAGAAAATATATTGCATGGTCCTTACCATTCTCTCTAAAAAGAATACACCATCATGTTTCTGGTAAAATATATGTGCATCCGTAAGATATATATATATATATATATATATATGTATGTATTTTCTTTTGGGGGGAAAAACCTATATCGTGTTTTATTGGTCAAATAATCAACAAATATATAAGGCTGTACTATTTTCTACCGTTGATGTTGGGAAACATGCAAAGCCTTCTGCCTCACCACTGAAAACATATAGAAGCTCAACTTAGCATTAAATCACAATACCAAATCAATGAATGCTTTATTCATACGAGTATTCTCATCCTTGCAAAAGTGACATATGCATGCTTTTGGTCGTCCCCATATGAAGTTTTTTGTTTATCAAAAGATGTAGGGAAAACCAGTATACAAAAAATATACCTAATTCAAATATCATCATTCTCTCAAACTCTCTTGGAGAAAGCATTCTATGTCAATCTATTTCCTCTTGAGACGAGCTGGTCAACAGCCAAGAAATAACATCCCACCATGAAGAATGATGTAACCCCACAGCGAGCCATCCGCAACTTAATACCCTTGAACAGGACATTCCTGTCAGCGGGATGAATGCCTGTAAGTCTCTCAAACCTACTCCCCGGTCGTTTCCATTTGAGAAACTTCCTCTCCAAGGAGACAAACTAGAAAAACATAAGACCCCAGTAACATAAAGTCAGTGTAGCAAATCGCAAGTTCTATGTAGTTCCAACCAAAAGGCTTTGACAAAGTCTACAAAGCATGACAATCTTGTTACAATAGTGATTGATTTTAATTTGGTGCAAAAATTAAGGAGTTCTATCACAAAGCACCGAAAATTGGTTGTCAACTTCACATATAGAGCCAGCTAAAGTCGAATTCTCTTTAAGAAGATGGATTATGCAAGGAATATGAGAGTCACCTTGGGTAGCACAGAACATAATGAACGACACTTTGCAGTATCAAAACAATGAGAAGCAGCGCCGGCAACTGAACCAGAAAATCCCGCAGCAAGGCTGACAGCTAAAGGAGAGAGCGGACCAACATCTTCCTTCAGACTAAAAGAGACAAACCCACTTCAATAGAAAAACATGAGCTTGAACTCAAAGAAATAGTTCTACAGGTGCGACTAATAGCTCTAAAGATAAATAATTCTACATGAGAATTTCAACAGAAAAGGAAAAAAAAGGGAAAAAAAAAAAGACAATGTAATTCAAAAGTCCATGTATCTAGAATATAGTGGAAAGCCAGGTTAACGCTTTCAAAAGTCATGAAGTCCCATGATCACACCATTTGTAACAGGAAACAATGTAGATCACCTTCTTGAACAATACCAGAAACAAGAGCATAATTCTGCATAGTCAATCAATTTTCAAACAACAATTAAGAAAAAACAGTAAATTTCAGAACCTGGGCATTGGATCCATCCCAACTGCCTTCCAGTCAAGCATTGCGTTGTGTAGGAATTGCCAAGTGGAAAAGAAGATGCCACCATAAACAGAATCCCGTACAAGTCCTGGCCTTAGACCTCTCCACATAGCACTCCATCCTTCCAAAGAGAGAATCTCAGATGGTCTCCTAACGCTGCAGATGGACGGTGGGCTCCCAGACCCTGTCATCATCCATGGATACCCTTGCAAAGCACTCCTCATGTTTGGATGTTTGTTTGTTAGTGTTGATAAAATACTAACAACATAATTTAATGCCTTCTTGTCTGGACTATATCCACGCAGCAACTTTTCAATAAATGGTGCAACGACTCGCTTTTTCGTCATGGGGGAATTCCTTGGAACATGAGAAGCAGAAGTCACTTGTGCACGGAGTTTAATAAGTTCAAAAGGAGAGCTTATGAGTGATTCTGCTACTCCGGCTACCATTCCAGCCATAAGGGCCTCGGATGAATATAAATAATTGTATTGCCGACCATCTGCCAAATGAATATTAGAAACAGACAATGAGTAAAAAGCTAGAAAAAGGCATCTAGCTTGTAGGGGGGGGGGAGCCCATAGGTTTATAAGCTATCAACTAATCTCATACTTGGTCGATGTGAGATTATAACACACCACCACGCTTCCAACACCGACATCCACGGCGGCCCACTTTGGCCTTCCCAGGTCGCCCCTTTCGCAATGTGGGAGAAGGGTGGGATTTGGCTCTGATACTAATTGATAGGAACTATCCCATACTGGGCCCATACCAATTGCCACAAATCCATGGGTAGAACTCATCCCTAAAAACTGGATTGCAGGGGAAGGGAGTCTCTAGGTTTATAAGCCACTAACCAATCCCATACTTGGTTGATGTGGGATCATAACAAAAACACAGCCCGTGCATGTAACATTTCAAGTAAATGGTCAATTATGAGTTGAAGTAAAATTGCTTTAAGAAGTAATAGAAAAAGAAGAAAAACCTTTAATATAGGCTGTCAAGATTTCATAGGTTCCAAAGCGAGCTCCCACACCTAAAATTCTTCCCAATGCTAACCAACCAAAACCATTGAACAAACCTACAAACATTCATAATCAAGCAAAATCTATTCAAGTCCAAAAAGAAGAGCAAGAAAAACAAACACTCGCAAACGGCCACACATTTTTGCGTGCGTAAGAAATAGAATAACACAGTGTAAGTGTTCAGAAGAAACGATTACTGATTAAAGACAATAAGTTGGCTTTTAAATTCTATCATAAATCATATTACCCTATATGCAGAAAAGAAAACTACCAAAAACTAATTAATATAACTCGGAGATTACACCCGTTTAACCTTTTACGAACCTTTTACACGATAAAAGCAACAAAGTTATTTTTTTTGTTTAAAATTCAGGTAAAGCATCTCATGAAATTCACAAAATGAGCTGTGTCCATGTAAAAAAGCAAAAAGTAAGATAGAAGACAATAATTAAATTCTTTTAATATGGAACCACCTGAATTTCCTGATACATATTGGACTCTTTCTAAAGCTTGAGTAGCCGTCAATTGTTTACTGGAACCAGAACCAACCTGTTTTTCAAATCACAATTTTAGATTTGAAGCAGAAAACTATAGTGTTCTTTTTGAGCAAATAATTAAGAAAGAACCAGCAAACATGAAAAAAAAAAGGGTTTGGTTAAGAAACCTGAACAAGGACTTTGATAGTATCAAGAGGGTAAGTTATGGCAGTCCCTAATGTCACTGACCACGCTGCAGCAATTGTATGAATTGCAAAGATTTTATTCTTCCATAATTCATCCATCTGAAACAAATCAGAGACGTTTTAAAAAATCCCATCAGCTCCAGAATTTTCTTTCTACTATAGCATTAACATTCAATGGTTCTCAACAAAGTACGAATCGTTGAAACTTCGACATAATTTCGATTGCAAGTACCTCATAAGTCTCAGCTACAAATGCATTTAGAATTGGCTGTGCATACCAGTCACAGTCAGATTGAAATAGTGATTGGTGATAGCTGAAATTTATTTATCATTTTCACATCGCCACAAGGGGAAAAAACCAACTAAAAGAACCCAGAAACGTAAACAAAAACCATTTTATTTCTCCATGATAAAATTAATAAAGTCTGGAGTTCTCGTTATATTAGTCTCTTTGAGGCCTTTTCTCAAACACATGGAGCCCATATATGTAACAGAGAAAACAATGTAACCAAACGGAAATAAATAAATAAAAGTTTCTACTGATCCAAACAAAATAAATCTTTCAGCAGTATACTAGGAAAAACATTTGGCAAAAACGAGAGTATTACCTCGGCTAACAACTTCCAAGCCTTTGTTCTCTCCTCAAATGTTTCTCCAACTTCAACCTTGGTCAGTTCTCAGCTAGAAACCTCGTAAAGAAAAAACAAAAAAGGAAAAAACGACAACAACAACGCCTTTGCGAACCCTTTGTCTGCTTGTGCTTGAAAAACGATCACGGGAAATAATATATTGAGTAAATTGCTCGGTTGTACGGTGAATTATTTATTTTCATGCATTTTAAACTTTTAATTTTGATACAAAATGTACTAAATTTTTTTTAAAAATATTTATCTTTTTATATTTTTATTTTAAGTTAATTCAAAACATATATTTTAAGTATGTTTGTTTCATGCATTCTTTGAATTTAATGGACTCAAATTTAAATTCAAATATCAAAAATCTTTCATATACGCGTTTGTTTTTTCTAAAATCCAAATCATTTGAGTATCAAGAATATGAATTTTTAGAGTTCTCATCCCCTTAAACGTTTAATAGTCAGATATCTTTGCTACAGTAAAAACTAAAATTCTCTCTTTTATATTTGAGAAAAAAAATCATAGCTTCTTCATTTGATATCCAATTGGGATGATTCTTTTTTCACTGTGTTCCTAATAAAAAGAGGAATAAATTAAAATCTATATTACATATTTTTAAGATTATTAATATTAAGATTTTATTAGATTTATTAATAAATCAAAAACTATCTTCACTACCTCTCCAAACACAAATTTTAATTTTATTCCATACTCAGATTAAAACTTAAATGTACGTCCAAACGTCAATTCGAATAACAATTCGAATCACTAACTCAAATCTTAATTCAAATCACACTAACTCAAATTAAATCATTAATTCGAATCCATTTACCAAACGGACCCTTAGTATTTAATTTCATCAAATATATACTTTTAGATTAAATTTAATGCATAAATTCATACATTACTTCAGTCAATAGTTGATTTTAACTTTAAAATGATCAAATTACTCTTAAGTAAAATAAAAAATTAAAACTTTTAAAAAATAAAAAAATAAAAACATACAAAACACTTAATTTTGAAGGTATTTTATATATTTTTGAAGTCAAAAACCTTAGCATAAATTTTTTTCACATATTTAAAGTTCTTTTATTTTTTAATTTGAGGTATTTTGAACAATTTCTTAGATCAATTTTGAATATTGATTGGGACAAATGTATAAATTTGTGTATTAAATTTAATATGAATGTATAAATTTGATGAGATGTAAAACTGAATGTATAGTATATGAATAAATCTAAAATACATAATATAAAAAGGTAAATAATCCATTTTAATATCATTGACAATTAAGGTTTAATAACTACTTTTAATTTTCGTCAAGTATTCTTTTTCGTGTATTGAGCTTTAATATTTTTTTTTCAAAAGTTGTAGAAAATTTCACTTTTTTAAAACTAATTGTAATAAATATCATGTTTTAAAAATATTTATATTTGTAGTAAATGTTAAATTTATGGCATAAATAATTTATTTATTTAGTTGTTTATAATATAAATTTACACAATAAATAAATTTACAGTGTAAATAATATATTTAATCTCTTGTTTATAATTTACATATTTATTATTTATATTATAAACCTGCTATTTAAGAAACTGCAATTAGTGGCTTCCTCTTTTTTTTAGTGGGTTTTTTTTATGTGGTAGATATAATCTAAATATCTACTTTCATCATATTAGTTTCTGGTGGATTTTGAGATGCTATAGCTTTTTAAACTTGCTGTGGGTGTAGTCTATTCATTGCAAACTTTCTTTTTTCTTTTTTTTTTTCTCTATTCTAAATTGTTCTCTTGACCCTCTTCAAAATCTTCAAGTTCGATTTCAGTCGCTTATTTGTGTGTATGTTTGTGTTTTTTTAGCTTGATGGTGTCGTATTTTTTCGTTGTCATTTTTGAGTTGTTGCTATATATGCAACAAGGTAAAAAGCCAGAGTTATAAGATGCTCAATTTAGCATTACAAAAAAACATCACCACCATCACCTGCTAATCCTTCCACAAATTTGCCCAAAACATTGTGTATGGCATCATCCAATAATATTCAACCATCAACTACTCCCTTCTTTGTACACGATCACTTATAAACTATTCGCATTTTGTCGGACCAGTCCCTTAATTATGCATGAATTTGCAACAGGGCTCATGAAACATCCCTTTATTTTCTCTTTTGGTAAAACAACTATAATACCTAAAGGAAAGCATTGGGGGTCCGTTTGGTTCGAGTGTTTGAGTGGAGTATTTGAATAAAGATTTAAATTTTTGTGAGAGAAAATACTGTAGCAAAATGATTCGAATATCCAACCAAACGGGCTCTAAGATATCTCAAAGAACCAAATTTGTCAACAACAGGAAGCACAGCGACAATGACAGCAATGACGGGGCCAAGAACAACTCCAACACCATGAGCACCAAGACAAGCATGGAAACCAACCGCAGGCAGTTATTGATTTTGAAGTCTTTTTGGCAGGTACCGCCTCGGACTGCAACTTCTCGTTCTCCGTCCTCATAGGTTCACTTTTCAGCCCTCCTGGCAAACTACAGGAATGAAGATGAAATTTACAAAGAAGAAAGAAATAAATTCAAGTCAATCTCCGTAAAGATTGCACCAATTATATAGAAAGCAGTTCTAGCAAAAAGGAAAAAAAAAAAAAAAAAGATATAGTAAAGGAATGGTGAAAAGACCTGCAATAGTGATTGTTAGTACATTCTTTATTTAATTGTTGGATTAAATTTTTAACATGGATCTATCAAGTGTCAATGTTAAAAATGTGCAACGGGGTGACACATAACTAACTTCGCCTATTTATAGATCAAATCATTATGAAATTAACCCGATGACTAAAACTGCAGTACATGCAGTTAAAAAATTCTCTTTTTTCTCTGCGACTCGACTAATGTTGTGTTGATGGTTAGTATAGTTAGAGAGAGAAGCGTACACTGAAAGGGAATGACTGGACTTTCTTTTTTTGCCACAGTTCCAACCATAGCAGAACGCCCAGCCACAACTGGGACATTGGCAGCTTGGCCATGCAAAGTATCTACAGTGGCAAGAGCAGCACAACGCCCAGCTACAATTAGAACAGTAGCACGACGACCATCCACTTTTCTTCTTTTTCTTTCTGCAACACACAAAGGGAGGGTATGTTCCTCATGGCCAAGCTTTTGGATTTTAGGGAAGCTCCATAGAAAGATTCACACACAGATATATGTATCTATATATTCATGTATACATGCGTAGAAAGTTAGTCACATCCAGCATAATGTGAGCACAAAATTTTCCGTAACAATCCTCTCAAAAGACCAAAAAAAAAAAAAAAACTCTCCACTGTAGACAATATTTATGTGCAAATTTACATTCATATGTTGGAGTAGAGCATGTTTGACAGAGTATAATTTCATCATGTAGTTCATGTTCACATCCATAAGTTAAATAGATGGCCTTGATGTTAAATATATAAGAAAGGGTTCAATCTTGCATTATGAAGGAGACTTACATTGGAAAGGCAAAAGAGCGAGCACTGGTTTCACTCGCTTCAGAACGGTTGGACTGGACGGAGGAAATTGAGGACACTACGGGGGGTGGTGCCCTTTTATCGCTAGAACATTCTGCACTTAGACTTGCTTCATCCTTGACGGGGTACTCTTTTGCCCCTACGGACTCCCTTTCCTCAGGTACAAGATTCTTTCCCTCGAATTCTGCCGCATGAAGGGCTGAAGTGCGAGGTGGTGGACTGAACATAACTATCTCACCTGATTTTGGAAATTCCCCTGATTTAAAGTCCCCCAACATGAAGAATTGGTCCTTGGAGAAACTAGGATTGCCTATGTGAAGGCTAAACAACGACTCGTTGGAGGCGATACTCCACTCCATTTGCACTGCAGGTTTACTTTCGAATATGGAAGAAGGAATCCTATGAGGATCATATCCTTCTATCCGTTCCATTGTTTGTACCGGAGGGGAGCTCATACCATGAACTGGGGTTTCATGTGTGACAGCGACGTGAAATGTCAATTCGGTATCTGCAGGGCCTGTGTCATCTTCTTTTGATCTCAAAGTGCTATCGCTAGTAGCACTGCTTTCATCATCCTTTGTTGTTGGTTGAGCACCATAATCATGTTCTGTAGACTCGGCAGATTCATCTTGTGACTGATCAACCGATGAATCTGATGATGATGATGACGGCGACAAGGATGATAATAATGATGGCGATGATGACACTTGCATTGTTAAGGACTGATTTCTATCACCCCCATCAAGATTTCCTAATCGAGTTTCTTGGCGCCTATCGGTAACATCATTACCATCAACTGAATCCGAATGTTTTTCAAAACTAGAGCTTCTGCTCCCATCGAAAGCTCTTAGAGATGCTTCCGAATGCTTACTGCTTCCACTAGCATGAGTTTCTAAGGACTTGAAGCTTCCACTTCCAGGTTCCAATTCCATAGCTGAAAACATCACAAATTGTGGAACGAAGTCTCAGTTACATCAATATATGTTCTAGCCTAAAAAAATGAGGAAATGGGAATGTTTTTAGAATGGCAGCCAAAATAAGGAAAGAAAATCAAAGGGCACAAAAAGCCTGCGTATACGGATAAGGTGAAATCTGCATAGGGGTTTAAAGTTTAAGCAGTTAATGTATGATCTTTATTTTAATGGTGTGGAACAGCAAACTATATATATATATATTCAAAATTATTTCTTCCCCTTTTCACAGGAAGGAAAATACAAACAACTGCTTAAGCCCCTGAAATCTGGATTTTGAGATTAATTTTGTACATAAACACAATTAGGCCCTCTTCACTAAACATCCAGAAAAGTTACTGGCTCTTGATTTGCAGGAAAATTTAAACAAAAATAGAAAAAAATGCATGATAAGAGATATAAAGCATAGCATGATATAGCAAAATGGCCCTTCATTTTTCAAAACGGCCATGAAATTTCATCTTCTGTCTCACAAGAAAGTTTGATTTTCATCTCAATTTAATCTCTTTAAGCGTGTTCATTTGGAGTAATAAGAATAACCAACAAAAAAGAAGGCACAAATAGAAAATACAAAAAAAAAATGATGATCAAGAAGAACTCACATGGATCATGAAAACAAACTCAATTCCAAAGTCTGTTCACCTCCATTGCAACCTATTGAAAAAATAAAATGGGATATTTAGAAATTAAATCATAATGACAAAAAAAAAAACAAATTTAAGGGTAATCAAAATCAAATTAATTAGTAATTACTTCTTAACATATCATAAATGCTGGGGGAGCTATAGCCAAAAGATTTTGACGGAAAAGGGAAAAAAAAAAAGAAAGAAAAGCCCCTGAAATAAATTGCATGGAAATAATTGAAACTTTGTGAGAGTGAAAGTTTTTTTTTTTTTTTTCGGTTGATCGTTTTTGTTGTTTGTATTTTTTTTTTCCGGTGACCGTTGAAGAAGAAAAATAATCAAAACAATGCCGGCGCAAGACAACTGTCTGAGACCCCTGCTAAGTCAAATCACCTTATTATTAGGATCGTTAACTAATTACCTTAACACCTCAAAATATTGAGCATATTAATTAGTTTTCTTTTCTAAAATAAGCAAAAGGAGTTTAAAAGATGTTTGTTTCTCAATATTAATCTTGAACATTTTTTTTTCCTTCTAAACAAATGACTACATGTATTGTCAAGCATTTCTTGTGGTACTTCTGATATTTCATGTCAAATATTATATGTAATCCTTCTTCAAATATGGTTAAAAACAAGTACAAAAGAAATAAAAAATCACCTACTGATTTTTAATTTTATTTTAGTATAACTTGGATATCTAAAATTTGACTTCCACTAGGGAAGATCTCAAGCATTCTGACTAACATCATTTACAAACTGTTTGATTTCCAAAAATGTGTATTCTACCCCAATCAAAATTTGTGCGTTCACTTCTAATGGTTTTGTTTTGCAACACCGTTAGAAATTGTTAGAAATTATTAGTTTCAACTATTATAGTGTTTATTATAGTGTTTACGGTATGAAAGTAAAAATATGCTTCGTATAAAGCTCTCATGTATGCTCATGTTTTGGTTTCAACTACCTTCTTAAACATATTCAATAAATCATTAATATTTTGGCATCTTATTTACCTTGCACAGCATAGCAATAAGACCTAATTCTAACCAACCATTTTACATTCAATCCATGTTTTATTTTGTCGGTTGAATGTCAATTTTAGATTTCAATCGACCAGCTTTAAAAGAATATTTAAAAACCAAGTTAAAACTTAAGCTACGGTAGAGATCCACCGATAAATCTAATCAAAATCATTTTTTCTACCGACAAAAATTGCCAATGGACCATTTACGCTTTGAAATTATCTGTGTTCTCAATGCTATTAGGCAATGAATCACGAAAATAAAGTGCCATGTTGTCCCTTTGGGTTATACTATTATATCACAATCACACACATGTATGAATACATCTTTGTTTGCACGTATAAAGATTGGTGTCAGTCTTTGGAACGGGGGAGTTTAAGATTTTAATGGCAATTGATGGATTGGTTAATTTGTCAAGAGATAATGCGCTTCCATTATTCCCATTGATCACGCATTTCCAAAAGCAGCAAAAGACAGGCTTGAAAAACTTCTCCAAAACAAAAAAGGGATTTTTGCATCATAGGTTCTTAAATTTTACAATCTTTCACATTTGTATACTCATTTTAAGAATTTAGACATTGAGGTCCTCCAAACTCTTAATTTGTTGTTATTTTAGTTCCCATTTTAAGATTTTGGACACCAAGTCCCGAAACTTTCAATTAATCAGCACTATAAGTCCCTATTTTAAAAAGTTAGACACTCAAGTCCTCACATTATTAATTTGTTGGTACCATTAGTGGTCATATTCTTTTTGTTGTTATCTGACACAAGAGATGTTAATATTTTGAGACTCTTTTTTGTTTTTTGGTCCTAAACGTATATTTTTAACAGACCAGTTCACAAAAGTTTTTTTTTTTGAAGCATAACTTTTTTTCCTAAAATAATGCTTAATTGTCTTAAAAAAAGTTAATTATGATGATCACTAACAAGTAATTGATTATAAACAAAAAAATTCACTAATGTCATTGAGAAAACTAGTCATCCATTCTATTATATTTGGTTAAGTTGGTTCAAATAACAATGATATAATTAAATACAAACACAACAATTAATTGTCTGATTCTATACTATTCGATTACATGTATTTCATTATCCTCAATTATATTAAAGATATTTAGGAAAGAAAAGTGTGTATTTAAACAACAAATTATATTGTTGCATTACAATTATTTAATTATATCATTGTAATTTAATATCAACTTAATAAAAATAAAATAAAATGAACATTTATGAATTTCTTTTTTTTTATTTATAATCAATCTTTTAATTTATTGTCATTAGCTTTAAGCTAGGGTATTTAAATATTATTTTTGGAAAAAGACAATGAGTTATACTTAAGAAAAAATGATAGCTTTTAGGATCTTTCTTTAAAAAAAATATATTTTCAAGGCCTAAAGAGCAAAAAAGCCTTAAAATATTGATATATTTTGTTATTTAATAATAAAAATAATATAGGGACGAAGGTACCAAGAGATCAAGAGTTTAAGGACTTAAGTGTTTAAATTCTTATAATAGGGACTCAATGGCCAAAGGTTACAAAATTTGAAGACGTACAACTAAAAATCCCAACAAAAAAAATGACGAAAGCCCTTAAATATCAATCACTCAGATATCAAAATTTTGGGATAATTTGAAAAAAGGGCAAAAAAAAAATTCTTAATTGAGGAAATGACTTCTTTTTTTTTTTTTACAAAAAACACGTTTTTTTAAACAGATAAACTGTCTCAGTTTTTTTTTTTAAAAAAGACGAAAATAAATGTAACGAAGAGAGGAACTTCAACAGAGTGAAAAGAAAAAAATGGAGCAGTTTTCATGTCTAAAAAGCATGTTTTTTTACGTCAAAAAACTGTAAAAAAAAAAAAGGTTATTTGCCCAAAATGATTTTTTTCTTAAAGTTATTTTTTAAAATGCCCATAAAATTTTAGAGTAGTGTTCTCAAAATTATTTTGCTTTAGAAAAAGTAAATTTTTAGAAAATTATGTTAAAGACGGTTTTTGAATCAAAGACGAATAAGATTTTATTTTTCCCAACAAAAAAAAGATTATCCTTTTTACTTCCCTCCACCTATTTTATTTATTTATTTATTTATTTTTGAATTCCCCATTTTCTTCTCGAAATAGAGTCATTTTTGTTTTTTAAATGGAAATAAGTCTTTTATTAGCAAGAAATAAGAAAAATTAAACTATGCGTACAGTATTTAAGCAGTGAAAAAAGAATTGAGAGAGACAACGGAAAAAAAAAAAAAAAAAAAAACCGAGTCATGGGATTCTCTATTCACATCACAACCAGACGCGTGTAAATTTTCCAGCATTTTCTTTCCAACACCAAGGTCTGTTAGAGAATCTGAATCTTATCTCGTAATTTAATTTTTATTTTTTTTGTGTGATCCGGATTTTTTTTTGGTTCTGGTTAATTCTTCGCTACTTGCTTGTTTTCCTTCACTGTGGGTGTTATCGAGCTATGGCTTTCCTAGTTCTATGTAGATTGACCTTGGAAAGTTTTGTTTTTTCTTCGTCATTTAAGTATTGGATATGATTTTCTATAGGAGAGAATTGAGAAAATTGGCAACGTGAAATTTCTTTGTTAAGGGCTTTGTCCTTTGAAATTCTGGGTTACTTATATCCCTTTATGGAATTTTTTTAATTTTCTTTTCCTAATTGTGATTGAACCGGTCACTTAAAAAAAAAATCTGTTACTGAGCTATCTCATTATAAAAATAAATAAAAAAGCACTAATTAAATTCATGTAGTTAGTCAAATGTTCAAAGTTTCATACTTTTTTGCACTCTTTGCAGCTTACGAAGCGGAGCTTTTTCTGGGATTGTTCCATTATTTGGAATTGAGTGCTTTCTCCATTGAATATGTACATTTATGTACTTGAGAATGACCAATTTATTGCATTTCTCATGTTCAAGTTCAGTTTTAGTTATTGGCAAAGAACATGAATAAGTTCAGTATTAGTGACCTTTAATTTAACTGAATAACCGGCGGTTCTGTGGACAAGGCCATCGATCGGAACCGTGGTACCATTTGATTTATGCAAATGCAATCGTTTTCTCCTGTCAAGTTCTGCATTTGCTTCCAAAGCGGCAAAACCAAAATTCAATGGAAGAAACCTGACCACCTCCTTTTGATCAGTCCGAATCGACCTTGTCTCAAAGCACTAGAAGGTTTCATCCAGATGGGAATGGGATTTGCAGTGGTGCTAGGATTCAGGGCCTCAAGAAGAGAGGACAAGGAAATCGTTCTTGGATAAAGATTGATCAAAATGTGGACTTGAAGGTTTTGGAGCTTGATAAAGTTACTATAATGAGATATTGTTCTTTGCCTGCAAGAGACCTCCGGCTTCTGGATCCCTTGTTCTTTTATCCATCTACATTACTAGGACGCGAAAAGGCCATAGTGGTCAGCCTTGAACAGATCAGATGTATTATCACAGCTGGGGAGGTCATTTTGATGAATTCGTTGGACGCAAGTGTTGTTCAATACAAGGCAGAGTTGTCCAGACGCCTTCAGTCAAACAAAGATCAATCTGGTAAAGGTTTTTTTTTTAATTTTTTTTTATTACTTTGACCTTTTTCTTAGCTTTAATAAGGGCATATTATTTGTCATAAAACAGCTTGGTATTGAAATTAAGTGTCAAGTAGTTCCTTTCATTTTTCTAAAGACCGGCATTAAGCCTATTTCAACCCTACAAGTTCTACAACAAACTGTATGCGTTGCTGTGATGATGTTTCAATTTCGGTTCAGATGATCTGCCTTTTGAATTTAGAGCCTTGGAGCTGGCTTAGGAACTAACTTGCTTGTCTCTTGATGCTCGGGTATGCCTTACACACACACATGTCATAGTTCTACTAATATATGCATATGTTAATACTTAATGGCCAATGATTGAATAAAGACTTGCAACATTAAAATTTTATATTGCGATTGCATGAAATATTAAGTACCAAAATTTATTACGTTAACGAAGTACACGTATGTGATAGGTAAACGACTTGGAAATGGAGATATACCCTGTGCTAGATGAACTGGCATCATCTATCAACACTACTAACCTAGAGTGTGTTCGGAGACTCAAAGGCCATCTCCTTGCCTTGGCTCAGAGGGTTCAGAAGGTAAATGTGACGAAATATTGTCAATTTTCAATATCTGACTACGCTTTTGGATTAAGCTTAATTGAGCTTTTACTTATTTACAGGTTCACGATGAAATGGAACATCTCATGGATGATGACGATGACATGGCTGAGTTGTATCTGACCGAGAAGAAGTAGAAGTCAGAGGGTTATCCCTTAAGTGACGTATGTTTTCAAATGAATACTTTATCCGAGGCCAAAGCGGTTTCAAAATCTATTCCCGTTTCAAAACTGGGATTAGTTAGTGGAGAGCCAAAATTGCAAAGGGCTTTTAGCAACATCTTGAGTTCAAGAAGCTTCATGAGTTCATCCAACAGTGGAGAAAACATCGTACAACTTGAATGTTGCTTGAGGCGTACTTTGTTGTCATTGGCCACACTCTCAGCAAGTTATCATCGGTATAAGATCTTCGAGCTTCTGCAAAATTCTATATGGTCGTGCACATAGATTAAGAAACCTTGAATGGCACTCTATTTCCAGCCAAGAGACGTTCTCAAAATTTTATTTATTTATTGGTGACGCAGCTGAAGGAGTACATTGATGATACTGAAGATTTGATAAATATAAAACTGGTATGGAGTTAATTAAACTGTTTCCAAATGTTGTATTATCTTTTTCCCCTTGCAAAATCTATTTGAAATGCTAACATAACATAACATGTGCTTCTGAACAGGGCAATGTTCAGAATCAGCTTATACAGTTTGAGCTGCTCATTACGGTAGCTACTTTTGTTGCCACAATATTTGCTGCTGTGACTGCTGTATTTGGAATGAATTTTGAAGCACATGTCTTCGATTATCCATATGCATGCAATTGGGTTCTGGTTATAATCGGCATTTTCTGTGGGATCTTGTACTTCTCTTTCCTCATTTATTTTAGGCACAAAAAAGTTTTTCGCTTGTGAATTGTACGGTTCCAGATCACTTCATTATGAATGAAAACTCCATTATTTAAATGAATGTAGTTTGCTTTCCTTCTTTCTTGTCTGCACTTCTCTCTTTATCATACATAAATGAAATGAAAAACAAACCGTTTAAGCGCAAAATAAGTTAAACCATGTAAAGGCCAACTACTAGTTCTAGCAAGCAGAACAAGATGATAAACATAAATCATAACAAGCCATGCACCTCTGCATAATCACTTATTCAAATGCAACAGGTATCAATAAATCTTTTATTTACTCACAGTTTCATCTATCTTTTTTTTTTTTTTTTAATTATTATTATAAGCAACAAGTACATGATGTAAATGATGACTGTGCGACCTAGATTTTTTTTATTTTTTATTTTTTTTTTAAGTTTGACTTCAACATAAGTTACATAACCTACAACATATCACCTTTTTATATGGGCAAAACTTGCACTTTTCATTCATGACACAAATCAAGAAGCTAGTGTTGTGCTTGGACAACTATCAAGAGTGCAGGCTAAGATGTCCCTATAATCTCGAGATATTCTAAAGGAGTCATAGACTTTTCCATCTCTGCTCTTCTTGTACTCAAACAACAGATTCGAATGGTCGAATGCCGTGAGTTTGACGAATCCATAGTCGCGATCTTTGAAAAGACTCCACTTGGTTTGGAGAGTAGTAAATGCTGATAAACTTGCTCCTCCACCACCGGCAACCACATGAATTGTCCCGTTCAAGGAACCTTTGTAATAGTGCTTCTCTTTGTTGGTGCATGTGTTCTATTGCAAAGAAAAGAATAACAATAACAGTTATTGTTAGCTTAGAACATTCATGTTTAATTGCAGGGACTGTAGGTATTTGCATATAAGCATAATGTTCACAAGCTTGGGAGCTAAATTAAGAGTTGATGGTTACAGAAAAACGTTAATCTCATAAAACCAGTGACGGGTCTACTTTACAGAACCAGCCAGCATCCCAGAGGCAATTAGACTGTTGAGGCGAGGCTTGTGCCCTCGTCCTTTGCGTTGGAGAATTCAAGACTTACCAACCTGGATTATGGGGTTGTCTCCAACAATGGATTTGGTTGGCTTCTAAACACGCAAAGCGCAATGAACATGTTGTAACAACCAACAAATAAACATGAACAATGCATAATTTTATCACTGCATGAAGTTTTGTGGGTCTGTACCTGGTACACAGGACAAGTCCTCTCATAGTTATGCACATGGCCGTAGATGGCAATATCAACCTTGTACTTCTGCCATAGTTTCTGAAGGCTCTCCCTTCCCATTGGTTCTGCAAATGATCCTTCTTCTGCATAAGAGATACAAGACGAGTATCCGAGAACCCGATGTGCAAGAAAGATTAGCCACGGCTGTTTTTGCCTATCAGCTGATGCTAAACAATGCTCGATGAACTTGTATTGTTCTGTTCCCTCTCTCCAGTCATGTTCTGTGTCAGCTATGCAGAAGTGAAACATCCCATAGTCAGTGGAGTACCTGGCAAAGAAACTCAAATTTCAAAACTGTTTCCTTTACATCTGCATAAACCTGAAAACAATGTTATCACACCAAGGTAATATCCATTTATCAAAAGAACACAATACCAAAACTTCTCTCTGTTCTGAGTAGGCACATAGAACATGGTCTCAGCCAAAATGCCACATTCTCCCCCAGAATCCATGTTTTCATAGAACGAACTTGTTCCTGGCCAGTCACGTTCATGGTTTCCACTGGAAGTAGAAACAACATTTTGTCACTTAAGGTGAATATTTTCACATGCTTAAACAAGTTACATTGTAAAGATAACAAACCTTGCAATCATGTACGGTACAGTGGACGCGATTGGCTCAACCTGCGCTGTAAATTGGTCCCACTGGGAAACGTAACCGTTTGCATAACATATATCTCCAATGTGGAAGACAATATCAATGTTTTCCAAATCTTGGATAAGTTGTTTGGTGGTGTTAAGAGAGCCACGTTGGAAATTGTTATACTCATTTGAACCATCAGCTTCATCCTGCATTGAAAGTTAAAAGTGAAATAATGGAAGAAATCATGTTCTTCATAGAGCTTCCAAAATATGGAAGAAATCTCTGCTTACTGAAGACCAGAATTTATAGCCTTATAATGCAAGCTTAAAAGTGAAATAATATTGTGTTCTCATAGAAGAAGTGTCGAGAAAGTAGAATAGTGTTTTTATGAGAAATCATATATGTTGGACACTAGCATGACAAAAGAACGTAGGGTTAGTTTGTGCAAGTCGGGTTCGAACCTTTCCCATGTCACCAAAAATGACTACTTGTTGCAAAGAATTTTGACCAGGATACGGAGATGATATAAACTGATAGTTCTTACTCCAAATATATGTTCCATCTAACAATCTATGGCCCAGTTTGTACGTGTACCTGCATGATAATAAGCTGCATATCAAACTCTAGATAATCGTGATCATCTAGTCTTTTGTTTATGTTCGAAATTCATCCACCGAGAAAATGTCATGTCTGAAAGGAGGACCACTCATACAATTAAGAAAAACAAACTGCTTTTAATTAACATCAGGTTCAAGAACAAGGCGACTTAATACACTGAATTTGGCCACAACTCCTTCAGAAAACTAGTGTGTATGAATCCTGGATCACGCCATCCCACGGTTCTTGCAGGTGCACCTGTGTGTACATGTATTGATTATACAAACGTTTATGATTATGAAGATTATATATACAGATTTTTAATTAAAAATTGCAAGAGAATTACACACCACACATGCTATTACGATCGAAAGTCAAAGTTCCAGCTGGGGAACGTGTACGGTCTCCTCCTTTTGGACCCCATTCAACGAAAGGTTCTGCTTCATTTGTTCCATATCCACTTGTCCATGTCACAGTCATCTGACCACACACAAAACCACAGATATTAATTACGTGGAGTTTTATCAGCATAAGTAAATATTGCTGTACATAGGAGAACAAGGCAAATCGGAACTCGTTCACAAACTAGGTGCTTTTTGTAAAAGAAACTGGCATGGATGTAGTCCATTACGAAATTTTTTAAAGAGAGAACATAACAGGAACATTTCTTTTGGTGCATTTGCTTTCAAGTATATTGCGACAAGAGAGAGACTTTACTCACTTCATCCCATGATTTCCCTTGTGCAATTAGTGGGTAAACTGGTGCATTTGGGTTGTAGAAAGCTACATGGTTTGACACAGCCACCACCTTTGGCTATTACACAGAAAAACAAATGAGGAAAAGAAAATGAGCAAAGCAAGATTCTTTGAAAGTTATTAAGGAAAAGAATTTACATATTAAAAGTGTAAGAGAGAAAGCCAATGCATAACAGCAACTGAGGCAGGCTTCCATTTTTGGTTCATAGGGCAGATAGGTTATCACGTGATTTTTGAAATAAGAAGGTCAAGATAGTTTTTACGCGTACATTTGATAGGCCACCAGAAAATAGAGCAAAGGAGAAGTCTGATCTCTGGTTTATCAGCTGAAACTTCAAAACCCCTTTTCCTGTGTCTTTGTACTCAGGACTGGAATAATTTGCATACTGATACTGAAGAAGAAAAATTTTTCAGGCATGCTTTGCATTTCAAGGAAAGGAAGTTCAAAGAAGCAAAGCATAGAAGATTGTGGCGAATATACCTTGATAGGTGCAGAACACAAAACTGGAGCCAAAACTCTTGGATTTTCTTTGGAGCAAGAGGAAGCACTGTTGAACATAAGTTTCATTTTGTCAGGAAAAAACTGTGTCCCAAATGTTAGCTAAAACCAAACCCTCTTAAAGAAAGTTTAGAATTTTCAAGGAAAAATAACTACCTAAAATTAGCAGGAGAAAAAACTCCAATCCAATCGTCAACTGACGGGTTGGAACAACTGAATTCCAATGTCACCAATTCTGCAGTTTCCCCCTAAAACAGGGAACAAAACTCATTGGACTAGAACTAAGGACGTGAAAGATACACTTATCCCATTTTTGGTCCCGAACTTAGGTGTAAATCCCTTTTTGGTTCCTGAGACTCTGACATTCAAAAAGTCCCACAACCAGACACTGGTCTATAAAAGCATCATATAGTCCTCCCATCAAGAATTTGTTAAAACTTGGAGGCAAAAGAATTTAATGAGAGTATTTAACAAATACAAAGTGCTTGCTGTTCATTAAACAACACATCAACTTCATGTGTCTATCCACTTTATAAAGCAACCCGGTAAAGTTAAGGCCTTTAATGGGACAATTTTGTAGATCTAGGGCTAGTTGTGAGACGTTTTGAATGTCGGAGATTAGAATGAGGTTTACGCCCCCAAGTTCGAGGCAAAAGATGAGATTAACCTAAGATATATAGAACAAAACCAAGAAAAGACATGAAACAAGAAAAATAAGGTCAAATGAAGCTAACCCTCATTCCAAGAACAGTGGGAGAGGCTTTAACATAAGCAAGGTCATGAAGGCCAAAGACAGCATTGTGAATGGAAATTCTAGAGAGAGGATGCTCTCCATGAGTGTAACACCCCTATGTGGGGGTTAACAGTTTTAAATAAATAAAAATAATTTTAAATTTTATATTATTTAAATCAATTAAACAATGCCCATGGGTCTTTAAACAACAAGAAAAATAAAAATAAACGTTTTAAATACAAACCACAGTTTTTAGTGTAGCACCAAATATATATAATTACAGTCATCATCACCATAGTACAATTCCCAAATAACTTAACACAGCCATAAAAAAAAATAATACAACTCTTACATGTTGTAGATAAGTTGTAATTAAACAGGGTCTTCTAACACGAAAACAGCAGGATTGTTTTCGCTTATTCCTCTTCAAATATGTTGCACTGAGTTCCACCTGAGATATGAAGATATGATAGGGATGAGCATCGACATGCCCAGTAGGGAAATCATGACTCACCTTATGGTTTATCCATTACCACATTAAAAACTGCATGGTTAGTAGGTTACATCATATTCCAGATTATGAGGTTTATTATGATCACATCTTATGGATACCGTAGTTAATCATTACCAAGTGTCATAATTACACATTTATACAAATATTACCAATCATCATTGTTCCTAGGTATCCATGTTAAATTGAGTATCACTCAACTCATCGAAACCCAAATGGGCGCACTTGATCACCCCATAAACATTCCAAGGGTGTTCCGGTGAGGGGACATCAAGCCCCGAGTCCTCACCAAATCAATTCCTGTACAGTGTGTTCTGGGACTTTCAACCCAAGGAAGCGTCATCACCTTCCCCCTATTTTACCTTTTTGGGTATTCATGCCCAAGGACGTAACCGCCGCCCTCTTCATGTCTCACCATTTCTCTATATTAAATCATTATTAATAGAGTCAGTTTTCCTAACCATGCTTCTCAATTTATAACATATGTCAATTCATTATGTTCCTCGCCGTACAATACAAGACGAGTCCATGTCATAGTTTCATATGTGATACTCATATAATATCAGTTCAACATAGATATATATATATTGCGGCAAAACAATCAATTTTAATTCTATAAAAACCTCACAAAAATGAGTAATAGAATCCCTACCTTTCAAGCTTATCAACAATCTTTTAATCCTGGAATCAATTAACGTTAGCTCCACACATCCTTGACCCTAAGGCATGCATAAGGACAATTAAAACTAAAGCACAACGTATAATCACATTCATAAGTGAGTTATGTGTAAACCCGTCTACTAGTGCCATTAAAGTATTTTTATGCATTAAACATGGAGAAAATGCATACTAAAAACTAAGTTTAGATTAAAGAAAACCTACCTCAAAACTTCTTTGAAAAGCACCAAAGTTTGGGTTATCAATCAAGCTTGAATTAACTTTAAAACCGCCTCGATCATCGTTGGGAATTATAATTGTCTTGGCCACAAAGAGAGCTTTGTACTCTATGTCTTTAGTTAGAAATTTGAAGTGAGAAGGGAGAGAATGAGAACTAGAGAAGAAGGTGGTGATAGTTAAATAAAAAGATATCAAAATGCTTAAGAGGAATGAGATGTTTACGGGGAAAAGTTGTAAGAAGAAACAAAAGAGTCTTAAAGGAAAATATCATCTTGTCTCCCATGAAGACTTTTAGCAAATAATGCCAACATAATTGAGGGGATAATTGGAGTGAATTATAGAAGAAGATAAGGAAATAATTAATTAGGTGGTTGAGAAATATCTCCATGTCTTCTATGAATTGACGGAAAATAATTCAATGTCCCCTTCGGATACCTTTAGCAAAATGAGAAGAAGTCTATATAATTGAGCAATAATTTAGGGAGACAAGATTGGTAGAAGTAAGTGTTGGTAAGTTTTGAATGTTTCTTAGGAAGACTTGGTAAGAAAATACTAAAATGGTATTTTTTTTAAATGATCATAAACAACTTAGTAATTTTAAATAGTCACATTTTATTCATTAAATTTTACAAAATTATGCCCGTTAAAAATACGGGTGTTACAGCTCTCCCCTCCTATAAAAATTTCGTCCTCGCAATTTCGTACACTGATTACAATGTTAAAACAAATGTGGGTACTTTTCTCTCATTTCAGATTCAAGTTCCCATGTGGCTTCCTCCACATCATGGTGTTGCCACATCACTTTCACCAGAGGAATTCCACGACGACGTAATAATTTTATTTCATGATCCAGTATTTGAACTGGAATTTCTTCATAATTCGTATCTCCTTGAATTGGCACATCTGTCCACATGATCACATGTGAAGGGTCGGGTTCATACTTTCTCAACATCGATACATGAAACACATTATGTACATGAGACAATTGTGGTGGTAGGTCTAAACGGTATGCCAACGTTCCAATGCGTTCCACAATCTCAAACGGTCCTGTATACCTTGGTGCTAACTTTCCTTTAACACCAAATCGAGATACACCTCGTTTTGGTTTCACTTTTAAGAACACAAAGTCTCCGATCATGAACTCTAAAGGTCGCCTCCTCTTATCTGCATAACTCTTTTGTCGACTTTGAGCTGTCTGAAGACGTTCGCGAATAATCTGGATCTTGTCCGTTGTTTCTCTGATAAACTGAGGCCCAAGTTCAAGACGCTCTTCCTTTTCAGCCCAACACAATGGAGATCTACAAGGTCTACCATATAAGGCCTCATATGGAGCCATTCTAATACTTGCTTGGTAACTGTTGTTATATGCGAATTCAACATATGGCAGCTGTGCAGCCCAATTTGTTCCAAAGTCCAGCACACAAGCCCGAAGCATATCCTCGAGAATCTGAATGACACGTTCAGATTGTCCATCTGTTTGAGGATGAAAAGCTGTACTAAAATTCAATTGAGTTCCCAAGGCCCTCTGCAATCCTCTCCAAAATTTTGACGTGAAACGTGTATCTCTATCGGAAACTATTGACATTGGCACTCCATGCAATGTCACTACCTTTTCCACGTACAATTGACATAATTTTGAGACACTATAATTAGTTCTGATTGGGATGAAGTGGGCTGTCTTAGTTAAACGATCTACAATTACCCAAACGGCGTCATGCCCTATTTGAGTCTTAGGAAATCCAGTAACAAAGTCCATTGTCACATGATCCCACTTCCATTCTGGAATAGGTAAGCTCCTCAACTCGCCTCCAGGCTTTTGATGTTCCGCTTTAACCTGTTGGCACGTCATGCACTTAGAGACAAAGGTTGCTACATCTCGTTTCATTCCTCGCCACCAGTATTGTCGTTTTA
Source organism: Artocarpus heterophyllus (assembly GCA_025403435.1). Lineage (NCBI taxonomy): Eukaryota > Viridiplantae > Streptophyta > Magnoliopsida > Rosales > Moraceae > Artocarpus > Artocarpus heterophyllus. The sequence continues at coordinate 21,861,050 of CM046339.1, forward strand.
GATCCATATACATTTTTGTGCTTCCAGGATGAATAGCAAACTTTGAACGGTGAGCCTCATCTAGCACCGCATGCCTGAGATATGGATCCTCTGGAACAACTAATCTTCCTTTGTAAAGTAAAAATCCTTCTGGCTCAATCTGCCATCCATCCAGTTGTTCTCCATTTTGTATTTGTTTCCAAACCCTACGTAATCCTTCATCGTGCCATTGTCCTTGTTTTACTTTCTGAATTAACGTAGGAGTTGCTATCACATTGAATAAGAAAGCTCTCTCGTTATCTTCATAATATTGCAAGTTGAAGTCGGCGATAGTGACTCGTCTCCAATCTTCCAATGCTAAACTGGCTATACGTCCGTTGTTCTTACGACTTAGAGCATCTGCCACGGCATTTGCTTTTCTAGGATGATATTGGATACTAAAGTCATAGTCCACCATGTACTCAGTCCATCTTCGTTGCCTTAGATTGAGATCCTTTTGAGTAAACAAATATTTCAGACTTTGATGATCTGAATATAGCTCGAACTTTGCGCCATATAGATAACATCTCCAAATTTTGAGTGCGAAAACCACAGCAGCTAACTCAAGATCATGTGTGGGGTAGTTCCTCTCATGGGGTTTCAACTGGCGTGAGGCGTAGGCAACTACTCGTCCATGCTGCATTAACACACAACCCAAACCGTTTCCTGAGGCATCAGTGTATACTGTGTAAGGCTCCTCGTTGTTAGGTATGATCAGCACAGGTGCACTAGTGAGTCTTCGTTTCAGTTCCTCAAATGCTTCTTCACATTTATCATCCCACACGAACTTGACATTCTTTCTTGTGAGTTTTGTTAATGGAGAAGCAATCTTTGAAAAATTCTCTACGAAGCGTCGATAGTATCCAGCTAGTCCGAGGAAACTTCGAATCTCTGACACGTTCTTTGGTCGTTCCCAATTTAGCACTGCTTCAATTTTGGAGGGGTCCACTGAGATGCCTTCTTCAGAGACAACGTGTCCAAGGAACTTGACCTTCGTCATCCAGAAATCACATTTTTCTCTTTTTGCATAAAGACCATGTTCTCTCAACGTTTGTAGAGCGATCCTCAAATGCTCAGCATGTTCTTCTTCGTTTTTAGAATAGATCAAGATATCATCTATGAAAACAATGATAAATTGATCTAAGTACGGTCGAAAGACACGGTTCATCAAGTCCATGAAAGCCGCTGGTGCATTAGTCAACCCGAAAGGCATGACAAGAAACTCAAAATGACCGTAGCGAGTCCGAAAAGCTGTCTTTGGAATGTCCTCTTCTCTTATCTTCAGTTGGTGATATCCGGATCGTAAGTCAATCTTTGAGAAATAGCAAGATCCTCCTAACTGATCGAACAACTCATCAATTCGGGGTAGAGGGTACTTGTTCTTGATAGTCAATCGATTAAGCTGGCGATAATCGACACAGAGCCTCAACGATCCGTCATGTTTCTTCACAAAAAGTACTGGAGCTCCCCAAGGTGATGTACTTGGTCGAATAAATCCTTTTTCCAGTAATTCGTCCAACTGCTTCCTCAATTCCACTTTCTCAGCAGGTGCCATTCGATACGGGGCAATAGAAACAGGCGCTGCTCCTTGAGTTAAGTCGATGACAAACTCAATTTCTCTATCAGGCGGAAGTCCGGGCAATTCATCTGGAAAAACATCTGAAAATTCATCCACCACAGGAGTGTGAGAGGATAGGTCACTCTTCTTTAGTTCTCCATCTGAAGCAAAGATCGTCCCAAGATTGGTGAAATTCCTTCGTCCTCCAATACAAGCCTTTAGCACCGGGGCTGGCGTCACTGTTCCTGTTTTTGCCTGAAATTCGATGACTTGTCCATTCTTGGTGAATAAAGAGACACGTTTCCTATGACAATCTACTATTGCCTGGTATTTAGTTAGCCAATCCATTCCTAAGATTACATCAAACTCTGTCATAGTTATTACATATAGGTCAGCCGATAGTTTATGTTCTCCTATAACAATACACACTGATTTACAAATTATGGATACTTCAGCTATCCCGCCCATTGGTGTACTAAGGGTTAATGATGAACTACATGTCTCAGTTTCTAATTGTAGTACGGAAGCAAATAACATAGATATAAATGAATGAGTGGCACCAGTGTCAAATAATACATGAGCCCAAGAATGAGACACGTGAATCATACCGTCTACAACTGAGTGATCAGCCTGTTTTCCTTGTCCAGTTGTAGCCGTAATTGCATAAGCTTGTGCTGGTGCTTTTCCTTTATCACTTTTTCCTCGGTTTCCTTGGCTACTACTAGCCTTATTATTATTTCTCCCAGAAAAATATGGCCTTTGATTCACTGAGCCTTGTGGAGTCGGTTGGAAGTTCTGATTAGCATAAAAATTGGAACCCTGTGGCTGCTGTTGATAGTTGTACTGAGGCTGGAACCCTCGAGGTTGAGTTACTGAGACTTGGGAAGCTGGAGTGTTTTGCTGAGGCGCTCCACGATTTTGACTCCCTCCCCAAACAGTGGAGCCAAAATGACTTCCTTGTGGCCTTGGTGCAAAGGATGATTGTGTAGGGCGGTTAGGGCAATTTCTCCTCAGATGTCCCACTTGTCCACAGTTATGACAAGCATACGGTTGGAAACGACCACTGCCAGAAGATCCACCACCAATAGTCACTCCACTATGCTGAATGACTTGCCCTTGTGACTTCTCTTTCTTACTTATTTTCCTTTGACGCCCACCAGAACCCTTATACTCTCCATAGGAGTTATTTAGTTCTGTCTCTGCCCGCTGTGCCGCAGCTACAAGATCAAGAAAATCTGTTGATGGAACAGCAGCTATCATTTGTCTGATTTTCGGCCTCAGGTTATTTCTAAATTTTTCGCATCTCGCCATTGGATCCGATACAGCCCCGGGATTGTAGCGAGACAATTCTATAAATCGAGCATGGTATTCAGCAACTGTTGTATCTCCCTGCACCAGGTTTTCAAATTCTCGCATCATTGCTTGCCTATGGCTCTGAGGAATATAGGTGTTGCGAAAAATGGTTTCGAACTGCTCCCATGTAAGATTCGGCACATCATAGTCGTCTTTCTGAAGATCCCACCATTCTTCGGCTTTACCCTCAAATATATATGTTGAAAAGCTAACCCAATACTCCCGTGGAATCCTCAAGGTGTCCAACTTCTTTTTGACTGCCTTTAGCCATTGTTCTGCTATGACCGGGTTAGGTTCTCCACTAAATGTGGGTGGTTTCTGCTTCATAAACTCCTTCAACAGAGTTAGATGTCGTTGTTCGGGATCACGAACCTCCACAGGTCTTTGCACATTTTGTAATGCTTGAAGAATTTGTCCTAAATTATTTACTTCTGGTGCAGCTGGCGGGGATTGTGTTGCATGTCGTAGTTGCTCATCTTCTTGAGCTTGTTCCATCGGTTCCGGTTGCTCAACTTCTTGAGCATGTTCAACCGGTTGTGACAGCTCAGACGATTGCATTTGACGTCTTGGTGGCATAGTTTCTACTGGCTGCGAAAATTTAACTAGGATCAGTACCAAATGATGATGACATTAACACCTAACTTTAAAACCATTCTCAAAGATTAATTTTTAAGGTGGTGCTATACCCCCTAGGTTAATCGAACCTAGGCTCTGATACCAAAAATTCTGTAACACCCCTATGTGGGGGTTAACAGTTTTAAATAAATAAAAATAATTTTAAATTTTATATTATTTAAATCAATTAAACAATGCCCATGGGTCTTTAAACAACAAGAAAAATAAAAATAAACGTTTTAAATACAAACCACAGTTTTTAGTGTAGCACCAAATATATATAATTACAGTCATCATCACCATAGTACAATTCTCAAATAACTTAACACAGCCATAAAAAAAAATAATACAACTCTTACATGTTGTAGATAAGTTGTAATTAAACAGGGTCTTCTAACACGAAAACAGCAGGATTGTTTTCGCTTATTCCTCTTCAAATATGTTGCACTGAGTTCCACCTGAGATATGAAGATATGATAGGGATGAGCATCGACATGCCCAGTAGGGAAATCATGACTCACCTTATGGTTTATCCATTACCACATTAAAAACTGCATGGTTAGTAGGTTACATCATATTCCAGATTATGAGGTTTATTATGATCACATCTTATGGATACCGTAGTTAATCATTACCAAGTGTCATAATTACACATTTATACAAATATTACCAATCATCATTGTTCCTAGGTATCCATGTTAAATTGAGTATCACTCAACTCATCGAAACCCAAATGGGCGCACTTGATCACCCCATAAACATTCCAAGGGTGTTCCGGTGAGGGGACATCAAGCCCCGAGTCCTCACCAAATCAATTCCTGTACAGTGTGTTCTGGGACTTTCAACCCAAGGAAGCGTCATCACCTTCCCCCTATTTTACCTTTTTGGGTATTCATGCCCAAGGACGTAACCGCCGCCCTCTTCATGTCTCACCATTTCTCTATATTAAATCATTATTAATAGAGTCAGTTTTCCTAACCATGCTTCTCAATTTATAACATATGTCAATTCATTATGTTCCTCGCCGTACAATACAAGACGAGTCCATGTCATAGTTTCATATGTGATACTCATATAATATCAGTTCAACATAGATATATATATATTGCGGCAAAACAATCAATTTTAATTCTATAAAAACCTCACAAAAATGAGTAATAGAATCCCTACCTTTCAAGCTTATCAACAATCTTTTAATCCTGGAATCAATTAACGTTAGCTCCACACATCCTTGACCCTAAGGCATGCATAAGGACAATTAAAACTAAAGCACAACGTATAATCACATTCATAAGTGAGTTATGTGTAAACCCGTCTACTAGTGCCATTAAAGTATTTTTATGCATTAAACATGGAGAAAATGCATACTAAAAACTAAGTTTAGATTAAAGAAAACCTACCTCAAAACTTCTTTGAAAAGCACCAAAGTTTGGGTTATCAATCAAGCTTGAATTAACTTTAAAACCGCCTCGATCATCGTTGGGAATTATAATTGTCTTGGCCACAAAGAGAGCTTTGTACTCTATGTCTTTAGTTAGAAATTTGAAGTGAGAAGGGAGAGAATGAGAACTAGAGAAGAAGGTGGTGATAGTTAAATAAAAAGATATCAAAATGCTTAAGAGGAATGAGATGTTTACGGGGAAAAGTTGTAAGAAGAAACAAAAGAGTCTTAAAGGAAAATATCATCTTGTCTCCCATGAAGACTTTTAGCAAATAATGCCAACATAATTGAGGGGATAATTGGAGTGAATTATAGAAGAAGATAAGGAAATAATTAATTAGGTGGTTGAGAAATATCTCCATGTCTTCTATGAATTGACGGAAAATAATTCAATGTCCCCTTCGGATACCTTTAGCAAAATGAGAAGAAGTCTATATAATTGAGCAATAATTTAGGGAGACAAGATTGGTAGAAGTAAGTGTTGGTAAGTTTTGAATGTTTCTTAGGAAGACTTGGTAAGAAAATACTAAAATGGTATTTTTTTTTAAATGATCATAAACAACTTAGTAATTTTAAATAGTCACATTTTATTCATTAAATTTTACAAAATTATGCCTGTTAAAAATACGGGTGTTACAATGAGACTCTGTCTCTGTAAGAATTCCAATAACCAACAGAATCACTAGCTTCAGCTTTACTTCTCTCCTCCCAATCACACCCATCATCTGATAAGATAATTTCTGCATAACACAAGAATTAACATCACCAGCAAAAAATAAAAAAATAAAAAATAAAAAACTAAACTCAGCTCACTTTGAACAAAACTATATCATTCACATAAAATAAAATTAAAGAAAGTTGCATTTTTTTGGTCCAATCTGCTATCAATCAAAGTAACCCAACATAGAAAAAGATAAAATAGAAACCAATTCTTAAAATGTAACCAAACAAAATTTTAAAGAGAGAATCAAAACCCTCCCAAATGATAGATAATAGATGGCTATGGAGTTGTTGCTTAATACCTTGTATGCGCAGTTTTAAAGAGTATGGCTAGAAACTGAGGGTGGTAAGTAACAAAAGTCTCAGCTCAGGAACATTGAACGACATAAACTGAAACGTTGAGCAGAGAGTCAAAGGAATAGAAAAAAGAAGAAATGAAGAAAGAAGAGGTGTTCTACTATTGTATGAGATCACGTGTCCCAATCATTGCAAAGATCTTAGGAATCCAAACGGAAGATTCCATCTTTCTCCCATTCTCGGGCAAGTACAACTGTATGACCAGTTACATAAATATGATATTTGTTGTGTCGGAAAAAAAAGGTTTTATTTTTTTAAATATATTTTTTTTGGGTTGAAACTAGAGTCTATAATTTTAGACACGACACGATGACATAATACGAAAACAACACAAAATAAATGAGCCAACACGACACATTTATAGCACATTTAAACTTGAAATAAAAAATTTCATAATTTTATAGGTGCAAGGATTTGAACCAAATTCACCACCCTAATCAATGAATATTTGTTGTCAAATGAGGTCTTCTGATATATTTATTGTAGTTTTATGGTTTTGAAACTTTCACCTCCCAAGAGTCCCACATCGAAAAAAAATGAGAGCTTCCTATCAGTATACACGGGTTCAAGCTGCGCTCTTTAAAATTAATGCAATAAATTATAAATAAAAAAACTTAAAATATATAGAAAAATTATTTGTCAAAATTTTTAAAATAGGTGTATTTTAATCATGTATTTAATGGGTGTTGTGTTATATGTGTTATAAACACGTTATAAATGGGTCGTTTATCAAACATGTTGTGTTTGTGTTTAGTCTAATTGTATCGTGTTATAAATATGTTGGTACGAACACGACATGCAAACACGAATTGCCAGCCTTAGGTTTTATCTGTATTTTTACTAGCATTCTTCTTCTTCTACTGATTTGTCTTTAGACCTTTTAATTATGTAACAACTGATTTTTTTAGGACAGGTCATTTATTTATACTAGCAAAAGAACTTCCTTGAACAAAATCTATGTTGATCAGAAATTCCCTCCATATTAGAAATCAGTAGACAAATCAGCAGTAGTTTTAGTTTTCATTGTTATTTTATTATTAGTATTATTATTATTATTTGGAGAGTATAGTTAAGTCAAACGTCATTTTTCTTCTAAAAGTTTGATGTCATTTATGAAACCAATATGATGCTTGTATTATGGTTTGAAATTTGTTGTCATCTCTCTAAAACGACATGAATCTCGCCTATACATTTCCTGCCATCTAAAAAACGACATCGTTCATAATATACAGACGAAATCTTTTTACTTTTTGACACGTACGTCATTGAGCCTGTTTGGCACGCCAGATTGGATTGGATTACTCAGTCTGGATTAGACTGAAGTGGATTGGATTATGTTGAATCCTATTCTGTGTTTGGCAAATCGTTGGATTAGGAAGCTGGATGAGCAATCCTGTGTTTGGTGTGTAATCGGACCGGAATAGATTGGATATGATAATAACAATTTATATATACGTATATTAAAAGAATTAAAAAATTAAAAAATTAAAAATAAACTATAACAATTGAAATAAAATGATAAACATTTTTTAAAATAATCATATTTTTTTAAAAAATATTTTGGATTATAATCCACAATTAACAACTAAATCTAAAATAAGATATTTGATCATATTTAAACTTAAACGTCTAAGTGCTGGATAAGGTATTTGATCAAATAAGATATTTGATCATATTTGCTGGAAACAAGTCATAACAAAATCCATCCTAAGTGCCTCGTCCATAGATTTCAAGGCACTCACATTCCATGGTTGTTCAGTAAACAACTTCAAAGCCTTGATTTGATCGACCACAGAAAGGTTCAACTTTGTAATCTCACCCCATACAAATTCATGTTGCACACTTTCATTTTTTTTTTTTTGATAGCTTGAACTAGCATTTGTGACCCTTCTCTTGAATACTCAATCATTTTGTCAAATGATTTTGCTAGTTTTTTTAATCCTACAACAATATCTCTAGATGATCTTGCTCTCTTTTTTTGGCTAGATCTAAACACATTACCGATAGAAGTTTGGTTCATTGACATGAGAGAGTAAGAAGAATCTTGTTGCATTTCAATGTCAACCTCATTAGCCTCTTCATTATCAACATTATTAACCATCTCATTACGTGTTTTAACTCCTCTTCCAGTTGCACGATCAGCACCAAAAATAATAGCTAGTCTATCATATTGTGGAAAAGGTTTTCCTCTCCATCCGTCTGCTTCCTTGTGGCTCTAAAAAAAAGTGCCAACATAATTAGTAGTGATTTAACCATATAGACAAATATAATGAAATAGAATAATAAGAATATTAATCAAACTTGCACATGTGCTTGCCACACTTCATTACTTTGAACAGTAATACATTTTAACTCATCATCCCATCCAAAGCCACTCGTGTTCAACATATCAAAAACTACACCATATTGTTTTTTCCATATCTTCGTCTTTGACTCGATATGAGGACTTGCTTTCAAACCAAAATTAAGACATAGCGTATTTAATTGCTTTTCAATTATACTCATTGTTCCAGATTTAAAACTACCATTATCACAACGGAGTCCACGTGCTACTATATCTTCTAGTACAGTCAATACTGCTTCATCTTCTACTTTGCTCCATGTACTCTACTTGCTTTCTTTTGAGTTTCATTGTTTTGAGTGCTACCTCCAATTTCCATTCTTAACCATGTAAATTTGTTTAAAAGAAAAAAAAATTGTTCATTAAGATTGTCATACATGATATGCTCAAAAAAAATCAATAAGAATAAAAAACAACATAATTCAAATTCATATATTGATCTCAAACAAAACACAACTGAAATAACAATAATAATGTGTTCACAAGTAATTGATACATCATTAAAATGAAAAGACAAAATCAAATATCATTCAAATGAAATAACAAAATGAAACATTATTCAAATTCAAATTCAAATTCACACGAAGTTGTCATGATAATAAACTAATTCCTATGCCCCTATGTGTTCTCCACTCATTAAACATTTGTGTTGCTAAATTGTCTCTCAATGTTGTCCACTGATCGGAGGGTTTGGTTGTGCCAACAATATTTTGACTTGAAGAAGCTTGTGTATTTTGTTCCCTCTCTTGTCTCTCCAAATCACATTCCATAGGGTCAATTGTCATTTCCTTCTTATAAGATTATGTAGAAGACAACACGCCATTATAATTTGACATTGAGTTTTCATAGGATAAAATGAGGGGCTCCTTAAAATAGTCCATCGGATCTTAAGCAATCCAAAACAGTGTTCGATGACATTTCTTGCTGAAGAATGCTTCATGTTAAAAAATTCTCTTTCATTTACAAGTGCACGTCCATCTTGCCATTCAGATAAGTGATATCTTATTCCTCTATATGGTGCAAGAAACCCTTCACAATTTGTGTATCTAGCATCTACTAGGTGATAATTACCTAAGAAGTGAAAAAAAAATAGAACCATATTATTAACTAACCATAAAAAAAAAAATTCAATATCTTAAAAATTACTCTATTATATTGTACCTGTGGGAACTCTTACGCCATTTGGTCTACTAATTGCATCACTTAAAATTCTAGAATCACATGCAGAACCTTCCCAACCAGTTAACATAAATATGAAATTCATATTTTGGTCGCAAACTCCAAGAACATTGGTAGCAGCCTCACCCTTTCTATTTCGATACCTTGACTTATCAAATTCATGTACGTGCACTTTAATAAATGTCTCATCTAAGGCTCCTAAGCAACCCTATTGAAGAATTAAAAACAAATCAAATAATTAGTGAGCATATGAAAGGCCAAACATTAGAATTGTTAATATTATAACTTTGGACATACCTTAAACCATTTTTATCTATCATCATTACAGTCATCAGGTACCGGTGATGGCATCGTCAATAAAATACTTTGTAAACAAATGACCCCATTTAAAACTGAATTGAAGTATCTACTAATTGTCTCACTTGACCTTTTGAAACTATTCACTATGGTTCGAATCTTCACATGGTGAGCAAATCTATGTAGAAAAATACAAACTTGTTCTTCAATGGTAACCAATCCATATATCTTTAATCTCCCATGAACTCGGACTAGTTCACATAATAGACCAATGTTCTCCTATCCATTCAAAGTTTGTTTACACACTCTATATCACTAGTAGATATATAGCTATCTAATACACTCAAGCGAGTCTCATAATTCACAAATGTACGATTCTTAAGCATGCATCTTTCATAATGTCTTTGAACCATAATATAAGCATTAATTAATACCAAACAACCCATCATAATTCTCCTCAAGCACATATGTCTTGCAATTATTAATACAATAATATCTATCTCGTTCATATCTATCAAAGCAACAAAAATTTGGAGTCAATAGCAATACCATGATCTAAGCACAAGAATCTCAGCTACAGAATGTCCAAATGTCCAAATAAAACATGTGGATTTAAAAGGGAAAAAAATGAGGTTGAAGTATTTCTGGTAATCAGACACCTAGATTGATTAATCATACAAATCATACACCTTTATCTGTTCAATGCAAAAAATATCATATGCTAGTACTTTGTATTCCTTTTCTTTAATTTTGTTTACTAGTTTGTCTAAAAAAAGTAGCCACTGTCACTGGGTGCCCACAAGATACATGCAGAAAAAATGCATAAACTGAAACAATGAAAATGACAGTAGAAGGATTTTTAACGAGAAAAGAGAAATCACATGAGCTTTAGGAACAAGTTGGTTATATGTCAGACTAAAATAGACTAAAAATTACAAAAATGCTACTTGGGTATTTCAAGCAACCTATAGAACAAGACTAAGATAAGTTATATTTCCTCAAGCAATAAAAAGATTCAAGACCCTATAGAAGCAATAAACTATAGAACTGGGGATCTAAACATTATTGAAATTCAAATTCAAACCTCTACCAATTCAAATTTAAAGCCCACAACAAAAGTAGTTTATAATTATGGAAAACCACATAACTTCACTCCTTCAAACGAAAAAGGAAATTTAATGCATCATCTAACGCAAACAAATAAACTCAAAGCAGAGTTTAGTCAAACGAAATACGAGATCTGATCTCAAAAATGAAGAAAAAATTAGAAAATTTGATATAATAATTCTATGATGCCTTTATAATTACGGTATTTTGCATTAATTCCCACATATTGCTAATTAAGGAGCGATGTGAGTAACAATTGATTAAATTACCAAAACTTAATTAAAAAAAAATGAAGCTACGTCAAAGTCATTAAAAATTAAAACATAATCATTTCAAGATTCCAACTTTTTAACAAAGGAGATGATAAATCATATGCCTTAGCGGCTCTGCTTCAAACAACTAAAACTTTTTTTTTTCACGATCCAATTTCCGAGAGGGAAAAGAAAACAAAAAGAAGATCCAATTTCATCCAAATATCATGCAATCCAAAAAACCTAGTGAAAAAATTAACATTGTTGCTGTTTAAACAACATGTTGTTAGATATCAGATCCAATCTTGTCACACGATCATAGGAGGAGAGAGAAAGAAATTCAACATTTTGTAGACAAGAAAACCATACCTAAAGGTCAAAACTTTGACGGCGTTGAAGTCACTGTTGGTGGGGGAACAAGACGGCCCAAAGAACAAGAGCACAATTAGGATTGTAGTCCAATCTAATGTGCGATAAATTATCCCATGTTTTTGATTGGGATTAATAATCCCACGTTAAGTGGGATTATTTGTGGTCAATATGCAAAATTATCCTAAATAATCCGGTCAAACACTGCTGCCAAACATGGGCTTGGGATTATTAATCCCAATCTTAGTCCCATGCCCATGTAAAGGCCAAAAAGCATTAATTTAATCCATATCCCTTATTCAACAACCAACATGTTCAACAAGACATATGCAATTTCATTTACAAGTTAAGAAGCTAAAGTCGTGCTTGAACAACTATCAACAGTGCAGGCCAAGATGTCCCTATAATCTCTAGATATTCTGAAAGAGTCGTAAACCTTTCCATCGCTGCTCTTCTTGTACTCAAACAACAGATTCGAATGATTGAACGCCGTAAGTTTGACGAATCCATAATCGTAGTCCTCAACCAGACTCCATTTCGTCTTCACTGAACCGAATTCTACAAGACCTGCTCCTCCACCACCCGCAACCACATGTATAGTACCATTCAGGCTTCCCTTATAGCTATGCTTCTCCTTATTGGTGCAGATATTCTGTACCAAGAAAAAGGAACACATATGATCAACCAAAAAAGAAAAAAAAAAGAAAAGGGGACGCTTAAAATGAGTGGACTTTTTCTCCAGTTGGAGATATGAGAAATCAAACAAATAAGATATTGAAGAACACAAATATATGGATGCTAAGAGCATCACCAATGCAATGTTAGATTAGTATGCCAATGTTAAATTTTAGCATTTGAATACGAATATCACTCTCCAATGCAATGCTATTCTTGGTGTTAAAATACGGCATATGTCATGGTTGGTGGAAAAATTGACATCAAGTCTAGCATATTCTAAATTTTATATTTGATTGTTATTGATTGAGGGATTGAATTTGTTTTATTCAATCATTACAATATTGACATTTTTAAACTATTTCTAAAATTTAAAGTTAACTTTTCCATTTTCAAAACTTGATGATTAAAACAAAAAGCAGAGCTAACATTCACAGTAACATACAAATCAAAATAATATCAAATATGCTATTTTCCCACATTTTTCTGCCAAATATAGCATTGGCATTAGAATTTTCACTAGAGATGGTCTAATTCAGTGAAATTTGACTTGTTCACGTTGGAAAAAGCTTCAACAAGTTTAAGCATGCCATATCAGAATAAAAGACGTCGAGAAGTTCTTATGTTACCTCGTATACAGGACACGTTCTTTCATAGTTGTGCACATGGCGACATCTACTTTATACTTCTGCCAGAGTTTCTGAAGATTCTCCCTTCCCATTGGCTCCACAAACGATCCATCATCCACGTAAAAACTTCCAGAAGAATACCCCAGAACTCGATGTGTAAGAAAGATCAGCCACGGTTGCTTCTGTCTATCAACTGATGCTAGGCAGTGTTCAATAAACTTGTATTGCTCTGTTCCCTCTCTCCAGTCGTGTTCTGTGTCGGCTATGCAGAACCTGAACATGCTATAGTTTGTGGAGTACCTAGAAAAAGAAAAATGTTGGAAGCTAGTTTCTTGCCTGTCTTAAACTGAGAAACAAAAACTTATTATCAACTTTAGAGATAATCTTTTCTTTCCATAAAATCTTCTTGGTAGTTGGTCCTCGTAGGATAATGATGCAGAAATACATTTTAGTAATAAATTTAAGCTTGATAAGGGGATCATTTTTCTATGGTGGTGACGATCTCACAAAGCTCTTGCATAAACAAACCAAATGGCAAGTCAAAGTTGTTTATAAAAAGCAACAAACAACAACGAAAAATCTAAAGACAATTGTGTTGGCATCGTGTAATACCAGAACTTTTCCCTGTTCTCAGCAGGGAAATAAAACATAGTTTGAGCCAAGACACCACATTCTCCACCAGAATCCAAGTTTCCGTAGAAGGATCCTGAGTTGGGCCAGTCACGCTCATGGTTACCGCTAAAAGGGGAGAATTCAGATGATAAGAATACTTATATAAGATCAAGAAAAAAGCATTTTAATGCTAAAATAAATAAAATAACCATATTGAAAATGTTGAAATACGGTTCCTAATTCCAAGGAACAGCTAGGATATTGTTTGTTTTAGAAGATCAGAATAAAGGATTAGTTAAAGCTGATTCTGTTAGTTTAGAAGATTCCTTAATTTTAGGAAGTTGTTATCCCTGATTTTTTGTATTATGTAATCCTCGTTTAAGTTTAATAAGAAAAAGTGGAAGAATTTTCACTCACAAATCTTCATGGTATCAGAGCTGAATCTGGGCCACTTCTAACTCTTCCTAAAATACTCGTTTATCATCATGGTAGACGGGAAAGAGAACACTAGCCCCAAAATCACGTCCAAGTCAGCGGCAACCATCACAGGGACTGCTAGTATACCTGAAGGAACAATTCTACCCATCACTGGTCATAAACTCAACGGACAAAACTTCATTCAATGGGCTCAATCAGTTCAAATTTTCATCTGTGGAAGAGGACAGGAAGAGTACCTCACTGGTGCAATAACAAAACCCAGCGAAGACGATCCCTCCTACAAGACATGGAGACTGGAAAACAGCATGGTCATGTCATGGCTGCTAAATTCCATGACAACTGAAACTGCTGAGAACTTCATGTACTACGATACTGCAAAAGACATATGGGATGCGACAAAGGAAACTTATTCAAATGTTGACAATACTTCAGCAATATTTGAAATCAAGAGTATTCTCCATGGTTTTCAACAAGGAGATCGATCAGTTACAGAGTATTTTAACACTCTTACACGTTACTGGCAGCAGCTGGACGTCTATGAGGAAATACAGTGGAAATGCCCTAATGATGCAAAACAATACAAGAAACTCCTGGAGCAGGACAGAGTCTATAAATTCCTTTTTGGACTCAACTCAGACCTAGACGAAGTTCGTGGAAGGATTCTCAGCACCAAGCCTCTCCCTAGCGTACGTGAAGCATTCTCTGAGGTGCGAAGAGAAGAAAGCCGAAGAAAGGTTATGCTAGGGGCACAATTCACGTCTCAAAACACTGAGGGCTCCGCACTTGCTACACAGGGATATCAGCATGCTAATAATAGTAACAGCAACAACCAGTCAAAAAAGAACCGACCTTGGTGTGATCACTGCAAGAAAGTGGGACATACCAAAATTAATTGCTGGTTTTTACATGGCAAACCTGCAGAACACAAGCTTCGAAACATGGAGAGAAGTGGGAACACAGCCAATGTCATTCCATTTAATCAGGAAAATGGCACCTTTGCATCAGATTCGAGCCCCTTTAGCAAGGAACAATTAGAAGCCTTACAGAGAATACTTCAACAAACTATGCAAAATGTTGTGAGTTCGGTTGGTACAGCAACTATGGCAGAAAAAGGTAATAGTGTATGCCCTTAGTGTTAGAAATGGGAAAGCAAATTCATGGATTGTTGACTCTGGAGCGTCATATCACATGACTAGGGATATTAGTGTGTTTGATAAATATTCCCCAAGTCATAACAATTTAACTGTCCGTATAGTAGATGGCTCACGGTCAAGGGTAGCTGGTGCAGGTTCAGTGATTCTTTCAAAGGATATTACACTCAAATCAGTCTTATATGTTCCTAAGTTGGATTGCAATCTTCTCTCAGTAAGCAAATTGAATCAAGATCTTAAATGTATTACTAAATTTCTTCCAAATATGTGTGAATTTCAGGCTTTGGCATCGGGGAAGAGGATTGGCAGTGCTGAAGTATGTGCAGGACTCTACCTCCTACGGGTTGATGGCTCGGAGAAGCAGTCACAAAAGGCAGCTTGTGTAGTCTCTTCTTCTAGTAATAATAAGGATAATACCATCATGTTATGGCATTATAGGCTAGGACATCCGAATTTTCTGTATCTCAAAAAATTGTTTCCATCATTATTCAATAAAAATTCTAAAGTTTTTCATTGTGAAATCTGTCAGTTGTCCAAACATACACGAAGCATCCATCCTGTTCTAACATATAAACCATCTTACCCTTTTTCACTTATTCACAGCGATGTTTGGGGCCCATCTAGAATAAAAAATATAACTGGTTCTAGGTGGTTTGTCACCTTTATTGATGACCATACCCGTGTCACATGGGTATTCCTTATGAAGGAAAAATCAGAAGTTGGAAGGATTTTTGAAGAATTCAATTCCATGGTCCAGACACAATTTCAGACAAAAATCCAGATTCTACGGACTGATAATGGAAGGGAATACTACAACAATATTCTCGGTTCATACCTCAAGAGACAAGGCATCATACACCAAAGTTTCTGTGTGGAAACTCCCCAACAGAACGGAATCGCTGAAAGGAAAAAAAGACATTTGATTGAAGTGACAAGATCTCTAATGCTCACTTCCAATGTTCCAAAGCACTTCTGGGGTGATGCAGTTCTAACTGCAACCTTTTTAATCAATCGAATGCCATCTCGAGTGCTCAACTTTCAATCACCATGTCAAACACTCTCTCACTTGTATCCAAATAGTAGACTCATTTTAACTATTCCCCTTAAGGTTTTCGAGTGCACTGCTTTTGCACATATACCCCAAAATCAACATCAAAACAAGTTAGATCCAAAATCATTAAAATGTGTCTTTCTTGGTTACTCATCAAACAAAAAGGGCTATAAGTGTTTCTGTCCTACCACTAAAAAATTCTTTAACTCCATGGACGTCACTTTCTTTGAACATCAGCCCTTCTATCCCAAGCTTGGCATTCAGGGGGAGACTTTAACCTTTGAATATCAATCTTGGGAACCTGAGTTTGTCCCTCTGTCACTTGAGTTCACTTCATTGTCACCGTCACCTGAGGTCACTTCATTATCACCCAATTTTAGTTAACTGTTTTCCAGTCCAAATAATCCACTCGAACCTGAGAAATCTCAACCACCAGTTCAGCCTCCAATAACACTGTTGTCTCCAGTAACTTCGAAGACTACCCCAGCATGTAATGAAGTTATGGTATATTCAAGAAGGCCACGGCCTCAATCTCAAATGGAGAGAGAGACCTGTGCATCACCAAAGCAATGTCAAGATTCTGAATTAATTTCAAAGCCTGCCGAACCACACTCAGGTAATACAAAATGTTGATTCTTTTGTTATTGAGGATTCTAATGATGACGATCAGCCCCTTGCCTTAAGGAAAGGTGTTCGTTCATGCACACACCATCCTATTGGAAAGCATGTCTCTTATGAAAAACTATCGCCAAAATTCAGAGCCCTTGTGACTTCGGTTGATAGCATTCCAATTCCTACAAATGTATGTGAAGCTTTTCAATACCCTAACTGGAAGGCAGCTGTTGATGAAGAAATCTGAGCATTGGAAAAGAACAAAACTTGGGAAATTTTGGAATTAACGCAAGGAAAGTGTCCAGTTGGCTGTAAGTGGATATTCTCTGTTAAATACAATTCTGATGGAAGTGTAAGCAGGTATAAAGCCCGACTAGTGGCTAAAGGATACACTCAATCGTATGGCATTGACTATGAAGAAACATTTGCTCCAGTTGCGAAGTTGCACTCAGTAAGGGTCCTCTTATCTCTAGCAGTTAATCTAGATTGGCCACTCTACCAACTAGATGTGAAAAATGCATTTCTCAATGGTGAACTGGAAGAGGAAGTTTATATGAGAATCCCTCCTGGATTTGAAACACAAGAGAACTCAGGAAAAGTGTGTAAATTGTTAAGGTCACTATATGGTCTTAAGCAATCCCCTCGTGCTTGGTTCGACAGATTAACTAAAGTGTTGAAGAAACATGGAATGGTTCAGTGTCAAACGGATCATACAATGTTTGTCAAGCATTCTACAACTGAGAAGACAACTCTCCTCATAGTGTATGTCGACGACATCATAATTACCGGAAATGATGTAGAAGAGATAGATCAACTCAAGAAGCTCCTTGCAAGTGAATTTGAAATTAAAGACCTCGGATACCTCAAGTACTTTCTCGATATGAAAATAGCAAGGTCTAGACAAGGAATCTCTGTCTCACAATGCAAATATGTACTGGATCTTCTCAAGGAAACAGGGATGCTCGGCTGTAAGCCTGCAGACACACCAATGGAACCAACATGGAAAGTGGGAGAAGAAGAGAACAGTCCCCTAACAGATAAAGGCCGGTACCAAAGACTAGTGGGAAAGTTAATCTACTTATCCCATACTAGACCCGACATTGGATTCTCTGTAAGTGCAGTAAGCCGTTATATGAATAATCCAACTGAGCAGCATATGAAGACAGTACTTCGCATCCTGCAGTATCTCAAGAAAACTCCTGGCAGAGGATTACTCTTCAAGAAAAATGACAACAAGAATGTTGAGGTATTTACTAACGCAGATTGGGCTGGATCTGTAACTGACAGACGATCAACAACTGGTTATTGTTCCTATGTTTGGGGAAACTTGGTCACATGGCGTATTAAAAACCAGACTGTAGTAGCCCGAAGCAGTGCAGAAGCTGAATTTAGAGCTGTGTCACAAGGTATATGTGAAGGAATTTGGCTTGAAAGAATGCTCAGGGAACTGGGTGTATCAAAAGACTATACATTGAAACTGTTCTGTGATAACAAAGCAGCTATTAGTATTGTTAAAAATCCGGTGCACCATGACAGGACTAAACATGTGGAGATAGATCGTCATTTTATTAAGGAGAAGGTTGAAGAAGGAATTGTCAAGCTCGAGTACATTCCATCCCATCTTCAAATAGCAGACATTCTGACCAAGGCTCTTCCTCGGAATGACTACGAGAACCTGAAGAGCAAGCTGGGAATGATTGACATCTACTGTCCAGCTTGAGGGGGAGTGTTGAAATACGGTTCGTAATTCCAAGGAACAGCTAGGATATTGTTTGTTTTAGAAGATCAGAATAAAGGATTAGTTAAAGCTGATTCTGTTAGTTTAGAAGATTCCTTAATTTTAGGAAGTTGTTATCCCTGATTTTTTGTATTCTGCATAGAGGAAATCAGGGAAATTAGTTCAACCTCTAGTCTATATATCATGTAATCCTCGTTTAAGTTTAATAAGAAAAAGTGGAAGAATTTTCACTCACAAATCTTCAGAAAAGACAAACCTTGCAATCATGTATGGCACAGTTGATGCTATTGGCTCTACTTGTGCAGTGAATTGGTCCCACTGCGAAAGGTATCCGTTTGCATAAGCTAAGTCTCCAATGTGGAAGACAATATCAATGTTGTTCAAGTCTTGAACGAGCTGTGCGGTTGTGTTGAGAGCACCGTGCTGAAAATTGTTTTATTCATTGGATCCATCTGCTTCATCCTACAAGCAGATTTTTTTTTTTTTTTTTTTTAAAAAGGGAATATGCATCTGGTTGGTTGGCTTAGATAACTATTAGATAATGAAAAAAAAAAGGAGAGAGAAGAAGAAGAAGATAATAAAACAGGAACATGGGAATAAACAAAGATTCTGGACCCTTGTAACAAATGTTTAGCTAACAGAATAAAAGCAGGCCACTAACCCTCATATATTTTAACAATTTGTATGCACAAGCCTTACAAACAAGGAAGAGTTTCTAATTGTAATATTGCCATAACCTGATTTAGGAATAATAAATTAGTGTTTAAGAAGACATGATCAAGTTAAAAATTCCTTGAAGCAAAAGGAAAAGATGAATATGGGTAGTGATCCCAAAGTCCAAACCTTTCCCATGTCCCCAAATACGATGACACGTTGAAGAGAATTTTGACCAGGATAAGGAGATGACCTGAACTGGTACTGTTGACTCCAAATATATGAACCGTCAGACAATTTATGCCCCAGCCTGTAAACATACCTGTGAAATCACAAAAGCATAAAGAATGTCAAGTTCTACTATTGGCTAACATTTTCACTAACCCACCAAAATATAGAACACTTATACAATTAGATTAAAAAGCCTTTTAACGAAATTCTTATTCTTTCATTTGAGAAAAGCCTTTAACGAAATTCTTATTCTTCCATTTGAGATTTAACTTTAGGAGTAAAATGAAAAGAATCAAAAATTTTATAAAACTTAAAATGCCAGACAAAAAACCTAAGGAAATATAATGTCCTTTGTGTTAGGCCACAATTCCTTCAAAAAACACGTGTGTATGAATCCAGGGTCTCGCCATCCGACTGTGGTTGCTGGTGCACCTGTATATATATGCACACACACAAAGGATGAACATAAGAAAGTTTTCTGGGAGATTATTACAAATGAAAGAACAATATAAGAACTTTGAAAGCCATATTGCTTATACGAGTTAGCAATAGAAGAATAGCAAGTGCCTAACAGATGCATAGCAATTCATTTCTGTAACGCCGGCGACTTGATCTCTTCTCCATCCATCATTTTCAGGTTCAGCTTATGCAAGAAATATCCAGCAAAGAAAATTTACGCACCGCACAAGCTGTTACGGTCGACAGTCAATGTCCCAGCAGGGGATCTCACTTTGTCTCCTCCTTTTTGACCCCATTCAACAAAAGGCTCTGCTTCATCGATCCCATATCCGCTCGTCCATGTCACAGTCATCTCCGTATGAAGTAAAATGAACACTATCTCCTTCAGATATCCTGACTTATGTTACATTTCTCCCCAGTCCCATACAAAAAAAGTAGAAATAGACAAAACAAAACCCTGTAATAGAACAAAACGGAATGTAACAATCAAGGAAAAAGCTTGCAGACAAAATGCATAACATTTCAATGAAAGAGATATAATAGTAGAGCTCCAAATTTATGCCATTTATGATGTAAAAGCTTGGCCAAGAACGTTAGTGAAGAAAGCGAAAACTCACCTCATTCCAAATTTTTCCTTGTGCTAAGCGTGGATAAGCTGGAGCTTTTGGATTTGCAAAAGTCACAATTTGATACTGCCACAAGCTTTGGCTGTTTTTGTAAAACAAATAAATAGTTTTAGGAAAGCAAAAAACAAGGCTGAACTAAAATGAATAATTGATGAACTGATTTTTTTCCTTAAGATAATAATAATAACACAATATAACAACCAAATGGCATACATTTGATAAGCCACCAGAGAACAGTGCGAAAGAGAAGTCGGATCTTTGATTAATCAACTGCAGATTCAACATGCCATTTCCAGTATCTTTGTACTTAGGATTAGAGTAGTTTGCATACTGGTACTGCAAAAATATGTAAGAAAGATTCAATATATAGTTTTGCAAGCCCAATTCACATCAACAAAAATGCATTATAAAAAGAAGATACATATAGAACTCATTACAAAGCAACAACACATATGTGTACATACATATGATTTATACGTATAATTTATATAACCTTAATGGGTGCAGAACACAATAATGGTGTATGCACAGCTGAATCCTCTGCAGGGCAGCTAGAGGCACTGCAAATTGAAAAACGGGGAAGTTCTTAAAATCAAAACTATGTCGTTTAAAACAGAAAGGTGTATCATAAGCAATAAAAAAAGCCAAATAAATCAAAAGTCGTACTACAGAATGGGCAAAACACAATTCTTTACTTGAATTTGGCAGGAGAAAACACTCCAATCCAAACATCAACCGACGGGTTCCGAGAACTGAATTTGACCGTCACCCATTCTGTATTTTGCCCCTCAAAGGAAAAATCTTTCAAACTTAGAGACACATTTAAATATGGAAAAACAAAAACAAAACAAAACAAAACAAAACAAAACTATTTTCTCACTCAAAAAGGAGTGGTTTTACTTTTTTTTTTTTTGGTACCTTTAGACCAAGAACAGTTGAGGAGGCTTTGAAACGGGCGTTTTCATGAAAAGCAAATACAGTCTTGTGAATGGCAATTCTAGAGAGAGGCTGATGATCTCAATGGGATTTCACCTCCTGAAAACGAGCAAGTATTATAGCTAATACGATTGCCAAGAACTTATGTTTCAACTTTTGGGTCTTGCCCATCATCTGAAATTGAAAGAAGAAGACTTTGTGATCAGAAAACGAAAGACCCAGAAAAGAAATTGGTTGAAAAGATATAAGCTTATCATAACAAACCTGTGGAAAAAGAAGGTGAAGTTGAGCCTTTGGAGCTGTCAACTTTCTTCTATTGTTTTATATTGCGATACATAACGTTTACTTAATTAATTAATCTTTTTTATTTAGTTGTTACATGGCTGAAAGTTGACGGTTGCAAGCAGTACAAGAGAATCTTGTGAAACAAAAATATTCCATTTTTGTTCGGATTTAATGGCACGTCAAGCCAAGTGGGTAACAACCATAACGAGCACCGATCTTACGCAGCCACGCTATGAATTTAGTTAGACTGCGAGTAAATTGCGCATCCTAACTTTTTTTTTTTCTTTTTTTATATTGTACCTCAAATTTTAATATTGGCAAATTGTACCTTAAATTTTGAAGACATTAACAATCGAGATCTAATAACTAATAAGTGTTAAAAAATATAGATAATTTTGGCTATAAAATTCGCACATCATTTAAAAAATTGAAGTTCAACAGGTCATAAAAATATTGAATGAAAATTAAAAGCCTCAATTATCAATGATTTCAAAATTCATAGTGTATTTTATCAAGATTGAGAGTTTACAATACATTGTGCGAAAAACAAATAGTTTAAAGTACAACCATATAATTTACACTTAGATTATAGAAAAATTCTAAAAATATCACTTAATTTGTTTAAAGTATCATAAATATGGGAATATATTCTAGACTCCAATTGATAATAAAAAATACCCTCACTTTTAACAAGTGTTAAAAAAAATCCTTTTAATAAAGTCAAATACTTAAAATGCCAACAATAGCTTCCCTAATAAGCATTTTAAGAATTTAGTATTTTTAAAATAATTTGTGTATTATTTCAACGCTAGCTATTTAAAAAATAAAAATAGATTTAGGACTAAAATTTTTGCAAAACTATTTAAAAATTATATAGATTTAAACTTACAACTAAAAAATAAATCGGGAAAGTAAGAAAGGAAATTGAATGTTGCAATACATGGACTATGGGTGGGGCTAAGTTTGGCCTAATAGAGTGATGAATAGAGGAGGTGAAAGAGAGACTTTTTATTTTTTTGTTTATTGTTTTAAAAATATTTTTTATTATTAAAATATTTTTGTTTTATTTTTTAAATAGTTTTTAGTAAAAAATTTTAAATAGTCAATTGTTTGCTATTGATTTTTTGTTGAAATATTATAAGTTCTTGTAAGTGCTCCTATAAAGTATTCAATATATTACTTTTTTCAAGTTAGTGATGTTATGCTTGTTGAGAACGAGACATGGGTTGAGAATGAATTTAAAATGATTGGGTTTGAAACATTGGATCGGAGTTTGTTGTTTGAAAATTTTGTGTATTTTTTTTTGGTTTTTGGACTAATGTTTGGAATATATTGGACTGATTTTGTATTTTTTGTTTGGTTATATTGATCTTGTTGGATACTTTTTTTTCCCAAATTTTTTGGTTAGATTCGTTTGTTGTGAAAGATTTAGAAAAAAATGTTTTGAATTGCAGATTTGTTAAATTTTGGGTTTTTTCATTTTTGTCTTGATTTGCTTGTCGTTGTTGTTGTTGTTTTTTTTTAAAAAAAAAAACTTTAAAACCCGGTAACTTCTAGGATGGAATCTAGTGGGTTTCGAGATAGAATTTGATGGTTCTAGTTATTTTTTAGGCAAGATCTAGTAGGTTTTGTGTTGAACACTACGGGTTCCAAGACAGATTATGGCGGGTTTCGGCTAGTTCGAGGATGGAACTTGGCTGGTTACAGCTAATTTGGAGACTCAATGGGTTAAAAAATATATTAAAATCTAATAGGTTTCAAGTTGGAATCTAATAGGTTACAACTCAACAACTACGTCTGCGACTGGAGGCGGTTGGTGCTACCTTGTTTCAGGAAAATATGTTGGAATCTGATAGGTTTTAAGTAAGAACATGACAAGTTCCAATCTGACACCCGCATTGGCGACCAGAGGTGGTCGACTTTTCTTTGTTTCAAAAAAAAGTTGGAATTTGGTAGGTCTAAGTTGGAATCTAGTAGGTTTTAATCTGGCATCCGTGTTGGTGACCAAAGGCATTCAATGCTTTTTTGTTTAAAAAAATATGTTTAAAATCTAGTAGGTTTCAATCTGATACCCTACACCAGCAACTGAAGGCAGGTTTCAGTGGGTTCCATGATGTAACTAGGTAGGTTTCACGGAGGAACCTAGCCGGTTTCACAACGAAACTTGGTAGGTTCCGATGGGTTTTTAGGATGAAATCTGGTAGGTTCTATTTATGAGGAAGGTAACTTGGTTATTTAATAATTCATATATATTTTTTAAAAGGGGCAGTTTTGAAAAAGAGTATTTTAAGAGGACAATCTTAAAAATGTGTTCTTTTGGGGGCATTCTTGTAAGTTACTCCTTTAAAAAAATATATTTTTTAATTATTTAGTTTTCATTAAATTCAAGGTTAGATAAAATATTGAGGGGATAATATGAATATTGTTTGTTCAAATGAATTAATTAGGTGCTAAATTCTAATGTATTTTGTTATTGGAGTAGTTGCTTAGGAGCATGAAAACGGGAAGGAAAGCGAATTACAATTCAATTGGATTTTTTGAGGCATTAAAGAAACTAATAAATTTGTAATTTTAATACTCATAATAATTGTTAATTCGATAAAAGATAACACATTTTAAAATTTGGAGGCAGAATATGAAAAAATATAATAGTTTAGAGGGTGTAATATATGCGTCTTTAATGTTTGGGGATGTTGATACAAGTGAAACTGATAAATTCATAAAATTTTAAGGCCTATTTATTTCGATATTCGAATCATAATTTAAATTATTTTACTACTTATAAAATTTTAAATTTTTACTTAAATATTTTATTTAAATACTCAGATCAAACTATCTATAAACCAAAAAAAAAAAAAAAGTCGAAACTTGCGGGGGTGCAAGCGAGGCTTTTATTGTTTTTATTTTTTTGGGCAAACGAGTGGCCGGAGAAGACACTGGAAAAGCGCTTGAAAGCTTAATCTCGTAACAGAAAATGTGGAGGAAAGCATTTTCTTTCCTTCCAAACAGAAAATTTTCCTCCACACCCGACATCCCCACCCTCTACTCCTTCCTCCAACCCTCCGTCTTCGCCTTAAGGAGGGACCCACTTCCGTCGTCGCAGCACACCACACCCAATCTCCCCACCGAAACCCCCAAAACCCTAACCCTAGACGACGCGACCTCTCTGGAGAACAACCTCCGCAAATCTCTCCTCAACAGCGACACCGACGAAGCTTGGAAGTCCTTCAAAACCTTCACGAGCCGCTCAGCTTTCCCAAGTAAGTCCCTCACCAACTCGCTCATCACGCATTTGTCCTCGCTCAACGACGTTCACAACCTCAAGAGGGCTTTCGCCTCTGTGGTATACCTAGTCGAGAAAAACCCGAAATTGTTGGCATTCGAAACCATTGAATCGCTCTTGAACTCCTTCAAGCGCGCCAACACTGCCACCCCTGCTTTTGCCTTGGTCAAATGCATGTTCAAGAATAGGTTTTTCGTGCCGTTTAGTGTTTGGGGCAATGTGATTGTCGAGATCAGTAGAAAAAATGGTAGCTTCGCTGCTTTTTTGCGGGTTTTCGAGGAGAATTGTAGGATTGCTTTGGATGAGAAGTTGGAATTCATGAAACCAGACTTGGCTGCTTGTAATGCAGCGCTTGAGGCCTGTTGCCACTGGCTTGAGTCAGTGAGCGATGCCGAGAGGGTCGTCGGGACAATGTCAGTTTTGGGCGTTAAGCCTGATGAATCAAGTTTTGGATATCTTGGTTATTTGTATGCATTTAAGGGCCTTGAAGAGAAGATTACTGAGTTAGAACGTTTAATGGTGCGGTTTTGCTTTAAGTCTAGAGTGGTGTTTCAGAGTAATTTGATTAGTGGGCGTGTCAAGTCAGGAAATTTAGATTCTGTTTCCGCGACTATTTTGCGTGGTTTGAGGGAAGGAGGGGGAGAATACTTGGATTTAGGGGAAGAAACGTATTGTGAAGTTGTGAAAGGATTTCTTCAAAATGAAGGGATCAAGGCTTTAGCCACTTTGATTATTGAAGCTCAGAAGTCAGAGCCTCCTGCTGATATGGTGGATAGATCTGTTGGGTATGGTATTATTAGTGCCTGTGTTAATGTCGGATTGTCAGATAAAGCGCACAGCATTCTTGATGAAATGAATGCCCAGGAAGGGTTTTTGGGGCTCGGTGTATATTTGCCGATTTTGAAGGCTTACTGCAAAGAGCATCGAACTGCTGAAGCTACTCAGTTGGTCATGGACATTAGGAATTCGGGGCTTGAGTTAGATGTGGGGACATATAATTCTCTGATTGAAGCGTCCATGTCCAGTCAGGATTTTCAATCTGCTCTTACTTTGTTCAGGGACTTGAGAGAAGCAAGAGTATCTGACTTGAAGGGAAGTTACTTAACTATAATGACGGGCTTAATGGAGAATAACCGGCCAGAGTTGATGGCAGCATTCTTAGATGAGATTGTTGAGGACCCTCGAGTCAAAGTTGGAACCCATGATTGGAATTCAATCATTCATGCCTTTTGTAAAGCTGGGAGACTAGAAGATGCCAGGAGGACTTTTAGAAGGATGATATTCCTGCAGTTCAAAACAAATGAGCAGACTTATTTATCTCTTATTAGCGGGTACGTTTCTGCAGAAAAGTATTTCAATGTTTTGATGCTTTGGAATGAAGTAAAACGAAATGTTTCAATCGATGGCGAGAAGGGGATCAAATTTGACCATACCTTGGTTGATGCCTTCCTTTGTGCTCTTGTTAAGGGAGGCTTCTTCGATGCGGTAATGCAAGTTGTCGAGAAATCTCAAGAGATGAAGATCTTTGTGGACAAGTGGAGGTACAAGCATGCATTCATGGAGTCCCATAAGAAGCTTAAAGTGTCAAAATTGAGAAGGAGAAACTTCAGAAAAATGGAAGCACTTATTGCTTTCAAGAATTGGGCTGGTCTGAATGCATGAACGACCAACATTGCCTGAGCTACCTATCCAGTTAAGGCCTCTGCTCTCAGCTCATGCTGCTTTTTAATGACACAAAATGATTTTTGTTAGCCACAAACTTGGAAAGCGATGCCCGGGGGGTTTGTTTTGTACAGATGAGTAATCTTCATGCGTTCTTCTAGCTCTTCATTTGTTGGTCTCAATTACAGTTTGTATAAATTAGCAGGTGTTTTGGCAAGAGTACATGACCATAAAGGGGTTACCTAAGGTTGGGCCGGTTGCTTGCAAGTTCAAGCAGATGAAGGGCTTCAATCTGCTGCAAAGAAAAATTGTTGGTGTTTGCCGTGGAAGAAGTGAAGAACATCATTGGATGAAAGCTCACGTTTTTTAATGACTGAAGAAGGGATGATTCACGGAGCAAACAAAATTTGGTAGAGGAAGGTTCTGGTCCGGTTTGGTGCCTAAAATTTTAACGTGCAAGTGGTGGACCAGCGGTTGAACTAGTTTATGAAGTGGCTGCCTATGGTTATGTTTGGAAAGTTATCTTCCCTTCTTGAAATTGTGCTGCAAAAGCAAATCTCATCATTTTTTATATTAGCCTACAGGATGAGTAGAAGCGAGAACTGATTTGCTTAGGAGTTGGGACACATCCTGGAATTTTTTTTTAGTTTAAAAAGAATATTCAAAGATTACGATGTTTCTTTGAGGAATATGTTCGGTAAAATTCACTAACGCAAGTGCACGTTATCGATCAAGTAATACAATAGTGAGTAAGAGTATCGTCTTACAGGGACTGTTGTATAATAATCTAACTAAGTATTAAAATTGGATTAACTCTAAGGTTTATCTAGTTGATCATATGAGGTTGTGATTGAATAAATTACTGAACTAAAGTACTAAATTAAGAAAAAAAATTGCAATCAATTTCAAAAGATACTTCAATAAGACAAGGCGTTAAGGCATTTGATTTCACCATAATAACTAGATATGAATTTCATAAAATTTTGCAACCCAATCAATAATACACATGTGATGACGAAAATTCTTAAATTATTTACTATCTTATCTCTAGGTATAGCAAACCTACTCAGTTTATTAACTCACTATATCTCTATGTGAATTTAAATAAATCAGAATGTATTAAAATTCATGAACTTTTCAGATGAAGCCACACAAATAATATGGTATATCTCTATCCATATTTAATTGTTATATGTTAGATGAAGCATTTGCATAATTCTCCCTTCTCAGTTTTGAACATGCACATCAGATCATTTAAATGGTAGCTAATCATTTAAAAGCATTAAACATAATAACACATAACTCACATGAATAAAATCAAATATGGTGCATAAATATGAAATTCACATCGTCATGATTAGGTTACATCATAGCCCTAACTAAGAAAATTAGAACATAATTGAAAAAGAAATAAAATCTGAAAATTTAATTGAATCAAACATCAAGAGTTAAGAGAGCAAGAAATTCTGTCACCAATTCTTCACTTCTTACTCCGGAATGCTTGACGGCTCTTAAGAAAAATAAACAACGCTCTCCAAAATTAACTGATAACCTAGCTACCCCATACTATTCTATTTATACTACTCTTAAGTTAACAAATCCCTTGTTTTGCGTCCAAAAATCGTGGTTCAGCAACACTCTGGCGCCGCGGCCCTTCTTTTCCAACGCTGCGGCGCTTCTTCTCTGTTTTTCTTCTTTTCCGCCGTTGCGCCGCGGCGCTCCTTCCACAGCGCCGCGGCGCTGAGTTTCTGCCAAACTTTTCTTGCACTTTCCTTGGGCGCCGCGGCGCTTCAGCTCTGCCAACAAAGTTGGTCTCAGATTTCTTGTGCTTTTGCTCCCTTTTGTTTTGTTTTCTTTCTTTCTTCAACCTACATCAATAAAATCATGCTTTTATGAAAAAGTTGGATGTTTCATGTAATTTTTTTCAAAAACATAGTAATATTTGTTAATTAAAAGTGGCCAAATAACTTTCTAAACTAGAGTTATCAGAATAACAGTAGAATAGTGAAAATTTGAAAACGTTCAACTTCATTGCAAACAATTTGCTGCGGTAATTTCTTCTTGCATGATTGATCTATTGCAGTGAAAAATGAAAACGGCACAGGCTATTGTACTGAAAATGTTGGTAGTTAGAACTTAGATCAAAAGGAAGAGGTTTAAGTCATTGTATTTGTTTTGCCAATTTCTGAGTTAGTATATATCAGTCAGGTACGTAGGCACATTCATTTGTCCGTAACGCTTGTGCTAGCGTATATATTATACGTGATTTTTTTTTTTGAAGTGTAGGTGAAACTTTTTTGAAGAAAGTGCTCTTGCATTAAGAGGGTGCCCTTTTTTTTTCCCCCTTAATCTGGAGATTAACAAAAGTAAACCACTTGGAAAACGGTATTTTGGCCTTTGGAGTTGATTTGTGGCGCCAATAAAATAAGACCATTTGGAGCTGATTTCCCATTGAAGAAAGTTTTTACGGTAATTTCGAGCTTGGATCCCAACAAATGGGCTCTACTTTTTAGGAAGAAAGAAAAAAGAAGCAGGTTGAAAATAATCACCTCCACCGAATAAAGATTCCTCCAACTCCTTTTTGAAATTTCATCCGGTCAAATTTTACTTATGTGAGAGAGAAAAACCTTTCCTTTTCTACACTTTCATTTTTTACACTCCAACATCGGCAATGCTACCTTCCGCACAACCCTTTCTCTCTCTCTTCTTTCTCTCCCTCTTCCTCATTCCCCAAACACTCTCCGACCATGCCATCCCCATCAATGGCACATGCCGCCAAACCTGCGGTACAATCCCCGTGAAATACCCTTTCGGCGCCGGATTTGGCTGCGGCCACCCTGACTTTGCCAGGTACATAAAATGCAACTCTAACACTCTCCAACTCTCAACAGCCACAGGCATTTACACCGTCTCCTCCATAGACTACCCGAGCAGCACCATAATCATCACAGACCCTCTCATGTCAACCTGCTCTTCCATGCAAAATTCAGGCAGTTTTAGCCTTGACAAGGCCAGCCCTTTCACCATCTCGGACGAGAACATCTTTGCTCTTCTGGGTTGCTCCACAACCTCTCCTCTGTTCGACCCGGACGAAGATCTCTGCGATAATGGCTCGGGTACTCGAGTTTGTAGGGGTTTGTACTCTTGTAAAGGCATTTCAGGAATTGGGTTGCCTCAGAATGGTCCCATTAACACATGTTGCGTTTATGACTCTTTGGCTATTGTTGGTTCTGGTTATGCTCTTGATCTTCCCAAGTTCCAGTGCTCTTCTTATACTTCCATTTATGAGTTTGGTGATGAAGGTGATCCGACCAAATGGAGGTTTGGGATCTCTTTGCAGTATAATGATTCTTATTACACTAGTACTTGTAGAGATTGTGAAGAGAGTGAAGGTGTTTGTGGGTTTGCTGGTTTGGATCAGTCCTTTGCTTGCATTTGCCCCAATGGGATTAACACCACCATCAATTGCTTTGGCCGAGGTAAGTAATCATAGTTAAGTATGTATAATGACTTCTTCTTCTTTTTTTTAATGTATTTTTTGTTTTTCTTTCATGTTGAGTAATGCT
Organism: Artocarpus heterophyllus; assembly: GCA_025403435.1. NCBI lineage: Eukaryota > Viridiplantae > Streptophyta > Magnoliopsida > Rosales > Moraceae > Artocarpus > Artocarpus heterophyllus. Next base: position 21,891,264 of record CM046339.1, read on the forward strand.
GAAATGATGAATGGGCCTACATGAGTCTCTTTCATTAGTTGGAATTCCACTGTTTTGCTGCTAATATATTGATTGTACGTGGCATACTGTACTACATGGACAGATCTGACAGTTTTTTTTTTAATTTTATTTTTGTGCAATGGTTTTGATATGAATAGGGTATGCTTTGAGCGGAGCAATGGGCCTAAAAGATCAAATCAAGTCAAGTTTTGTAGGTACATTGGCAACTTGGCTAGATATCTTTTTGACTCTTTTTACTCCATGTTCACCACCACTTTTTTCAACAGAACCCGGTTTTTGCCGTTTTCTCTCTTTTTCATGGACAATGCAGGACTTTTGAAGGACCTTTCGTTTCATCCAACTGTATTAGTTTTTACTTCTCTTTTATACACTTTTCACTTCAGAATGAGTAACGAGCATTTACTTACAATCAACGTAAAGGAATTATGAGAAGATTGTGTCTGTTGGTGTGGTTTTAATAGTTAGGTTTCTTATGGGTACTATTATTATTAGGCGTGTGATATAAATCTAACGGTTATAACAAAGTGAATAGTTGAGAAAAAAATTATGATTATTAACAACCGTAAATTCTTATCATGCTACATCAACAAATATTGTTAAAATATACCTTTATTAGAAATGTAACAACTGGAAGCCTAACCATTGAACGCAAGTATATATATATATATTTATATATGCTTGAACCAATACTATGCAAGCATTACAGTGCATATTGTTGACAAATTGAAGTTGTTTAGTTTTAAGCAGTGCTGATCCTTATATTGCGCACACAAATCCATAAATTTTTTTCCCTTGGTTGTAGGTTTTCTCCTATCATTGGCATTGCTATGGATTATAAGCAGATAGGATGGTCCACTCCAAGAGCAAATTGCGAATGAACGGATTCACGGGCTGTATAGGAAGAGAAACTTAACTCCCCATGATTTATTCTGAAACATCTTATTTTGCGTTATGGAGTACTGCTAGCCATGGTAAATTCTTTTTACCATTGCATTAGAGAAAGATGGATTGTGGCTGCAATTTTTATTTAATGTAAAATGATTGGACACTTTTTTTTTTTTTGCAGTTTTGTTTCCTAATCTGGTCATTAATCTATCAGGAATCTAATTTCTTTTCTGATACACAATTTTGCTCTCTTCCACAAGCATTGCTCTTGGGATATGGTCTCTGTCATTAGGTAGCACCTGGCAGAAAAAGGGAAAAAAAGGAAAGAAACAACACACACAACTTTTCACAAACATAACTTTTTATGACACATCTTTCATTAATCAAGTGATGACATAACCTTAATAAAACACATAAAAACGATGGCTGCAACAAACTAAACCAGTGGGTAATTTCCTCTGCAGTTGAACATATTTGGACTCTTAATTCAAACTAGTCTCATCAAAAATGGAGTAGCAAAAGTACACCTGGCAAAATTTCTTTCTCAAGAGGAAGTGTCATAATCCTTTTGGTATAAAGATTGTAGAATATAACTCTTCCATCTCTATTTTCCATTAGGAGCTCATCATCCTTCCAAAATGCCAGAGGAGAATTAATGCATGCCAGTGGCCCAATTGTTAGATGTTTGATCCAAGAAGTAACACCTTTAGGGGTATGTAGTAATCAGTAGGAACTATATTTTTGAGATAGTGATAGTAGGCAATATGGTTTCTAGGAAATTAATATTATTACGTTTGGTTATACACAGGAATCTTCTATTAGATTCTTATGAATAATATATTTGGTTATAATTAACAAAAATAAATTGTAGGATTAACATGAAATGTATCAATATTGTATATTAGTACTAATATTAAATAATAATAACAATATAAATATGAATAATAGAAAATATTATATATAATTTAACATTAATATTACTGTAACCATTAATAATACTATTCATATTAATATTATACTATTAAATTGTTATTATTGTTGATGTTATTATTATCATTGTTATTAAACAATAATTATTTTATATTAATATAACATCTATATTTATATTATATAAAAATTTTAATTTATAATAATTATAAAATTAATATTAAAATGTTGCACATAATATATAATATATTGATATGAATATAAATAATAAAAAAATATAATTTTTTAATAATAGATTATAATTTATATTAATATTAACATTAAATAAAAATATTGTTATAAAAAATATTATGCATAGATAATAATATTTAATATTTATTATAACTATAACAGTACTAATATAATTTAATATTGATTTTATTATGAATATTACTATTATACTATTCATACTGATATTATACTATTATATTATTATTATTAGTGTTAATGTTATTATTATCTTTATTATTAAAATATTATAAGTTTATATTAATATAATATTTATATTTATGTTATATATAAATAGTATTAAATTATTTTTATATTATTTTATATTATAGTATTTATATATATATATTATATACTAGTATTGATTAATAATAATGTATTACTTAAATATTGTATATGTAATATATTATATATATTTTATTATTATTGTTAATGTTAATGTTATTTTTACTATTAAATTATTATTTAAATAATAATAGAATTATGCTAAAATATTATATATATATATATAATATGGATATAAATATGAGCATGGATATAAATAATAATAAAAATATAATTCTTTATAATATATTATTATATTTTATTAATATTAACGTTAAATAATAATATTAAGTCCCGATAGTATTATAAATATTTAATAATTTTTATATTATTTAATATTATTTATTTATCATCATCATGGAAGAAAATGTAAGATTCTTTGTTTTGAGATTTCTGAGAATATGAATATCACGTTATTGGGTGGCATTTAGATTACTCAAAATGAGATAAAATGAATCTCAGGATTGAGTTTTCTAAAAATCTAAAAATCATAATTCTTGCACCAAACGTGAGAATCTTGCAGATTTTTATTTCCACCTTTAAAATTACTGCATATCAAACGCCCACTTATTGTTTTCAACCATCATCCACACTTCAAAAGATGTTGAATTCCATGAGCTTTCAAGGGGGAAGAAGAACACAACTTATTCATTCCAAACAGTAGGCCCCTTCAGATTTCCAATTTTACTTTGGAAGCTACAGGGTATTTCTATGCTGCGAAAATCATCCTCGGACATGTCAAATAAAAGAACCATTTTCATGGAATCTACACCCCCAAGCAATAAAATACACCTTTGCCGCACACTCGTTTTTCACTAGGCCAACAATATTTATTCTCCAATTCAATCTTAACCTCCCTTCAAGAATCAGCTCTCACATTGTACACCATTGCTATAGCTGCTCTAGAATCCTTTAAGAAACAACAAATCTTAACGTACTTATAATCATTAGATTTGGAGTCATATCCAAACCCAGATCTTGAAAGCACTATTCTAGGGTAATGGAATGGTGTGCGAACAATCTTGGCTTCTCCAAGTGCTGGATTGCACAAAACAATCGTCTCTCGGATCAAACAAGCAAATGATACCGTCACAATTAGCAGTTTGAAAGATCTCTGAAAAATCTGCCTCATTCGCTTTCAGAACAGGGGGTAAAATGATTTTTTGAATTAGCAGCCGAAATTCGGCTGCCTTCACTATCTTCCTGGGTAAATAAAGTGACCAGTGACAGCGCATTTTCATTGCGATGAAGGGGCTTACTGGAATTAGATATCAACAAATTCCTCAAATAGACAAAGGGTCCAATTTGAGAGAAAGGGTGGAAAAACCTGAGCAGAATGATCCTTGGAGAAGTATATCTTGGTGTTGGCATAGAAGTGAAGTTGCTTGTGTGCCAATGATGGGTCATTGAGAAGAGCATACCACAACTTGCAAACATGTCTACATACGAGATGCGCAACCTGAATAAGATGTTCCCTACTATCTCTTCTGGCAGATGGGAAATCCTGGTCTTCATTTCTGCTTCTTCTAATTCAATGATCAATATTGCATCATATAATTATGTTAATAATTCTCATCAGTATTTGATTAGACAAGCTCTAAAGAATCTGTAATACAAATTGGCATTCTATTTTGCTAAAAAAAAAAATCTATTTAATGCAAAGAATAAGATTGAGAGGGTATCTGAGCCATGTTGTATTGTATAAGGCACGTGCTTCCACTCAACTTTTGAAATTTTAATTGTTTTTTTTGGTACTTTCATTTCACAATAGAAATTATAATTATGTCCCCACTTAATAATTAGAATCTGTAAGTGCCTCCTTATTTTACAACCAATAGTTAAAATATAAAACTATATCTACATTTAGTAAAATACTATCTTTAATTGTTGTCATAGTGCCCCTAGAAGGGAGAAAAAACTGGCTCTTCCACTGTGTGTGTGGGGTGAGCAAGAGGCATTTTTTTTTCCCACAGATTCGCATATTAATTAAGTTATATAGACATAAATGTAAATATCAAAACATAGCAAACTGTACGTTCCCATCCCATTAGATTTCAGAGTTTCTTTGAACACAAGAAAAATAGATTGAGCTCTTATAAAATGAAATGGGTATTGGTAAGCCAAGGGAAAAAAAGAAAGAAAAAAAATAAAGGTGCCAAATTATAATTGATGCAAAACTTAAAAGATATACTAGTAGGTAATAAAAATAGAATAGAAAGAGATAGTAATTTACATTGATATCACCTTTCCTGGTCTTGAAAACTGAGAACAAAGTTATTCTGCTGTGCTTGCTTTTGAGTCTTGAGGGAGTGTGTTTTTTGAGAGAATTATTTATAGGGTGTGGTGGTAAAGACAGGAGAGAAATTGGCGGGCAAGGCTGATCGCGACTCCAGGACAAGGAGGGTGCGAAAAATAAGGGTTGTGTTTCAACTTTGACTTTGGAAAAAATAAACAATAGATAAATTATTAAGACATGGGAAGCATTTGTATAGGTCATTTAAAAATTTTCCCTTCTTCACCTGAAAGAAAAAAAAAATAAAAAAAATATATATATATCCAATACTTCCTTTGATAAAAAAAAATGAAAAATGAAAAATAAAAAATTCTTTTCCGTAGGGGAAAAAAATCTCCTTTCTTATTTGCCGTGTGATAATGTGTTTTTTGTTATTTTTTTGTCGAAAATTTAGAGCAACGTCCTTGCATGGTTATCGAAAATTAGACGCAATCTGTGCTTGTATTTTGAAAGCTATAGTATTTCTTAAGATAAATTTTATAAATTCCTCTAAATTACAATTTTTTCACTTTGTCCTTAATTTTAAAGAACTATTATCCCTCCCTGTTAATTTTAAAACTGTGTTTTCATTATTCTACTTTTTGGTTGTTAAATGAAGTTCACTGCAATGTGGAAATTTCGGGCTAATTTGAACCCTATTCAATGAGTGCACAATAAAGAGGTGGACGTAAGTTGCTGTTGTTGTTGTTGTTTTTTTTTTTTTTATTTATTTTTATTTATTTTTATTTATTTTTAAAGTTAAGGGATATCTTTGGCTTTTCTCAAAACATTATAGGTTCGTTTGACAACATTGTTCAGAAAATGTCATTCTAAATTATAGTGTAAAGCTCGTATATGCTACAGTGTAAAACAAAAGTAAGCTACAATATAAAACTCTCATATACTATAATAAAATCGTTCTAACTATATTGCAAAACACACTCTAAATAAAATCTGCATTTTGCTAAAGAATGATGTTAGAAATACCAACTTTAGTACCATCCTTTGTACCAATTAATGAGTTTTTTTTTTTACCTGACGAATGCAACCTGACGTGATAATTTTCTAAATACCTACTAAAAGAAATAGCAACTAATAAATCAGCATAAAATTTGGAATCGGAGTTGATACTTCTAGGATTGCGCTATGCTGATTTTACAATCAGAATTTTGTATTTTATGTAAATGAAAAGATCAGGTTCAGCACATGCTGGAATAGCTCAGTTGGCTAGAGCGTGTGGCTGTTAACCACAAGGTCGGAGGTTCAAGCCCTCCTTCTAGCGTTTTTGTTTATCTGTTCTTTTTTTTTTTTTGTTCCTTATTATCGATTTACTTTTTAAATAATACTTACCCTTTATTTTTTCCCCAAACCGAATTTCCCATGTCTTTGTCCGACTCGTTGACTCGAACGAGATCATTTAACCGGGATCGTCACTCAGCTCTGAGCCCAGCAAAGAAAGGAAATCCGCCATGGAGGCACCTTCATCACCACCACCGCCGAGTCGTATTGTACTGGAAGAATGGAACGGCTCTTCCTCCACAAAGCTCTCCAAAACCGCTACCATTACTGCTTCTCCTTCCATCTCCATCCTTAGGTCACTGCTAAATTTGTCTTCTTTTCTTCTCTCTCTTCTCTCTCTCTCTCTCTCTGACGAGATTTATCTAATCTTGTAGATCCACTAACTATTTTGACCATATCTGGAGGCGAATTCTCGAAGCTTTTGTACCCGAGGCAATCTCTCGTTTTTATTCCCTCCTTGGCCTTTTCCAATTCAAATCAACGTCGAAAGAACAAATTTTAGTGATTTTTATATGAATTACATATATACATATATAATTTATTGTCAATACAGGGTTTTCCGAGCAGTGTGACGCCAGATTATGTCCCGTTTCAAGTCTGGGATTCTCTTCAGGTAATGATGCAAAATATAATACCAAAACTAACAACATTTTCATTACTAGATTTCCTAAATTTCTTATATGTGTAATTTTGTAGGGACTTTCAACTTACATAAGGACCATGCTTTCTACACAAGTAAGCCTTTTTTTTTTTTTTTTTCTTTTTGTCTCTATCTCTCTTCTTTTAATTTTCTGAAAGTTCATTGCAAAATACTAAATCTATTTGTGTGGGTGAAATGGTCTAAGGCTCTGCTAAGTGCTATTGGGGTTGGAGAGAAATCAGCCACTGTCATTGGTGCTACTTTCCAGGTAATAGAACTTTGTTGAGGTTGTTGTCCTTATAATGAATTGCAAATGACTAAATTTTTTATTTTTTATTTTTTATTTTTTTGGGAATTGTTGCAGTGGTTTTTGAGAGACTTAACTGGAATGCTTGGAGGTATTTTATTCACATTCTATCAGGTGGGCTTTGTCGTTGTCTTTCTCATTACTGATCTTATTGTTGTAAATGGAATATTATTGCAATACTTTTATCTTGTTTCTATTCATGTTATTTGACCAATTGGGTTTTTCTTTTTCTGTAGATATCGAAGCATTTACAGCTTTTCTTTTTCTGCAGTCAACCTTTAATAATTTGACCAATTGGGTTTTTCTTTTTCTGTAATGAAATTTGGTAGTAGTTGTGCTTTTCTTCCTTAAACAGCTTTTCTTCCCCATTACTTTTTCAGGGATCTAATCTGGATAGCAATGCCAAAATGTGGCGTTTAGTTGCAGATCTTATGAATGATCTCGGTATGTTGCTATCAGATTCTTTCCTTCTCAATTTAAAGGATTGTCTTCCTGTGTCATCTTTAGCGTTTAAATACCTTTGCAGGGATGCATGCAAATCACAGAGTTAAGCCTGTGCCATGCACATCTCTATTCATGCATGTCATCTTCATTCTTTCAGATTGTTCTTTGGAATTGAAATGACTAAGTCCTTCATTTTTCAAGGAGATAAAAATTTCTACCTACTGGAATATCTTTCTCAACTGCTAACTGCTGAGTGGTGAAAACAATGTGATCGTTTTTCATGTTTCGTGCAGATGTGTGTGATGAGTTTACTTGTTTATGCCACCTGTTGAAGTGGCGTTACTATAAAACATCTGATTTGATTGTTGATTCAATGTGTAAAACCTAGATGTAACTGTATTGAGATTTTAGCCAAAAAGCAAAGATAAGTTAACTGGATTTTTTTAAAAGTCTTGAGTGACCATTATTTAAGATACACAACAATAGGAGCAACCTGTTAGTGATTCATAACAAAGTTGTTGGACCATATATTAGACTTTTGTATTTTTGATTTTCTTCTCACCCTTAAACTTGTTTCTGCTATGTCTGAAAATGACTAGGAATTCTGTATATTGGTGGCAGGAATGTTGATGGACCTGATTTCACCACTATTTCCTTCTGCATTTGTGTTTGTAGTTTGCTTAGGGAGCCTTTCAAGATCGTTCAGTAAGTTCTTTATTCCATTAGTATATATATAAACATGAAACTAAGTTCTATACTCAATAGTGCTGGTTATGGGTTTTATATTCGATTTGCTTCAGTCCAATTCCAATTATTTACCATGAAACTAAGTTGTCAAAGGCATTATACTTGAAGTACTTGTTCTCAGTTTGTACTTTCTAGCTGTACCTCCTTTCTTTCTTGGGGGCTGAAGTAAAAGGAACCAAAGAAAAAAGTTCCTTGATTAAAATCTGACTTTTTTCATACGTTCTTTTTTTTTTATTTAGCTGGTGTTGCAAGTGGAGCAACAAGAGCTGCTTTGACACAACATTTCGCTCTTCAGAACAATGCTGCAGATATATCTGCCAAGGTACTTGCATAATGTTCTGACATTTGGATGGGGGCCCTGAAATTTTGTATGAAACTGCTAGTGCTGACCATTAGGTTTCTTTTTTTCACGTTAAAAGGAAGGAAGTCAAGAGACATTGGCGACAATGTCTGGCATGGCGATTGGTATGTTGCTTGCTCGCATGACTACAGGAAATCCATTTGCTATCTGGTTTTCTTTTTTGGCTCTCACCCTTTTTCATATGTATGGTAAGTTCTGTTACAACAATGTCCAATACAACAATATTAGTTGGACCCTGTAAATGCTTCGATATCTACAGAATGTGTGGGCCAATGCGCTGTAAAACTAAAATATTAAATTTTCTTCCAGACTTTTGCCCCTTCACAACCTTTTCCAGGGAGATTTATATCTCATGAAATGAAAATAAATTGTTTATATATGTTTCCCCCTCAAAGTCTGCATATATGTGGTAGTAATTTCATTTGCCTTGAAAATTGTTAAGTTGATTAAAAAACTACGGCTTATATTGATCTTGTTATGCTGATACTTAAATTTCCTGTATGCAGCAAACTACAAGGCTGTTCAGTGCCTTGCGCTGAAGTCATTGAACCCTCAGAGAGGCTCAATTCTTTTGCGGCATTTTATGGAGACTGGACAGGGTACTGCAGTCAACCTTTAACATTTGTCCTCAAAGCCTAAAATCCTTTACCACCACCTTATTTTGTCATCAACTTGAGACCAACAATATTTTTCTCCAGTGCATCTAATTTTTAGCCGACGTGATGACTTGAGGGGGCAAATTGTTTATTTCCTAATAATGTCTTTCTCCGACATATTTTCATTTTCAGAATATATAACTTGCAGTGCAATTGTACTCTTGGAATTTGTTAACTAAAGCTTGGCTTTTGTTTCTTAACACATTTATCTTTAGCATTTTTTTGGGGAGATTTTAATTCTCCGCATCTGAATCTGTTTCCAGTTCTCTCTCCTGAACAGGTATCTAAGATGGAGCATATTTTACCAGTATGGATGTCTTCGTGGAGCTCAAAGCGTTCTGGACTAATACATACGCGAGTACGCATAGGCGCAAGGGTCTCTTCACTTAGTCACCCAGAACTGTTAGTTTTTAATGGGTTTTTTTTCCCTTTTTTTTTTTTCATGCAGTTCTATCTCGTTTTAGATGCATATGTTCAAAGAACAGTAACGGATTTAGTAGTGTTTCCGCAACCATAATTGAGGATGCTCTCTCTACTATCAGATCACTGTTTTGCTGTTGAAGTATTTGGGATTCACCGGCCTTGGTTTTCATTAGTTAATGTGTAATATAGTATCTTCCGTTGACTGAGGATTTGATTATTTTTGAGCAGGACGGACCTGTTGTGTTATGCAGAATCTTATTACAGAAAAGGTTAGCATTTTACTCAACTTATAACAACCCTCTAACAAAGAAATTTTAATCATTAACCTCTAGCTGATTTTAGTTCAATCTGTTGGTGTTTTGCAGCAAAGTACTTGCTAGTGGAAAGGAATGGAACTATCAATAACATTATGCACAAGGATTCTACAGCTGCAGACATTTTGCAGGCATTTGTTCATTCACATGTTATGGCAACTCTCACGGATACAAACAGTTCCGTGCATACCAAAAGCCAATCGTGGATGGATGGAAATTATGAAGTTTTCCTTCAGAAGGTATTTTGAAGTTCTCTTTTGAGTTTCTGCATATTTGACAGCCCAACAGTTAGAAATGAATTCAATTATTTGAATAAAGAGCATAGCATCATTGCATAAGGCAACCAAGAACTGGACACTAACTATATCTATTTTCTTTCCTTTAAAAGTATGTCCTTGGTTTCAAAATACAAGAACTGGACACCATAACAGCTCTGGTACTGGTTTCAAAGATGCAACCGTTAGAATCTTTTTGTTTTGTTTCCTTATCTTTCTTTTCCTGTTTTATATTGCAGCTGAATTTATCAGGTTGGAAAACAGAACGTCTTTTGTCTCCCTCAATCAGTTGGAAGGCAAATTGGAGCTATAGGCCATTGAATGAGAAGATTGACTAGGTCCTATGCAGTGCATGATACATATGATCATCATGCTGAAAAGAGGTGAAAGCATTAGCGTGTATCACTCCAAGTGCTTTTGGCAATAGGCCATTTATTGAATCTTTAACAGATTTTTAATACAGCATTTTGTTTGGAGTTGCTATGAGTCGACAATAAAGACATGACATACCTCAAGCCTTGCAATTTATATTTTGTTTACTTTTTCCACTTGAGGAAAGTTAACATCGCTTAATTTTTATCTGTATGATTTGACTGATAAGAGAACTAATGAAAATTGACCTTTTTTATTTATTTTTTTTATGATTATTTTTGGAGTCCAAAACAAACAGCCTACTATGAATTTAAAACAGGAACTACTTGTGAATTTAAAGGAGAGATGGCTAGAAGCCGATCAGAGTAGCAGCTTGCTGGCAAAACCGAGAAGAAAATGGATCCATAATTCATCAACACAAATAAGAGGATTAGCGAGCTCAAAGCTTTCCTCGATTTATCAAAGTCCCAAGCTTGTGTGAACAGAATACTTAGCCAATCACTCGACTCTAGGGCAAATTAGGCATTCCAGAACATCAAAGGCAGTGAGCCTTGCAATGAAAACGCTCTGTGAGAATAAGCTGAAAACGACAGTGCTCTTAGGCTTATTACAAACGGCGTAACTTAGAAATAAAGGAAATTTATTCAGCGGCTAGTCGTTAAGGTAAAATACAACTAACCCTATTAGGTGAATCATTTGCCGTGAGCAAAAAAAGAAAATAAAAAAATAAAAAAAAAAGAATCCTCTATTTAAAAAACGACAAATCAAGCCAGTAAACGACGTTTGTGGATTGTATACTTCACAAATTTCAATCATTAATAATCATCAAAAAATGACACGCGGATGATATTTTAGAATTTTTGTCATTTTATACTCAAGCGGCATCTCGTTTTCATCTTTAACGGACCTGAAATATTTATAAATTTGCTAGTGCTGACCACTAATGACTTTTTCAACGCTTAATATAGCATCGTTCATTCACTGAACATTTGAGTAATTTTGAGCAGGATGGACCTGTTGCGTTGCGCAGGATCTCATAACTGAAATGATAAGCTTTTTACTTGACGTTTTACTCTCGATAATAAAATTAGAACTAAAAAGTGAATTCAATTATACGATGCAGAGAAAATTATTGCTATGTGAACGGTGAAGTATTGTCCCTACTTGTTGGGAGAATCCCACTACCATCCTGATCTCAACACGTGCTTTTTAACAGCTCTAATTCTAGCTCCTGAGATAGAACAGTTAAAATCATGTCTTTTTGTTTCCTTATCTATCTTTTTTCTCATTTATAATGTTGCAGCTGAAGTTATCAGGTTAGAAAACAGAATGTCTTTTGTTAACCTCAATCAGTTGGATGGCAAAGTGGAGCTATGGGCCATTAAGTAGGAAGCTTGACTTAGGTACTATATTTGTAGTATGTTTGCGAACATATTTGGAACAAGCAAGTTAGAACAAAATAAATGTAATGTATGAGGGCCTTACATTATAGTATATTTTTGTTTTATATTGTAGCATGTGAAAGCTTTATATTATGATTGTTAGAACTAATAAATTGGAATGGACATTCCCAAACACATGCCAAATGCTGAACAGAGATGAAAGTATCAGCTTATATGAATCCAATTGCTTATGCCAACAAGGCCATTGATTGAAACTTAAAATAAAATTTTGGACACAAGCATTGTTTGGAGTTGCCATGTGAAGACATGACATACCTCGAGCATTGACTCTTTTTTTTTTATAATTTTTTTAATTTTTTTACTTTTTTTTTTTTCTAAATCATAAAGATTTTTGTGAGAAAGAGGATAGATATTCTCTTATTTCTTGAAATCAGACGCTTACAATAGATAAATAGAGGAGAGAGAGAAAAAAAAATTCTGTGATTTCCCTTGAAAATGAGAACTGCCGAAAACAGAAAAAGGAAACTAACAAGAATTCCTGGTATCTGAATTTACTTTAAATTCGAATTTTATTGTAAACTTTCTAGTAACTCCTAATCACAATAAATCCTAACTTTTCTGCATTCAATTACTTTTTCTTCTTAAAGAAAGTAAGATAATACAACAAAAAGAGTGGTCTCGGTTAAGGAATATTATTCCTTAATTGTAACTTTTTTCCGGCGAGCTAATTCTAAGTTCTTTTTTTCTTCCCTTTTTTTATTGGCGTAATGCTTTGTATTAAATACCCAGCTGTTTACCAATACTAGCAAGGACAATAATGCAATATTCTAAAGTTCCATATATCAACATAAAATGATTTAAAAAGTGCGAAGAAAACCCTTTTTCCTTTCATTGAAAAAGATAATTATTGCACCAAACAACAAGAGAAGAGACTATTCACTTTGTGGAATATTTACTTCAATATTTGCAGACATCTTGATGCAACTATTTCGCATCATCCCTTGCGGCTATCATAACAACTACAATTTATAGATAATTGACCCAAAAAAAACTTGTGACCTTTAATGTTTAACCTTAAAAATGGAAAAGCAAGGACTTGTTTGCAGCTGTATATGTACTCATTTACGGTGCCCTGCTGATGCCATAAGAACAGCAACAGCAACAATAAACATAGACAACATGCTGACAAGCAATATGTAGGTTCTTCTGGATGATTTTCTGTACTCCCCAAACAGAAGAATCCCCCAAAATGTGCTCACAAGTGGAAGTGCCTGCCATCAACGTCCAAAATTTCAAATTAGTAGTAGACAAGGATTTACTTCATTACAAACTTGTGTGTATTCGGATTCAAACTCTCTGTCCAATTTATGTCTTATTTCTCATCCAAGCAGTAGCCCCATGCGTCAAATTGCACTAATTGGACATGAAATAAGACAGGAAAATTGGACAAGGGATCCATTATATATGCAAACCAACCTGTACAGCATCTGCTGCGGCATAACCTGCAGCTTGCCCTCCCATGAACTGGAGACCGTTGCCGAACCCGCAGAGAAACCCGGCCAAGAAGGCCCAGCCTCTGCCATTCCAGTCATTCACATAAGCGTTGAATGATGTTTTTGGTAAGTTGAGCACAGGGTAGTAAAGGAAGGTGATGTTGAGGACGATGCCGAGGAAGAAACAAGACACTGAGAAGTAAAAGAAAGCGGTGTAGACAACCAAGTGAGGAACCCCGTCTTTCAAGGCGTGCCATTGATCATTTGTTGCCAGGTTGAATGCCGGCGAGAAGAGAGAGAAGCAAATGCCAGCAAAGAAGGTTATAGCCAGTCCAATATAAGTGTTTTTCCCGAACACCTGCAGAGAAAATCATGGCCACTTTTATAATTGAGAAGAACAACTAAAAAAAAAAAAAAAAAAAAAGAAAAAAGATCATTAAATTGAAAACTAACTTTAATTGCTCTTCTTTTCTCAAGCTGCACAAGAAACTCTGCAGTCCCAGCTTTTGCCTTCGCAGAAGAGACACTGCCGTTTTCCACATCTTCAGACCCAACTGTGAATGGCCAATGTTGACAGGAAAGATGAGAACTACTAGTTTTGAAAACAACGGTAAGCCATAAAGTTAAGAAGATTAGAGGGCCACGAGAGAGACTCTTACCCTTTTCAGAAAATGTGGATACCTCTAAATCTCTGTCAAAAAATCAAATTTGGGAAGAGTTTCAGTGCCCAAAAAGCATGACAAAGAATAATGTAAGAAATCACAATGCAGTTGGGAGCCTGGTTGCCAATGAGATTAGTGCTTACATAACTGGATATATATAAATATATATATATATATATATAGATGTATGAAACTTAGTCAAAGAACAACTATCACAATTAATATGAAAAGCAAATACTAATACAGAAATAGACTTCTGGAGAACATGGCAAATCAAACATAAATATTTAAATGAAATATGCACCGCACAGTATCATTGATACTTTTCTTGTTTTAATTAGATGAAACAGTAAAAGAGGAAGGATTAAAAAGGGGATAGAAATCTATGAAATAAATGACCAACTTTATTTGACTCAAGATCCCATCACCCAGAAATAAATCAAATGCAAAAACCAGAGAAAGAGAACTATTTCTCCTCTAACTATCACATCTTAATGAACAAATATAAACAAAAGAAGCATACATTTCCCCTTCCTTATGCTCAGATGCCAAATTTTGAAGCTTTGCTTTATTATCTGATGCATTGGACGAGTGAACGGCAGATGCAAGACAAACCGCAATCAAGAAGCAACCAACTCCGGGGAAAAGGATCTCAGCTCTGTTAATTCTATCATCTAAAAAGTAGTTCAAGGTTGTGCCTGTTACAAAGCCAGGAAATCAGTACCTCACTTGTATAAAACTTCACATAGACATCCAAAAAAAAAAAAAAACTAGTGTCAATAGAAAAACGAAGGCATGTAATGAAAGTTTTCTCTTTTAGAGAGAGAGAGAGGAACCTATAACAACTGTTATGCTTGCAGTGATCACTTCTGTAACTGATAAGCCAACTAAAGCAAAAGCATACTGAGTGGAGAGATTTCCAAGGCTAAGAACCACCCCTCCTGCCATTGCAAACAACACAGATGGCCAATTATCCTGCACCAAATCAATCCACAAGTTTCACACCCAATTACCAAAAAAACAAAACACCATAAAAAAGGAGTGATTGGAAAGTGACCTGAGAGAGTTGGGTAAGGAAATTGGGCATGCCAGGAGTGCTCTTGCCGATCTGACCGAACGTTAAGGCGATGATGACGGCGGCCAGGAAATTGGTGATGGAGTAATCAAGGTAGGTGTGCTGAGGCAGCCTGCCTCTTCTTTCCAAAAGGGTCAAGACAGCAGGCCATGTGCCCAAGAAGAAGAGGGCAAGAAGCATGCAGGCTATGGCGCCTCCTTTGCTCTCCACCACATACATTCTCAGTCCACTTGAGAAAAAAACCCTCTCCGTTTTTGGCAAAGTACTGAAGAAGATTCTATCAAAAAGATCCTGCAAAAGAAGGAATAAGTACAATATTGTGAACTATTCTAAAAAAATGCAAATTCAGAACCTTATTGGGTTACTATATTCCATTGAAGAAAATAAGGAACAACCCCAAAAACCACAAAGGAATTTTATTAAAGTATTGGGTAAAAAGTCTTCAATTCAAAAGATTAATCAGCAAAAAAAGAGAATATTCCAAGACGTTAGGATGAGTAAAATAAAAACAGGCTCCCAAAAGTGGGGGATTCTACAGAGTAAAAACCTACCATTGCAGAACAAAATCCTTTATTCAGAATAAGCCACAAATGAGGAAAAATAAAGTTATAGAATGATAACAAAAGAAAAGAAACCTATGAACTGTTGAAGGACACGCACACGCACGACATAATATATTATCGGAAAAAGAAACAGAAACACACCTACCGATCAACCCAAAAGCTGTAGTTGGGAACCCCACAACACGAAATGAAAAATGCCCAAGCAGGCCACACGTGAAAATCAAAAGCAGGAGAAGATCATATGAACCTGAAAATGAGTGAACCCCAGAACAGAATAGAAGAGGTTCCGTTGACAGCCACAGAGCGTTGACGAGAGTTCCAAAGGGTACCAATAATGGGATTTGCTTAACTGGTGGAATCTTGAAATGGGATTCCCTTATCCAGCTTTGATTGCTCCCATGTCCATAAATATTCCGCTGTAGCCAAATTACAATAATTATGTTTTTTTTTTTTTTTTGGTGGTAAGGCTAAATTAACGATCGTCTTTTCCTTTTTCTACATTTAAGTTAAGTATATGACGAAAGATTTGATGTTAACTTTCTTCACTTATTATTATTATTATTATTATCATCGTCATCATCATTATTCAATATCCTGACTATTGGCGCACGGATTCAGATAAATAATACTTTTATTGGAAACTTTTTGGGCGTAACCTGTTTACTACAGGAAGGTGATTGTGACAAAATCTAATATGATATTATTATGGAGTTTGGAAAGGTAATGAAAATTAATGATGAGAATTACTTTTATTTATGTGAGAGTTTTATATTATAATATATTTTTTTATTGTTATTGTAAGATATAAGAGTTTTATACTGTTTATAATTAAGATTATGATAAAAACTGAGTGGTTCTTGCCACTGTCAAACATCTTTTATATATTTTATAAGATAATTTCTCATGCAAGCAATATTACTAATTACAGGTTTGTGATACGCAATCACTTTTCAAATGGAAATGACAAAAGCAGGGGAAATTTTTACCCCATGGCCCATGTATTTTGAAATGCAATTGCTCCAAAAGAAAAGGAAAACGTTTTCTCGCCCGAGCGGTTAGGGCCCGGCCCCTCTAGGGCCCACCTAGCCCGCCCTTTTTCAAACAGCAATGATCAAGAAAAAATTGTAAAGGTGTCTATGCTTGCTGTTACATTATTAAACAGTGAATTAATTTTTACTATTTTTTTAAAAAAAATTCACTATATGCTAGGCATTCTCCCAGTTTTCACCTAAACCGAGAACGAGTTCCAACGACTTTTAGCAAAATACGATTTGCAAGAACTGTGAACTTGATTGGTCACATTCAAGTCGATAGGACTTGTGGTTTGCCATCAAATGCCAAGACCTATCCTATCTCTCTAGTACTCTTTCACCAAAGTCTGGGTTTTAGCTTTGATTTTTTTATTTATTTTGAAAATAATGTGTTCTTTCCTATTTCTTTAAGGGAAAATTTTGTGTATTGGCTATTTTTTATTTGTAAATTTAATATGTGTATTTGTGTTAAATTTATATGATTATCGACTGGTAGCATTAGGCCTTAATTTGTGATTAAAGTAAAAATTATTGTCATAAATTGTCAATAAAATTATTCTCAATTCTACTTGTTCATAGAATGATCTCAAAATCATTTAGTATTCTTAAGAAAAAAAATGTTTAACAATCATTTTGGATATATATATATATATATAAAGAAATATGAAATATAGAATATTCTTATCATTACTTAAAATATAGGGTGACAAATTGAATTTGATAAAATAAAATGGTTGTTTTTGTAATTATGTTTATTGCTTTTAAGCTCTAATCTGGTGTAAAAAGAGCCACGTAGAGCTTTGTTGAGATCAAATGTTGATTCTCGGATCATTCTCTAGCTTGGCGAACTCATCCCTTGACACTACGCTGAAAACGCTGCCATATCGATGCCACTGCGCCGACCTCCCTCTCTCCATTCCTCAATGGTGCACCAATCGTTAAATCACTTAGAGATTAAACCCAGATCCAAGCTCAAACCCTAGCCCTTATGGAAGCTCAGATCTCCGTCGATGCCAGGCCCGTCCATGTTGCAAAAACCGGTCATCATTGTCGTTGAACTTTGGTGGAGAAGGGAGTTTTTATCCCCACCGACTATAAATTCCCCAGCCACTTCCCATCATTGGTGCTCGCCATCCTTCTCCGCAGTTGAACTTTGCTGGTCATGATGACAAACCAACACCTTTAGCTGCTTCACTATGTTCACCTGGATCACACGGTTAAGACGACGAAGCTGTTGATGACAATGAAGATGATTCAGATGGAGGTTTCAACAGCTAGGCTCACACATGCTAACCCAAAATCAGTTCTAACAAAAACCTTTAATTGTTACAATGTAAAGCTCTCACATGCTATAGTAACGCAAACAAATAAGCTATAGTATAAAATTCTTACATGCTACAGTTTTCAGTTTAAAAGTTTTAATTCTAACCATATTTTTCAAACACTTTATTAATGCTTTCTTCTCTTTTTTCCCGAATCCACACCAAGTTGCCAAAACTCACAGAGGTTAGGAATTAAGGACGAAAAAAGCACGAATCGAATATAATCTCTATGATATATATATATATATATATATGAAAAAAAAACAGTTAATAAAATTTATTGTAATTAAATCCCGTCAAACAAGTATTGCTGCAATGTTAACAAACATCATGGAGGCCATTGTAAATTTTTTGCTTTTGTTTTTGTTTTTTTTTTTTTTTTTCATTTACTTTGGAAAGTAGGACGTGTTTTATTTTTTTTGTTTGTTTTTCGAAGGACTATTTTATGTTTAAAATAAAAAGGAAAACTAACATCAGTCAAAATGCGCACATCAACTGCAAAAAAGAAAACACTAAAAGACAAAAAATATATAAACGACAATTAAATTTAAGGTAACAAAATTGAAAATGACGCTCCTGAGTAACGACATCAACTAGAAACCGACAACATGATGACAACGCATAACGATATTATATTGGAGAAAAGACAACGGAAAGATAAAGGACAACAACTGACAAAAAGGACAACGAATCATGCACGGCAAATGTGACCATTAGAAACGTCAACATAAACATGAAGTAAATCAAATGTAAAACGACAATAATCTGATGAGAAAAGACTTCTATTCTAGGAACAAGCGTTCTGGTAAAAGATGGTAGCTCACAAAGGACAATGAAATGACTGACCATAGACTTGAAATGATAATAAAAACGGCATCAGTGTAAACAACAAAATTTTTAACCTAAAACGACAATAATAGCAAAACTGATATATGTATTGAAGAAACGACAATGCACTGAAAAAGACATGAAGAAAAACGACAATATCATTTGAAAACGACACCAATGGGAAGACAGAGACCAATTTAGGAAACTAAAACATGGTTATAAACGACACAGTAATGATATTAAGGACGATTCAATAATTAATTGTATTACTATTAACAATAATAATATGGAAGTTGAAAAGATGATCATTAGGCGAGTAAATGAAAATGAAAAACAAGAAAAAAGGTCATATCAAATGTTAAAAATGTCTATTAAAAGTGTGTTTGGTAACATAATTAGAATCAAAAGTTGAAACTATTTTAGTGTAACATATGAGAGCTTTGTATTATAGCATACTTTTTCTATGCACTATAAGATATGAGAGTTTTATACTGTAGCAGTTAAAACAACATTTTATTCAAACGATTACAATGTTGTATAATAGACATTTTACGCATATAATAAGCCTGATTATTGAAGGATACTTAGACAATTTGAAAGAAATTAACACATATAGATTTTGTACTTTTAGGTCTATCCGATGGATGAAGCCTGTGTCTAAAAAAATTTTCAGGTTAAGGAATCGTTAAAAGGGTTAAGTTGGATGAGAAAAAAATGAGTATAAAACTGAAAAATTAGGGACTATGAGTGTAATATTTTAAGGATATTTTTTAAACTTAAGCATAAACAAAAGCAAGATCTTAACAGATGACATAAAAACTACAAAGGAAAAGCATCTTTCGTTTTTATTGCAAAAAGTAATAGCGAGTAACACTACTAACGGTTTTTTTCCCCTTCGGATTTTTTTTTTTAAAGGAAAAGCTCAAATTTCCCTTTTTTAATTGCTATTTTCAATTACATTCGTTATGCATATATATATATATAGGTATAAAACTTGTTTCTCCCTATCTAGACGTTCACTATCTCCACACTCCTCCCGTTGTTGTGTTTCTCACCTTGCCTGGCAACTGCTAATTAATTGCGAGGTAAGATTCTGCTCTCTCTCTCTTTTTCTTTTTTCTGTCGATAAGTTTCATGCCAAAAAAAAAAAAAGCTTAACGGAAAATGTATATGTGCTTGTAAAAAATATATACATAATATATATATATATATATATATATATATATGTTTCTATCTGTCTGCGTCATTGGTGTAATATTCTGTATGCATTCGAAAAAGGAAAGACTTTCTCAAAAGTCCAGAGTAAAATAGTTTTGTTCTATCTGCATATAAATCAATATCGAAAAATATTAATCATATAAGTATTTCGTAATATTCTTGAGAACTTGACTCATAAAATATTAAAAAATGTACTTTACTACCTCGGCTAGGTCTAATTATATTTATGATCTCTAAGTTTCAGCTTCATCCAAGTTTAATCCAAGTAAATTGCATATTATTGACGTTTGCTAAATTTGTTTATAGTAATTTGTGGTCTAAGATAGTTATGATTTTTTCAATACATGATAATTCAAACAATTACATGTTTATTAGTGCATATTTTTTTAGTTAATTTTTCTATTATTGCATAATTAAATATCATGACATTACATTTGGCTAAATGTGTCTCTTTTAGGAAGTTTTAGGAAGTCTGGCTATATATATATATATTGTTGGAATCCTGGTAATGAAGACGTGAAACAATAAATCGCTTACAAAATATGACAAGTTTTTCTGCACTAATCAAAAGTGAAAAGCATGTACAATAACAAACACAATAATATATTTTTAGGAGAAGGAAAAAGACGTAAAAACATATAATAATTTTCTGATTTTCTATTTCTAAAACCAAATGTAATATAAAGTTATTTATTTAAACCTTTTAGGTGACACCCTCAATAACTTCACTGCTATAGAGTCTTTTATGCACTCATTATCAATCCACTCAAAAGGGTAGTGGCATATAAAGTGATAAGACACTTTATAATTAGTTTTTCATAAGGGAGAAATAAAATTAGGGTTGTCACTTTTTCTATTTACACTTGAACAGTTCCAATATTTTCCTAGTATTTTTATGGTTTGATCCGAATTTGTTTATGATTTTACTTTATGCATGCGGATTTGAATAATTGCATTCCTTCATATAGATGCATAATTAGATTTGAGATTGGATTTTTCTATTCCTGCTTGTAAAATTTGATGTGGATTTAGTTAAGCCTCTTCTAATGATTAATGTATAATTTCAGTGCCAAGTAACTTATTTACATTTTTTTTTTTTGAAAACTGCAGAAAAATGCAGAGTGTTTGCTATCTACTAGAAGAAATAATGATCGAAATCCTATTGAGGTTGCCGCCTCAGTCTCTAACGAGATTTACATGTGTTTGTAAGCCTTGGTATACTTTGATCAATGACCCATCATTTGTTAACAAGCACCTTCAAGTTTGTATTGACAATAACAAGAAATTATCCTCCTTAACCTTATTTTTCAGTTGGACCTTGAACGATATTTTTGGGTCTCAAGGGTTATTTGTCTACGATTTTGAAAAAGTACTGTCTCTGGGCACTAATAACAATGGTAATCATGGCCACCTAATTCCATGTGTTACTGAAGAAATCAATTTACCACCCCCTTGGATATGGGATGAAGCTATTATTTTTAATTTATTTATTATTATTTGTTTAATTTTTTAAATGATAATAAATAAATAAAAATAAATTTAAGTGGTCCAATAGACACGTAGAGTCCAATTTATACAACCTTTGTTTGAAACTAGAAGGGGAGGTATTTCGTTATACAACCTTTGTACTAAAAAGCTTGGAGAACTTCCCATTCCTGGAGAAGCATTGCAAGGTAGTACTTATGCTGATGTGTATGTCAATAGTCTATTCTCAATAAGGGAAGCCAACCGATTTTAAATGTTTGTGACTTGTGTTAAGGTGTATAAGGATGCCTTGTATAAGATGATGGATTGATGGTTAATTTCTCTGTTACGAGATTCGTGTTAATTTCTCTGTTAATTTCTTCTTGATTAGTTATTTATTTATTTATTTATTATGCTTCATGTAGTTGATGGACGCATTGTTCGCTCCCCCAGGAGCAAGAATCAAGCTTTATTTGTATAACACAATGATAATAATTTGTATATGCTTCAAAATTGTACCACTTTAAAGTTTTCTAAAGAACTGTAGCATGTGAGAGTTTTATGCGGTAGCAAATTTTTGTTTTACTTGTAGCATATGAGAGCTTTATATGGTATTAATTCCAACTAAATTGTCAAACAAAGCCTACTTTGAGGCGCCAATTTCACATTGTTACTAATGAAGCCATACGCTAGCTTTTGTTAAGGTTTGGAGTCTAATTTTCTGCTCTGATAAATTATTGCTTTATACAGAAGATCGATATAAACTTTGGCGGTCCTATCTTGTATGTTTAAAAAAAATACATAAAACATAAGGGACGTCAATCAAAATGAACATATCCACTGTGAAGAATACATTAATTAAAAGACCAAAAATCATCCAAACGACAATTAAATTAAAGATGACAAAATTGAAAACGGCACTACCGAGAAACGAGACCAACTAGCAAAGGACAACATGATGTCACCTGTAAAATGATGTTGATTGGAGAAACGAGACAGTTAGATAAACGACAACAACTGTCAAAAAGTACAACAATATCATAGATGACAAATGACTTGAGAGATAACAATACCAGAAACGTCAACATAATTACAAGGGATATCAATTTCAAAACGACAATAGCCTGATGAAAAAAGGCATCTATTGAGGGAACAAGGATTCAGGCAAGCGATGATAGGTCACAAAGAACAATGAGATAAAAAACAATTGTCTAAAAAATAACATAAAAAACGACATCAAGTGGAAAACAATAACAATGGGGCCCCTTAAAACGACAACAACATTAAAGTCAATATGTACTCAAGAGACGAGGGTAACTGAGAAACGAGCAACGACAACGGACGGAATCGACAATTGACCCAAAAAGAGCATAAAGACAGACGACAGATCATTGGAAACGACACCAACCGGAAAAGGACCAATCAGGAAACTAAAACATTGTTGGAAACGACAAAATAATGATATTAAGGACCATTCAATAATTGATCGTGCTTATACTAACAATAACGAAATGGAAGTTAAAAATGTGATCATTCGGCTGGAAAAATGAAAAAGAAAAAGACAAAAAAGTCATTGGATGTTGGAAATGACTGTTAAATCATAAATCTATTATATATACACACATGAATAAATGGCGATTGTAGGATACATTTGAGATTTTGAAAAATTAACAATTAAAAAACTAGATTCTACACTTGTAGAAGATCGGTGGGGCGAGAAGTAAATTGCAAGTTTATGTAAAATTTTGAGGTTTTTTTTTTTTTTAATGTAGTAAGGATGTGATTGTTTATGTTAAATTTTAAATATCGACCATCAAATTTTACTATCAAGGATTAGAATTGTCAAAAAGAAGATTTACAGAATAATTCATTAAAATTAAAAGTTAAAAATGGAAAATCTAGATTTTATGCTTGTAGGAGATGGGATAAGCGAGAAGTTAATGGCAGATTTATGTAAAACTTTCAGTTTTTCATGTGATAAGAATGTAATTATTTACATTATAATCTCAAATGTAAAAAGTCAATTTTAGTGTTTTTAACGGTTAAAACTATCAAAAAAAAAGTTTAAAAATTAATTTGTTAAAATAAAAAGATCAATAGACCAAAATATGTCTATAGTCAAAGTTCATTGACTAAGGCTCCGTTTGATAGGAGCGATAGAAAGTAGAAAGAATGAAGAGAATTGGATGGATGAAGTGAATTATAATAATCCTTTAAGTTATTTAATAAGGAGAAAAAATAGTAAAAATAGTCATAGTTTTTTGTCTAATTACTATATTATTTATTTTTATCATCTATTAATAAATTTTATCAAACATAAAATAGTCTTTTCAAATGTAATTAAGGTTAATTTGATTGATCCGTCCATGATTAAAAAGAGTAATTTTGGGGGGGCAAAAGAGAGCTCATCCCTCCCCTCGTCTCCCTCTCTTCCCACCTCTCTCTCCTTCCACCCTGTCCCAACAACCAAACACGCCACCAATTGTCCAATAAATATACTTGTCCTCCCCTTTCCGAGTACTTTCTGTTTGATCTCAATCTGCCGCCGTCGCCGTGCTTCTCCGTCTCTCGACCCTCAATTTGCAGGCGAGGTTTTCGTCTCCTTTTCCTTTCGGTAAGCACTCAAACCTTTCCCGACAAAAAAAAAAGAAGAAGAAAAAGTATATAAACTCACACTCATATATTTATCTGTTGCTATAATCTACGTTTTTATATAAGAGGCGGAAGGAATTCTCAGAAATCAGAGCAGAGTTGTTTTATTGTACATATCGAGTAGCTGTCTAATTCGAAAAATTTCACAAAAATTATTGATAATTACTTTGTTATGATCTCAAATTTTAGTTTCATTCACATTTAATCCCAAAAATAATCGGGTAATTTTACATGAGTGAATAGTTTAATTTGCTTTTGGACTGGATTTTGCTAAATTTTGTTTGTAGTTTTTTTTACCATGTTCTTCTAGTCCTTTTTAACATCTTGAACTCGATACAGTTAGGGTTTTTTTTTGTTTTCTTTTAATTATTTGATATATAAACAAATTTGGCATTGGAGCAGTTGTTTATTTGATTTTTTAAAGCTGTGAGAAAATTGCCAAAGGAGTGAATTTAGTCGGTGTTTTTGAAGCTGCAGAAATGAAGAGAATTATTAGCTATATGCCAGAAGAAGTGGTAGAGGAAATTCTGTTGAGGTTGCCACCTAAGTCTCTAATGAGATTTAAATGCGTTTGTAAGTCTTGGTACACTCTGATCAGTGACCCGTCATTCGCAAACAAGCACCTTCGCTTTGGTATCGACAACCGCAAGAAATCGTCCTCCTTATCCATATTCTTGAGTTGGACTCGCCAAGAACTGTCCTTGGACCATATCTTCAATAATCGTAGCTACGCGGATCTTGATAAAGTATTGTCTTTGGTCTCTATCAGCGCTGGGGATGATAGTACTGGTAGTGATAACCACCTTCCTTGTGTTATTGAAGAAATCAATTTGCCACCTACTTTGGAAGGAGTGGAAGTGAATAAACTAGAGTCTTTTGCAAGTCTTCATTGTAATGGTATCATTTGCCTGTTTGATCGCTTCGCCTTGCATGAAAAGGCAATTGTTTTGTGCAATCCATTGCTCAGAGATTTCAAGCTTCTTGGCACACCAAGCATTGACCCTGAATTTGGAGTTATGGGACGTGGATTTGGTTACGATGCGAAAGCTAATGATTACAAGTACGTTAAACTTTTTTGCTCTATGCGTGCTCGTAATTTATCTAGAGCTTTGGTATATACTTTGGGAATTGATTCTTGGAAGGAGATCGAGATTGATCTAAATGGTAAGTTTTGTCTGACTCGTACCAAGGGGGTGTATTGTAGAGGTGTTTATTATTGGGTTGGTATGAGTGTAGCACGTTCGGAGTATATGATTCTTTCTTTTGATATGTCTGATGAGGTATTTCACAACATAGCGTTACCGGGTGACATAAAAAGGGCAGACATGAAATCGGCAATGAGACTGGCGGTGTGGAATGAATCACTTGTCCTCCTTTTCTCCCCCGAAAACTTATGGTTTTCAACACCTTTTGAAATATGGGTTATGGCAGACAACACTGTTGCTGTTGAAGGTTTTCCTTCTTGGAAAAAACACGTTACGATCAGGCCACAAGCGTGCATTAATTTTAGTTCCCTGTTGGCATTCTGGAAGAATGATGAGATTTTGTTTGAAACTAGAGATGGACGTCTTCTTTCATGCAACCTTGATAGCCAAAAGATTAGGAAACTTTCCATTCGTGGAGCGGTGTTGCCAGGACGAACTTGTGCTGATGTATATTTGAAGAGTATAGTCTCAGTCAGGAGTGGAACACATGCAAAACACTGGCAAAACTAATTTGTAAGTTCACTGCAGACACCCCTTTTATGACTTTGCTAGAATTATGCTGTGACTTAGAAGCTTAAAAATGCATCCTTTAAGGATAAAATTGTGCAAAATGATGGTCAATTTCTCTTTTAGTCTGACGAGATTGGAGTCTCTTCAATTGATTAAAATGTAAGTTTGTTCTTTTTTATTGCTTCTTGACCAGTCATGTTTCTTGTAGTTGATGGAACGCATTGATCGCTCCCTTAGAGGAAGAATCAAGCCTTATTTATATATAGCACACACTACAATCATAATATATATGTTACACCAGTTTAAAGTGACAAGCGAGCAGGGAAGATAAAGGGCTAGCTGTAGTGCCAAATGCGAAAGCTACTTTAGGGTGCTTATTTCATAGTTAAAGTTGCAAAAATGTAGGCTAGTTTAAGGTGATAGTTAGTTCACTCTTCTTGGGAAGATAAGAGGTGTTGTTTAACATTTACTATAGAGGAGTTGTATTTGGAATTAGGCGGTTGAAGATGTGTCTTCCCTATGCGCAGAAGCACTAATAATGCCAAGGGAGAGATCTTGCAGCCATTTGGCATTGTCATATGATAGCGTGAGTTTTACCAAACAAGCAGTGATGAAAACCAATGGAATGAATAGCAATGCCATAGCCTATAAAAAAAATAGTAATGCTATAAAGTAGAAGAGCGTGGTGTAAGAAACTTTCTGCTATAGAGTGGTGTGGAATCGATTTCTAAGGACAACTTTCTTGCAAGTTATGGTGCTTTTCGAGGCTGTGTGGGAGCAATAGTTTGGACCGAAAAATTCAATCCTAATCCATCGTTTGCTTTTCCTTGAACCAACGCTTCCTTCAAAACTTGAATTTGGAGTTTTGTTGTTTAGACAAAGCAGCCATTAAGATTGTTTTTGAAGTTAGTTTGAGTAAACACTATACTTTCTATTGATGGATCCCAAATTTACTAGCTGCCAAGGAGATGAATAACTTCTTTTGGGATCTTCCTTTCCAAGTTTTTAATCAAAAGCAAACATCCTTTTATCGCATGATTAGCAATTTACACGCTTTTTGTGACATATATGCAAACTGAAAAAGAACAGCATGAAAAAAAAAATGTAATCCACAAATAAGAAAAGCCTTTAAAAGACGTGGGTAATATAGTTATCATCAAATTCTTACAACGTGTTCCCTAGATTGACTTATACATCACCACTTCCTCCTCACTTTATCTCTTCTAGTACAGGTTTAAAGCATTAAAAACTCTACAAAAGTACCATTTTCTCGTTTATTCCTTCTTGCGGCTCTTCGATATGTCCCTCAGATAAAGGGACAAGGTTTTATTTGAAAGCAGCTGCTATTTGAACAACGGGATAACCGCGGATGATTCACAGCTAGATCATTAAGTGCTGATATAGAGAAGTAAGTAACATTCCAAGACGTGGTAAAAATTACAAATACGAAACAGGTCTTTTGGTCCAAAAAGAATAATGTCAAGGCAGAAGCTAAACAAATAAAGTTGGTACAACGCGAAAAAGAGAGGTAATTGCATTTTATTATTTTTCATTGAAATTGGACTTGCAGTGTACAAGAAAGAATCCAATTGGAACTATTAGTTCCAAGTTTCTCCTAAAAGGGAATGAACCGCTTTCCCACCTCTATAATCTATATTGTTCACATTACAATGAGTTTCACATATCTTTCTGCAATTCCTTGTATCTGAGTAAGAACCAATTCACACTCCAATGAAGCATCTAAGCTTTTAGTATTCCACAAAATCTTCTACTTGGAGATCAGCCAATGTACAACTACCACTGCTCTGTTTCACTAGAGAACCTCCACTGGCATTGAATTGAAATCATCTTCTCATTAAGAAGAGTTTTTTCAATGGCAAAACAGAATTTACAAATCACAACTTGGGTGTCATCGAACGCCTGTGGTGGATTCATCAGAAACTATGACGGTCTCCAAAATCGGCTGACTTTCTTCGCCATTCGAACTCTCCAAACTCGAACACCTACAGCTATAATAGAAAACAGCACTCATCATGGAGTCAATAAGCACTACAAACGAGTTCATCAGCACCAAGAGAGGCCCTTCCCATATCCGTGAAGACCCGTCTCCGTAGCTCAGTGTCTTTACTCTGTGCTCGAACAAGCCTTCGACAAAAGCCGTCCCAATTGCCGACCCGAGAAATATAAGCAGCCCGACATGAGTCTGTCCCTTAATCAAGACCCCGGACCGGAACAACGCCTCCGGTCCCGACACATCCTCGAGGATAGAAATCACCACAGCAATGCTGCAAACTATAACGACATTGGCGAAGACCACTGAGAAAACGAGGCCGACCACGATCGCAGCATACACAACGACATCCGCCGGAGACCGAATTATCGACAAAACGTTGGAGACGGCGGCAAGGACAATGAAGAACAATGTGATGCATCCAACAATCACCATACAAACCCAGATATAAGTAGAAACAAGCCGTCTCCAAATCTTGCGAATGATTGCGAAGAACTTGGAAGAATCGAATTGCTTCCTGGAATAGCTACAGTCCACAGAGTAAACCACCGCGGCTTTCGACAACAAAGAGAGAGAAATGTACAGCGGGAAGCACACGACCGACGAAATCGCCATCTCCGCGAAACGCCGACACGACTGTTTGACAAAAGGCCTCAATGGAAGTCTACTCGACTTCGCGATCACCAGCAGCCTGATGGTGAGCCTCTTCACAAGCGACTGATCGACGAGGGCGTTCGACAAGACGATGGCGGAGACGGGGCATATGAGCAAGGCGGTGATCGCCATGAAACCCGACGAGTTGTAGCGCAGGATCCGTACGGCCTCGCGCAAGATCTCCAGCGCGTTCATCGATCGGAACGAGTGATCATCGGAGCCGTTGGCTTGATCGTACGGCTCTAATTCGAACGCTCGCCGATGGTTATGATGATGATGATGTTGATGGTGTTGAGTCTCCTCCGATGACCCCTCTGTTCTCGAATGATCCAATCTCATCCTGGCAGAATTATCAGCAGAAATCTCCGTTGTCGAATGTTAGCAAGAACTTTGCTATGAAACTGGAATCAAAGGTTTATCAGATCAATGTGAAATAGATCTGAGGAGAAGAAAACGAAGAAGAGCTCTGGAATCACGAAATCGACGAGGCTCAAAATCTCAATCCTCGTTGATGGCGATGGAGGTGAGGCGTTTCGCGATGATTTTCTGGGAATGGAGGGACAGATCACGTGCAGTGTCGCTGAAGAAGGAAGGTAGTGTAGGAAGGTGCTTCCATGGCGGCCAATGTCCTGTCGGAAAGCGAAGAAAGGAACGAGGTAAAAAAAAAGAAAAGAAAATAATTTAATTATTTATTTTTTTCTGTAGGGCGTTAAATTTTTTGTCTGAGGTCGCATCTAACGGCTAAAACTGTCAGATGGGGCCAGCCTTGGACGGCGAGGATTTCGGCTGCTGTCTGTGTTTTTCTTTTTTATTTCTTGCGATTTTATAGTTTTTGAATTTGTCGGTGCATTTTATTTTGCCAAACTTGGATTTTCAATCGTCTATCTTGGGGACTACTCGTGTGGACCCCTGTCGGCCCGACTAGCCCGTCTTGGTAAGGCCAGGGTTCTCCACGTTGACGGCTATACTGACCCCATGGGGCCGACCAAAACCCATCTGGTTCAATACTTAACACACGTATCAAGTGGATCCCTGAAGGGCGTGGGCTCACAACCCACTCGAGACATATTTTCATGAGTAGCCAAAAAAATCGAAATTGTTTTACATACAGGCGCTCTCGTTTGTTTCTATCGAGATTAATTATACCCTTGACACATCGGTTTAAGTTTATTAGTTTAAGTCATTTATAGTTTAAAACTTTTAATAATTACAATATAAAATAAAAAATAACTACATATAAAACTTTCACATATAATAATATTTTAATTTATCACCGTATGATAATTTGTTTTGTTTCACGACATAATTTAATAGAATATTTGAAAGAGTAGTTTGAACTCTATAGTTTAAATCGCAAAAATCTAAAGCTTTTATATGGTATAATGTGCGGTTCAAACTCTAAAATTGAAACTCTTTTTCCAAACATCATGTAAATCTTTTGTATTATTTTTTTATTAAAAAATGATTATATTCAATTTTTTTAGTTTAAAGCCATGAATAAAATAGGCCACAAATATATTGATACATCTCAACTTATCCAAATCATAAATGAATCAACTTTTTTTTAGAGTTACTATTATTTTGGCATTCAGTGTTTTAAAAAAACATCGCATTGATATTTTATTGCCTGAAAAAATCAAAACAATATCTTGTAGTTTTCAAAATATCATTTTAGCATCTTAAATTTGTATTTTTTAATATGAAATTTTCTTTTATCTTTTTATTAATGCACTCCAAATTAATTTTGTAAAACTATTATCGAAAATCAAAACAAAAGATTAAACAAAACTCCTCAAGAAAAAAGCATATATGTGGATTTATTCTTTTTTTTGGTAATGTTTGCATTTATTTTCTTTTATAGTTTTAACACAATAATTTGGGATTTATTAATAAAATGATAGGTTTGAAATTTCATATCACAAAACACAAACTCATGGTACCAAAATGATAGTTTTAAAAATTACAAGGCATCATTTTGATATTTTTCAAACAGTAGAATACCAATGTAATATTTTTTTAAAATACAAGGTATCAAAATAATAAAAACACTTTTTCGTTACTAACTCAAGTCGCAACAAAAATATATTATGTTGTGTTGTTTTTTCTTTTACATCTCAGTTGCGCTCGCATTGAGTCATTACTCAATCTTAAAATTATTTTATTAAGACTCCATAAAGAGTTAAAATTAAAAATAATTTTGTACCAAATAGTTCACTTATTTGGTAGGGGCGTGTAATTTTTCTTATATAGTTAAGGTCAGCTCATATTTTGTAAGAAATTTAAAACAAAAGTAATTTTTTTAAGCTTGAGTTAGATCATGTGCCTTATTTGGCCGTGGTTAGAGACGTTAGGCTAGGCCGTTTAAATTCGTCCCAGCCCATTTATATTCGTATCTTATCTTTAACATGTTCATTCTTTAACCGCACGCAACAACAAAATTATAAATAAACAAGAAAAATAAGTATCGAACATAATTAAAAAAACAAAATAAAGCATATAAAAATTCAAGTGAAATAAAATCATTAAAAAATAGTAGATTTTAAGATTCATAAGAAAATTAATAAAAGTACACAATAACATAAAATTTGAAAAAGCAATAATGTCACGTACTGGTGTTAATTTGGGTCGCTTGGCTCGTCCTCACTCAACCAATGCGGGCCAAAAGGAGAAAACAAAGCTGGGTCAAGCTGACCCAGTTTTTATATAGATATACTAAAAAAAAAAAAAAAAAGCTATGTAGGTTGAAATCTTTATTTGGATTGAAGAAGTAGGACTAGCTTAACCCAAGGGCTTCGCCCGGACTGGATGATTCTTTATGTAGACTGATCTATTTGGTCCAGTTTAAATTGACACCTTTATAACGTTGTGCCATTGTCGCACCATTTATCCTAAAAATCATATCAAACTTGCTTATTTAATAAACATGTTGGGCCTGGATTATGTAATAATCATGTTGTGCATGCTACCGTTGAGGCCTCTAGATATATGCCGATGTGAGAATGTATACTAATCAACAAATTAGTATGCAAATTCTGGCTATTCTTACATTAATATATATCAATATCGCAACAAAAATATTAAAATTTTAAAAGCTACAAATCAACCATGTAAAAAACATAGTTGAAACTAACGAGCAACAAGTTTTTTTAAGTTAGAAAGGCGTTTGTGTTTCCCTTCAAATCATATTTATATTTTTTTAACATTAAATCGACTGATATCAAATAGAATTAGACATTTTATTAAAAAAATTAAATTTGTTTTAAAAAAAGTATTGTGCATTTAGTATTGCTTTTGATTATTTTAAAAGCACTTTGTATAAAAACCAATATGCTTATAATATTTGGTAAATATATTTAATTATATTTTGCATAAAAATTAATGCATTTTTTAAGTTGTTTTAGGAAGTTAAAAGTTATAGCTATTAAATTTTAACCGTTGTTCTGTTTTTATTTTAAGTAAAAGTAGTGTTTTCTTAGGAGTGCAGCAATCCCAAACGCTACCCATGTCTGGCTGAATAAACAGTTTTATAAGCTCTCGTTTGCAGGGACTGGGGCAGCGGGACTGGGGGAGTTGGAAAGCTGATGGCATGTCTCTATCGAAAAATAGTAATAATAATAACTGATTGAATATTTGAATGCTTTATCATCAACCGACACGTTTAACTTTTTTTTCCTTTTTCTTTTTGTCACTTCCTTCTTTTGTTTGCTAATGGAAAAAAACACAAAAAAAAAAACCATGTTTACGTGTTCATACGGTAGTGATTCATTTATTTTTATTTTAGAAGAACGACAGCAACATTTCTTTTTCACTTTTGTTTACAATTTTTTTACTGTTGACACGTGAAATGTTTGATTATAAATTATTATTTAAATATAAAATAAAATAATAAAATCTACGTATTAAATAATAACTAAAATAACTATAAAAACAATAAAAAAATAAATATAGCTAGCACTTTTACCACTTACTTCTATTCATGTAACATCAGTCTCATTGCTTTGCCACCCCCATGAGGTGGACTCGTTATTTCTCCTCTATAATAATAACAATAATTATAATTATTATATATGTATATATAATTTTACATTATGCTATGCTTTTAAAGTTGTGTTTATTTATTTTATATTTAAAAAATTTATGTCATATTATTATTTATATTATATATTAAATTATGCAATAAATAAATATGTATGTCATTTTTAAAGTATAAATTTTTAAACTTCACATTTATGAAAATTCTTGAAAAAAAAAAAGGTTCGGGAGCGGGGACAGTTTTGATACATTCCTAACGTTACTTCTGTTAAACTAGTTTGCACTAGTTATACGTGTTATAAAGGATATAATATTCTTGTTTCTTATAAATTTTTAAGTTCCATTTGGGCAATCATGTTGTCATATGATTATTAAATGAAAAAAAAATCTATATTAGAAATGTTGACAAGTGATATGTGACATAATTAAATATTAGCCAAAAGCCAAAATGTCCATCACAATTAACAAAGTCTCATGCCATGAAATAACAATTAAGGATTGTCTTCGGCGGGAACAAGAGATGCCTACATCAAGGCAACCAAAGAGTACACGATAGCAAATTAAAGAATCTTTTTTATTTTTGAAAAGAATTAAAGAATCTTTTTAATCTTACGTGTTCACCTCTCTTTTAACTAAATTTTATATTCGGTAATAAAACCAAAAAAAAAAAAAATGTAAACCTAATAACGTCAGATAGAGTTTTCTAATTTCTTAATTATAGATAGATAGATTGATTGAGAAAATTTAAAAAGTACCTCCTGAATTGTAACCAAATATTATGTGTGGTGCTACATTTTTTATAATCTAAAAGGTATTGGCAAAGTTTTTAAATTGTTCCAAAATTATAGAATAAGTTTATCAAAACAGTTAAAAATAACCGTTTAACTGTTTAAATTTTTGCAATACCAAAAATGTCATAAGCTTTTAATATTTTAATGTATTTTAACCATTAACTAGTTAAAAATTAAGAAATAAATTTCAAAGCTAAAAGTCCAAAAACCAAAGAATTAGGGTGTTTGGCAAAGTTGGTTAGAACTATCTTTTTTGTTCAAAACATTATAACTTGTAAGAGCTTTACATTATAGCAATTTTTTACCTTTTACTATAACAAATAAAAGTTTTATACTATTTTCTAACCAAAAAGATAGTTCTAACTAATTTTGCTAAACATTCTATTAATCTTTATTGTCAATCAATAAGTTTCGTGAAGAAGTGGCGGATAGGGTGTTACTTGGTTGCCCTTTCATATGTCATTCGGACTATTTGAAGAGACAGAGACAATCTTTTTTTCCCTTGAGATTCTTTTGTTTTTTTCTCTAACTTTATAATTTTAAAATTTAATAGAGTTATGTTTGATACTACTTTTTAAGGACATGTATAGTATTTTAATAATTTGACTAATCAAAAGACAGTCTTTAAAATATATCAAAAAATTGTTAATAATTTTAATAGTTTGAAGATATAATAATTTTTTAACTTGAAAAATATAGAAACAAATATAGTACTTAGCTGAATTAGTGCGACATTTTCTAGATTTTATCTTAATAAAGAAGAAGATTTCTTTAAGCACAAAGAAAATATGAAAAAAAAGATATTAAGAATAAATTACAAAGAAGCCGTTTTGATTAATAGAGTGTTTGGGAGCATTGATTAGAACTAATAGTTTAAACCAATTTTGGATAAAAAATTGTGGCATGTAAGAGCTTCATACTGTAACACATTTATGCTTGACATTATAACTGTTAAGAATGCAACTAAAGTCTCACATTGGCTACATACGCAGAGGATCATAAGTTTATAAGGATGGAAGACATCTCCATCGGTATGAGCCCTTTTGAGTAAAGCTTAAAAACAAATCTATGAGGGTTTAGGCTCAAAGTGGACAATATCATACCAATGTAGAGATATGTATGTTCCAACGTTCTTACAATTGGTATCAGCGCTAGGTTGTTGATTGAGAGAATGATAGCCAGTAAGAGATGACAGACAAAGAATGGCAAATTCTCGATAGACAGGTGTTGGGATTGGTGCGATAGCGGAAATCGACTTTGGTGATGAGATTCATGCTTTAATTCTCTTGGCGTCTGTGCCAAATAGTCGGGGAGCTCATGAGGGCTGCTATGAGCAACTCTGTTAGGAATGGGAAGACGAAGTATAATGATGTTCAGGATCAAATTATGGCTGAAGTAGTTCATAGGAAAGATTCGGGAGAAACATCAAGGGCTTCTACTTCTGCTTCCCCTCTAAATGTTGAGAGGGGTAGAAGGTCTTATAAAGTTTCCAGTAATAATGGTAAAGGGAAGCATAGGAATGGCAGAAACAAGTCTAGGTCTGGGAGGAATTTGGAGTGCTTGAATTGTGGTAGAGCTGAGCATTTGAAGAAGGACTGTGGAGCACCAAAGAAGATCGATGACAAGGGTAATGATGCTAATTCTGTGATGGATGATGATCAGGATGCTTTACTTTTGTCGGTTGATTGTCCAATTGACCTGTGGGTGATAGATTCAGGAGCTTCGTTTCACATTACAACACATCATGAAATGATGGAGAATTATGTCACTGAGAATCATAGAAAGACTTATCTTGCTAGCAGTGAACCTTTGGATATTATGGGTATTGGTGATGTCAATTTGAAGATGTCAAATGGTTTAGTTTGGAAGATTTGTTAGGTGAGACATGTACTAAAACTAATGAGAAACTTAATTTCATTAGGGCAATTAGATGACGATGTAACGCCCCTATATGGGGGTTAACAGTTTTTAATGAGATAAAATAAAAATAAATAATAAAAGTAAAACCTTAAAAATAAAATTTGCCCGGGACTTAAATGAAAACTCTCAACTCAAAAATAAAAATATAAACGATAAATAAACCACAGTTTTAATGTAGCACCTTAAATTTAATAATATAAACTGTTGTCATCATCATTTTAACCCTCAACACATTATAATACAGTCACAGAAAGTAACAATTGATGCTTACATTATCATGAAGAACATTCTCAACGATTGAAGCAGTCCCAATGTAATATAGTTACATCACTTCCTCAACTATAGTTCTCGTAGCCACCTCACACTTAGTGAGTCCTGAAAAGATATAAACATAAGGGAATGAGCAACACTATGCTCAGTAGAGAAAGCCATTACTCACCTTTAGGTTTTTATCATTACCACATTAAAACCTGCATGGTCAGTAAGTCACATCATATTCCAGATTATGAGGTTTATTATGATCACATCTTATGGATACCGTAGTTAATCATTACCAAGTGTCATAATTACACATTTATACAAATATTACCAATCATCATTGTTCCTAGGTATCCATGTTAAATTGAGTATCACTCAACTCATCGAGACCCAAATGGGCGCACTTGATCACCCTATAAACATTCCAAGGGTGTTCCGGTGAGGGGACATCAAGCCCCGAGTCCTCACCAAATCAATTCCTGTACAGTGTGTTCTGGGACTTTCAACCCAAGGAAGCGTCATCACCTTCCCCCTATTTTACCTTTTAGGGTATTCATGCCCAAGGACGCAACCGTCGCCCTTTTCATGTCTCACAATTTCTCTATATTAAATCATTATTAATAGAGTTAATTTTCCTAACCATGCTTCTCAATTTATAACATGTGTCAATTCATTATGTTCCTCGCCGTACAATACAAGACGAGTCCATGTCATAGTTTCATATGTGATACACATATAATATCAGTTCAACATAGATATATATATATTGCGGCAAAACAATCAATTTTAATTCTATAAAAACCTCACAAAAGATGAGTAATAGAATCCCTACCTTTCAAGCTTATCAACAGTCTCTTA
Organism: Artocarpus heterophyllus; assembly: GCA_025403435.1. NCBI lineage: Eukaryota > Viridiplantae > Streptophyta > Magnoliopsida > Rosales > Moraceae > Artocarpus > Artocarpus heterophyllus. Next base: position 21,927,748 of record CM046339.1, read on the forward strand.
ATCCTGGAATCAATTAACGTTAGCTCCATACTCCCTTGATCTTGAACTCCAAGCAAAACAGATCCAGTTGTATCTCGCTGTATCTACGAAGCATCCTCTGTAGTGCTCCTCGAGCGACTATGAATGGCTAGGAATGCTTCCTGGAAAACGTCATTCTGGACTCCGATACTGCTGTTTGAATCGCCTCGATTCGCGTGCAGTCGGTACCGGATGATTTTTATCGGAGTGGAATTTGCTCAAACGGAGGTCACCATTGCATCCAGAGCATCGAAACGAGTCGGGAGGCGGTCTCGGATCTTCGATCGGAGGTCCGGATCACAAAATTCTAATTTAGCCTTTGACTGGCCGTTGACCGGCGTTGACCACCGTTGACCGGCGTTGACCGACTTTGACCGTCGTTGACCGGCGTCAATCGGGGTCCGTTGGCAGCTGGGCTCGGGCCTACCCCCCCTAAATCGACCCTTCTGAGTCCAATGGCGGGGTCAATTTCACCCAATTCTGCCTCTAACATAGCGGGTCGTGAAGTACAACGTCGGTAGAAATGGATGAGCTCCGATCTTGATTCTCCGACGATGGAAACCTGAAATTGGCTGAGGGCTTTTGCTACCCATCCTCCTATGAGCATTTCCCCTCATCCAATTTGAAGAAACGTGGCTGGGAAGAGCCAAAACAGAGACTCCCGCGGCGGTTGACGGCGGCGTTGGCCGTTCTCTGGCGAAACCGACTCATTCCGTGCAATTGATCGAGGGGTTTTACTCCCCTTGATCCTCTGAACTCATTGGGAGGGGTGGTGTCAGTCACCTCCTCCGGCAAGGCGGAGTTCCACCATGGGGGCGGCGGTGCACGGCGGCAATAGACGGGCGGAGCAATCCGGCGGTTGTTGAGCTGCCACCAAGGGTGGGTTTTGTTCCTCTCATCACGGTGGTCGTGTAGGAACAAGAATCACGTCGATCGGACGTCGGACGGCGAAGATATCTCGTCGGAAAGAAATGGGTTTTGCCGCCACTTTGGGCGGCGCGTGTGGTCTCCTCCGGCGGCGTTTTGGGCGGCGCGGCACCTCGTTGGACTCAGCTCGTCGAGAGCTTTCCATTGGTGCGGGAGGTGTCGAAAACGGATGCCGAAATCTCAAACGATCTTTGAGGAGGAAGAGAGAAAATTCTAGAGAGAGAAAGAGGAGAGAGAAAGTCTCGAGTTTTGTGATATTTTCTGATTTTTTTTTTATATATATATATACTAAAAATTAATCTAATTACCTTAATACCCTTAGGGGAATAACGGGTGTCACAGCTCTACCCCCCTTAAAGAAATTTCGTCCTCGAAATTTCAATTCTAGTAATACTAGTAAAAATTATGATTCCACTATGATTCCAATTCTGAGTCTAAACCGTTAATGTTGTTTGTCCTCCAAATTTAAGTTATCGTATCTCCACTTATTTACTTGCATAATAAATCTTACTCCTAAATCCCTCAAGAGAGTATTTCTGACAAGTTTCAACTTATAACACCGTGTAATAGTCTAAGAATCTGATCAGGCATACATATTGACCATACCATGATTCCAGTCCTTCATTGTCCATGGACTGTGATTTACAATCACATTTAAGGAGATTGTCAGAGAAATTTTATATACTTCATCTTTAGGTTCCTTTTCCTTTTTGAGTAAGGAAAAGTCAAATATATTTGATTTCATACCTCAACTAATAAACTAAAACATAATCATAAAACATATATCACAAACACTTATATTCAAAACCATACATTAAACTTATTCATAGAGATATTAAACGGAATCTCAAAGTTGCAGACAAACCCGACATATTTTTCATTAAACAGCTATCCTCATGACACAAACATTCAACCCAAATAATATACTCATATTTCATATGGAATATCCCCATAACTGACTCTGGTACTTCCACATAATATTAACAGAATATTACACATTACAAACATAATACGGATACGTTTCGAGAGTACAAGGCACTCCGTATACCAGCTATCCATATCATGCATGCTTAGAGGATACAAAAACATCGATAAACAAAAGATCGGACCTTAAGAAGGATGCGTTTCGAGAGCATCAAGTACTCCGTATCCAGCCATCCCGGTATTAGGCTCAATGAATCTAAAAGATTTAACAACGACGTACCACAAGAAACACAGAATACAAGGCAAACGGTTATTCGTAACACACGAAATACGGACACACATGCCTACATGCCAAAGATAAAACAAAAAGATTACAGATGGAGATTCAAATCAATTGGCCGCTCCCGGCTTTCCCTTTCCCATTCAAGCTTGGATGTTGCAGTGTCGGATTCTGGATGTATGATTTGCATTTTATCTATCAATTCCTCAGCTGTTGAAGCAGTGACAAAGATTTGTCTCTCCGATTCTGTAGTGATGTTTTCTTCCACAGCGTAATCTAGAAATTTCAAAAGACCGTCATAAAAACCCTTTACGTTCAGCAGTCCCAAAGGTTTGGAATAAAAGCCCAACAATTGCCCACAAGCAACTATAAATATTTCCTCAAGAGTACCTAGACCACCAGGTAATGCTATAAAAGCATCAGAATTATAGATTATGTCTTTAAAATTTATAGGGATACTCCTGACTCCTTCTCCCTTACCTATGGCTTCCTTACAAAGGTTTCATTCAACTGGAATATGAGGCCAAATTCTTACATCAGTAGCGTCGCTAGACCTAGCTGCTAGTGTCATATTTACCATCATTTTTATACTACCACCCCCATAGATTATGTTAATCTTCTTGCTTGCTAGGACTTGCCCTAAGTGATTTGCAGCTTCTAAATAAGCTTTATCTTTTCCAAGGCTGGAACCACAAAAGACACAGACATTCTTTATTTTCTTCGTGGACTGGGAGGTAGACATATTTGGTTTATAGAAGTGGTTGCTTAATGTCTGCTCCACTTAGACTTCGGGTTCTACATGAGATTTTAAAGATGAGAAATATACAAAAAGGGCTAAAGAGATAGACGAGTAGGTAATGAAAAGGTAATCCAAAGATTTAAACAAAATCTTGTGCGGATAAGAAAGTAAGATAAGGTGATTGATAGTTTACAGAAAATCTGATTCACTTTTTGAAAAAGATTAGACTCTAATTGTATAACTTTTGACAATTGAGAACAATTTGACAGAAGACCCTCTTGACACAACTGTAGACTTTTTGACAAATATACACAAAGTCTAGAAATTTAATATAAACGACAAATACTGTAGAACTTTTGAAATTTGAGACACAAATCTTGAAATATCTGGATAAGCTTTTCAAAATTCAAACATATTACTGTACCGTATGTAACGTGTCTGATAAGATAATATATTTTATTATATATATATTTAAGAAAATCATAAATTAAATAGGATATTAACACTTACTGTATCAATCTAATAATCACAATTATTTCAAACACAAAAGCAAATATTATGAGTAAAAGAAAAACACAAACTGTTGAACATCAGCTAAAACTGCTTCAAATAAGTAAAGACTAAATAACCTTTATAGAGCGATGACTTATTCCCCATCCAGTTTTCTTATGGCTTGGCAAACAGGATCTAGAAATACCATATTCCTGAGGCGTTGTCTTTCTGTATAAAATTTAGGCCAGAGTTTAAAAATAGCTCCTTGAACATATCCACTAGGGTGACCGTGGAGAGGAGGATGGATGCTATCCAAGTTCTCCTTTGAAAGTCCATCCCTACAAAACCTTATTTTATCCTCTCTATTCGTAGACATATAACTAGGTGAATTACATTTACCGTTACAATTTTGTCTTCCACATTTGTTACAAGTGACCACGATGGCACGAGCTCTTCTTTTCATTGCACTACGACTGGTACCTGTTCCTGGTAAACCGACATCTTGACTAAAGTCACTCGGACGGATTTTCCCCTCTATCAACATTCTCACATCACAAGGGATACCAAAACGCATAAGAATCCACAACCGAGTAATTCTAGCCTTGTATTTCTTTCTGAGAATCTTTTGGGAGAGTGATGGGAAATACTTTCTCAGGTGTTGGTACTTTGGGTCCATGATGAGATGAAAGAAGAGTAAATAGAAAGGAAAAATTAAGATAGTAAATTGCAGAATCCTAGAATTCCTTCTTCTTTTTGAGGAAAAGAAGAATTTTTAATGAAAAAGAAGAGGATTTGCGATTTAGAGAGAAAATAACAAATTAAGAGAGGAAAAAGTGAACTCGGAGAAATAAGCTCCTATGCACAGTAAACGTATATGTAAACAATAATTAAACCACTGTATATGACACGTATAGAGACCACGTGGGAGAGACAGTGTGAATCAAACTGATTTAAGATTTGAACTAGGCCCAAATGTTCTTAGTTGAAAATGGTCAGGTTGTTTCGGGCCTTAACACATTTAGAACGAGTTAAATAACAAACATAAAATTGAAAACCAATTCGTATGAATCTTAAACCCAATTCAAAGCCCACTATAGATAAAGTTAACTATAAACAACAAATCTAATTTAACGACAACAAGGATCTTCCTGAATGATATTTAAAATCATTTCATAACAACACAATCTTCCAGCAACTCAAATAATTTTGTTTTAATCAAAACCTTATTGAACAATGCATACACCCATATGTTATTCATAATACTTAACATCTATCAATGGATTCATCATCATTACTACCAAGGGTTTAGAATGCGACTAACCTTGAAATCAATACGATTTACGTCTTTCAACGTAGACCATATCAACGAACAAAGACACTTGATGTTACTACTTAAGAACATCTACAATCCCTACAATTCTACTTATACAATATCGAATTTCCTCATATAACAAAACCGTAGGTAACCAAAAGATTCACTGATACACTTAAATACAATGTACGTAACAAAATATTCCAATTTTGAGATTCATGCATTCTAGACTTTACACAGTCTCAACAGACCAAAAGTCTAACATTTATCTCTCTCAAAATTCAACACCATGATTCCCAACTTATATCATATTCCTCAAATATATAGAACTTTTAAGAAAAGACATTGACACTTATGTGCTCCATCGAATCCACAATAATCATTACTTAGGTTTGAATCAATTACGAAAAATTTGGCATATCTATGTCAAACTTTAAAATCAATAAGTCAAGCCTTATATTTCTTATTGTTTTTCACGAGACAAAAGGCTCTTAAATCCTCGTATCTATACGAATTAAATATGCTTATAGATCCAAATATTATACGAATCTCTCATAAGCAATCTACTTATAAACTCATTCCATATAATTATCATTCCCTCATAACTATTAATACTTTCCTTCTATGTAATTATTGTACTCATATAACCATTAGTATTTTCATTCTATGGCCTTTCCATGTTACATCCTTCTAGACTGTATAAATCAATGTGAAGGTTCATTTTGATGATGACAATAAAAATTCAGCTTCAAAACCATCTCAAAAATATATTTTTTTTAAAGTGGTGCTACACTCCCTAGGTTAACCGAACCTAGGCTCTGATACCAAAAATTCTGTAACGCCCCTATATGGGGGTTAACAGTTTTTAATGAGATAAAATAAAAATAAATAATAAAAGTAAAACCTTAAAAATAAAATTTGCCCGGGACTTAAATGAAAACTCTCAACTCAAAAATAAAAATATAAACGATAAATAAACCACAGTTTTAATGTAGCACCTTAAATTTAATAATATAAACTGTTGTCATCATCATTTTAACCCTCAACACATTATAATACAGTCACAGAAAGTAACAATTGATGCTTACATTATCATGAAGAACATTCTCAACGATTGAAGCAGTCCCAATGTAATATAGTTACATCACTTCCTCAACTATAGTTCTCGTAGCCACCTCACACTTAGTGAGTCCTGAAAAGATATAAACATAAGGGAATGAGCAACACTATGCTCAGTAGAGAAAGCCATTACTCACCTTTAGGTTTTTATCATTACCACATTAAAACCTGCATGGTCAGTAAGTCACATCATATTCCAGATTATGAGGTTTATTATGATCACATCTTATGGATACCGTAGTTAATCATTACCAAGTGTCATAATTACACATTTATACAAATATTACCAATCTTCATTGTTCCTAGGTATCCATGTTAAATTGAGTATCACTCAACTCATCGAGACCCAAATGGGCGCACTTGATCACCCTATAAACATTCCAAGGGTGTTCCGGTGAGGGGACATCAAGCCCCGAGTCCTCACCAAATCAATTCCTGTACAGTGTGTTCTGGGACTTTCAACCCAAGGAAGCGTCATCACCTTCCCCCTATTTTACCTTTTAGGGTATTCATGCCCAAGGACGCAACCGTCGCCCTTTTCATGTCTCACAATTTCTCTATATTAAATCATTATTAATAGAGTTAATTTTCCTAACCATGCTTCTCAATTTATAACATGTGTCAATTCATTATGTTCCTCGCCGTACAATACAAGACGAGTCCATGTCATAGTTTCATATGTGATACACATATAATATCAGTTCAACATAGATATATATATATTGCGGCAAAACAATCAATTTTAATTCTATAAAAACCTCACAAAAGATGAGTAATAGAATCCCTACCTTTCAAGCTTATCAACAGTCTCTTAATCCTGGAATCAATTAACGTTAGCTCCATACTCCCTTGATCTTGAACTCCAAGCAAAACAGATCCAGTTGTATCTCGCTGTATCTACGAAGCATCCTCTGTAGTGCTCCTCGAGCGACTATGAATGGCTAGGAATGCTTCCTGGAAAACGTCATTCTGGACTCCGATACTGCTGTTTGAATCGCCTCGATTCGCGTGCAGTCGGTACCGGATGATTTTTATCGGAGTGGAATTTGCTCAAACGGAGGTCACCATTGCATCCAGAGCATCGAAACGAGTCGGGAGGCGGTCTCGGATCTTCGATCGGAGGTCCGGATCACAAAATTCCAATTTAGCCTTTGACTGGCCGTTGACCGGCGTTGACCACCGTTGACCGGCGTTGACCGACTTTGACCGTCGTTGACCGGCGTCAATCGGGGTCCGTTGGCAGCTGGGCTCGGGCCTACCCCCACTAAATCGACCCTTCTGAGTCCAATGGCGGGGTCAATTTCACCCAATTCTGCCTCTAACATAGCGGGTCGTGAAGTACAACGTCGGTAGAAATGGATGAGCTCCGATCTTGATTCTCCGACGATGGAAACCTGAAATTGGCTGAGGGCTTTTGCTACCCATCCTCCTATGAGCATTTCCCCTCATCCAATTTGAAGAAACGTGGCTGGGAAGAGCCAAAACAGAGACTCCCGCGGCGGTTGACGGCGGCGTTGGCCGTTCTCCGGCGAAACCGGCTCATTCCGTGCAATTGATCGAGGGGTTTTACTCCCCTTGATCCTCTGAACTCATTGGGAGGGGTGGTGTCAGTCACCTCCTCCGGCAAGGCGGAGTTCCACCATGGGGGCGGCGGTGCACGGCGGCAATAGACGGGCGGAGCAATCCGGCGGTTGTTGAGCTGCCACCAAGGGTGGGTTTTGTTCCTCTCATCACGGTGGTCGTGTAGGAACAAGAATCACGTCGATCGGACGTCGGACGGCGAAGATATCTCGTCGGAAAGAAATGGGTTTTGTCGCCACTTTGGGCGGCGCGTGTGGTCTCCTCCGGCGGCGTTTTGGGCGGCGCGGCACCTCGTTGGACTCAGCTCGTCGAGAGCTTTCCATTGGTGCGGGAGGTGTCGAAAACGGATGCCGAAATCTCAAACGATCTTTGAGGAGGAAGAGAGAAAATTCTAGAGAGAGAAAGAGGAGAGAGAAAGTCTCGAGTTTTGTGATATTTTCTGATTTTTTTTTTTATATATATATATACTAAAAATTAATCTAATTACCTTAATACCCTTAGGGGAATAACGGGTGTCACAGACGAGGGCCGCGATGTTACTTTCAATGGTGGTTCTTAGAAAGTCATAAAAGGAGTCATGGTTATTACTCGTGAGAATAAGACTAGAACTTTGTACATCACTTATAGTAATAGAGACACAGTTGCACTTGCTAGTTTTGCTGTAAGCTCTGATTTATGGCGTTGCAGTCTCGGGCACATGAGTTAGAAGAGAATGAAGGTGCTTCATTTAAAAGGGAAGCTATTTGGGTTGAAGACGGTTGGCCATGGTTTGTGTGAAGGTTGTGTCTCTGGGAAGCAGAAGAAAGTTAGCTTCATAAAGATATGAAAGGAACCAAAGGCTGCAAAGCTGAAGTTGGTTCATACAAAAGTATGGGGCCTTCAACGGTTACTTTGATTGGTGGTCCAATTACTACATGACTTTCATCGATGACTTAAGCAGAAAGGTATGAGTTTACTTTTTGAAAAATAAATCTGACGTGTTTGATACTTTTAAAAGATGGAAAGCATGATTGAGAACAAGACATATTTGAATGTAAGGTGCTTGAGGTTGGATAATGGTAGTAAATATATGGATGATGACTTTAAGAGATATTGTGCTGAGAATGGGATAAAAATGATGGCAACCATTCCGGGAAGGCCTCAACAGAATGGTGTGGATGAGATGATAGATAGATAGGCTTGAGGGGAGGCCTAGACCATGAGGATAATGGTGTATCAAAGCCGCAACTTAGATTGAGCCATGTGGGTGGAATCCTTGGATGCCGAATGAAGGAAGGTAGCGTGCCCCAATAGATCTGTGTTGAAATCTTGAGGTAAGCGTTGCTTCGGTTCTTCACGTAAGTCATGCACTCCTAACACAGTAGAGAGGAATGGCTTTGAGTGATACTTCGGGTGGAGAGGATAGACAGATAGAATTGAGGGGAGGTTCAGACCATAAGGATAATAGTGGTCCTTTGTTTGAGGGAAAGATTATTAAGAATGTAATCAAAGTCCTACATTACCTACACATGGGGAGGATCATGGGTTTATAAGGATAGGAGATATCTCCATTAGTATGAGGCCTTTTGGGTAGAGCCCAAGAACAAATCCATGAAGGCTTAGGCACAAATTAGAGATTTGCATGTTCTAACATCCTTACAGTAATATGTAAAGGTTTTACACTATAGCAACAAAAAATTTTGGTTCTAACTTATATTGTCAAAAAAAAAATCTAAACCTTCCTTCCTTGATTGAGTAGCTGCAAAAGGAATGCCGTCTTAAGTCTAACAAAATTGATAGGCTGGACTTAAGACCTTTATTATTATTATTATTATTATTGTAAAGCTATGGTATAATATGTTATTTTCTATGCAACAATAATTTTTAATTAAGTGTAATGCAATATTGTTATATAGTTATTTTTAAAGTTGTTGTTATATAAAATAAATATCGATATTAATGATGTATTGATTTTCAGTTTGTAGGTGATTAACTTAGTGATTTATACACATAATAATTTATTGGTTTTTAGATAATAAATCATTAGTAGATAAATTATAGACCAATTTTTTAGTAGTATAGTATAGTTAATAAGTATGTATTAATATTGGTAAATGATATACATCAATAATATATTAGTGTTTATCAACGATATACTACTGAAAAAAAGATCATTTTTTTGATTTTAAAAAATTTAAGCTATTTTTTTTATTTTTGAAAATTTCAAATATTTATTAAAAACAGTAGTAAAAGATAGGTTATTTGTCTTTTTTTTTTTTTATTGAAGCTAATTTAGCATCTGATGATGGAGTCACGTCTAAAGTTATGGTTAGATGCGGCTAGATTGTGCGTGGAACAACACAAATTGAGCAATTTTATACATCAAATCTTTTTTTTGGAAGAATTAATCTCTTTTTATTTTTTTGGAATATTTTTTTTATAGAGTCTTAAAATTTGAAGACCAATAACACGAGCAGAAAATTCCAAAATCCACCATCCGGTACCCCCTAATCTCTAAACGCGGCCTTTCCAGAAGCTGACATCTACAGAAAGACTCCCGCTTCAAGACGCCATCATCTGATCATCATCGTCATCCTCACAAAATCACCACTTTCTTCCATCTCTCTCTTTCTCCAATCCAAATTCCCAATTCCTCCTCCCTTCATCTTCCATGGCGACCTCCCCACAACCACAATCGCCGCCGTCGCTGAACCTCCGCGCGATCCTCTCCGAATCGAAGCGCATCATCAACGCCCACTCCCGCCACTTCCTCGCCCTCTCCGTCCTCTTCCTCCTCCCTCTCTCGTTCTCCGTCACCGTCTACCCCACTCTCCAAACCCTCATCGCCGATCACCTCCCAAGAAACTCCCAAATCTTCCTCTACCTCGACGACCACGACCACGACCACGACCACGACCACCACTACACCCAGATTACGACCAACACTCTCCTCGTCGCTCTCGCCTACGCCGTCTTCGTCTTCCTCCTATCTCTCTGCGCCGTTGGATCCATCACCTACAGCGTCTTCCATGGCTTCTACGGCCGCCCCGTCAAGCTACTCTCCGCCGTCGGATCCATCCTCGCTTCCTTCTTCCCTCTCCTATTCACTGCTCTCATCGTTCAAATCATCATCTCCGTGATCGTCGTCATCTTCGGTCTCCTCGTGTTTCTCGTGATCTCCGCGGTTCGATTGCTAGGGTTCCAAGTCGAGTACTCTTCGCCGTACTTTCTCGGATTCTGCGGAGTCCTGGGGACTGCTCTCCTTCTGGTTCTGGTCTATTTCCACGTGAATTGGACTCTGGTGAACGTGATCGTCGTCGTGGAGAAGAGCTGTGGCTTCGAATCGCTGAGGCGAAGCGTGGGCCTGATCAGAGGGATGAGAGGGACGGCGTTGTCTCTGCTCTTGTTCTTCGGGTTCTTCGCGGCTTTTCTGGCCTGGTGTAGCTCGTTCTCGGCTATGGTCTTGTACGACGTCTCCGACGGGTGGAGGAAATTGGAATTCGTCATGCAAATCGTCGCTACTTCGACATTTTTAACAATTGTTCTGCTCTACAACGTCGCCGCCAACGCCGTGCTCTACATGTACTGCAAAGCCGTCCACGGAGAGCTGGCTATGGAGACCGCGGAGGAGTTCGCGAGGGAGTACGTTTGCTTGCCCTTTGACGAAGGCAAAGTTCCTCATGTCGTTTCTGTTGCCTATACTTGAAAAATGTCATGAGGTTAGTCAATTTTCGATTACCCTTTGTAATTTCACTACCTCACGTTTTGATCTTTCTCACTTGTTTGCTCTCTATAATGTAATACTTCGTGTACAAATGGTTATAAACAAAGAACATCTACTTACTTAAAAAAGGGAAAGAAAATCATGTATTTATGGACAAATTATGGATCTTTAATTTATGAAACTGTCTTATAAAAGAGTGTAAATGTTGTTTTGAAGTCTGTTCTTTTTCCTTACCAACGACGAACGTTAGAGAAGAATCCATAAATGTAAAAACACCATACAAGGTGTTGAGGTTTGAATATATGCCTCGTGATAAACAGAATTATATGACATCTGTGTTAGCATTATTGTCATGAATTGGGGGAATAAAGACCCACCAAGAAGACGAGATTTCTTGAGCGCTATCAACTTTTTTCCTATTTAGTTTGCGCATTAGGTAGACTTTATGACGACAGTAGGGAAATGAAAGGAATTTGTGAATAATGTGCAGACATAAATGATGTCTATACTCAAATATATATATGAAGTTAGGCATCATGATTCTCTAGCTAGGGCTTCTCTGTTTTCATAGTTTTGGTGATAACTTTAGTGGCAGGATTATGGAAAAATTGGTGAAGGCAGAGGGTTAGTGAGTCATTCCAAGAATAAAAAAGCGTCGAAGAGCCCACTACAAAGATTTGGTTAATTTTGTTGTCCTTGCTCATATGGTCCAAAATTAGAAATCCGTATAATTTTTTTTTTTTAAATTAGTCATAATTCGTCGATCTGTTGCATCAATAAAAAGAAAACTTGTTTAAACATTTAAATTGCTCAATTCTTCTTCTTTTCTTGCATGGAAAGTCACCCAAATTTGCAGGCTATAAATTCCACCCCGCTGCTTAACCAAATCATCTAGGAAGCTTTTGATATCAATATCTCAAAACCGCACTAGATCATCACACTCAAAGAGATTGATTTGTTTTCATGGTGACTGGTGCAACACATCTATTTATACTCACCGATGGTTTTAAGCAGATTAGAACTCAGGTTCATTTTATCTAAGCTTTATGTCGAATATAAATTAGATGAGATTAAGAACTATAAATTATTTTGATTTTGAAGTTTTCATTTTTTTAATCGTGGTTTCTCGAAGTCAAGTCGTCTTTTTAGGAAGTCGCCATTCCAAACATTTACCGCCGATCTTCTGAATCACGTCATTCTTTCATGTTTATTGTCGTTTGTGTAGTTGTCGTTTCTTATGGTTGCCGTCGATTAGTTGTTATTGTCGTTTTTCCATTTTGCGTTGTTTTGTGGTTGATGTCGTTTTCTAATATTATCATCGCATATACGTTTAGCGTCCAGCCTTTTTGTGCGGTGCCGTATTGTTTTCTAAGGCAACCGTTGATTTTCATAGATATTGTCGTGTATTTTTTTTTTTTAAATTTATATTGTCGTGTTTCCTTATAATATTTGATGTCGTTTTCTAATATCATCATCCTATATACGTTCTTTTTGGGTGCCATAGCGGCTTTTTTTTTCCTTTTTTTTTTTTTTAAGGTAGTGCGGCTAGTGCCATAGCATTTCTTAAGGCAAGAGGAGAGAAAGAGAGAGAGGAAGGGAAAAAAAGAAAGAAAGAAAGAAATAAGTATACATGGGGGTGGACAGTTTTGAAATTTTCTATTAGTATTAATTCAGATTTACACATAATGGCCTATTTACTAACAATTTTTAAATCTTAACTTATTGATTTTTATTTCTTTAATTTAGCTTAATTTCCTTCTCCTCGCTTAAAAATTGCCAAAAAAAAAAAGTTTAAACGTTTATTCTATAAAACCGAATCAAACCGAACCAATTAAAATGTAATAGGTTTCTGTTCAAATGTGTATGCAACTTGGTTTGTCTCGATTTTCGATCATTAAAAGCCAATAATTTAGTTCAATCGGAGTTTTAGGAATTAAAAAAAAAAAAAGATGAACAGAACCGGATACGCTCTTAATTTTTGTTTTTTAACCCAACACCGTGTCTGTCGTTTCTACGGTTGGTGTCACTTCCTCAAGCTACCGTGTTGGTATCATTAAAAATCTAACCCGTTAAGGATTTATTTTGTACTGTTTTAAAAAAGATATACAAGGATATTTTTTGTATTCTAATAATAAGAAGCAAATGTGAGATTTAATACTGTTTTTAAAATAGAAGATTAGTCTTTATATTGTTATACTTGCTATGAAAACTAAGAAAAGCAATACTAAACTTATGAAACCAAGAGAATTTCTAAAAAGAAATAGAGAGAGAAAATAAAAAGGTGGTTATAGATGAAAAGTTTTAGAAAGAAGTAAAAGAGAGATCTAGAGAGAGATTGTTTAATTTTTTGAATGAAGAACTTATTATACAGATGGAGGCAAAACCTCCGTATTTATAATGAAAGTTGCAATACTTTTTATACAGTTGGTAGTATTATTTATTTCACTTCTGTTGTCTTTGGATTGTGATGGATAGCTATCAATTACGGCTTTTTCACCGAATTAGCTTTTATAATACTCTCCTTTGGATGTCTACCTTTTATGATGTCTCATTAAAAATCTTGTTTAGGAAAAACCTAGTGGGACAAAAAACATAGCAAAACGAAAGAGTATATCATTTTTGTATAGGTGTTTCAAGCCGTCTCATTAAAAACTTTACTATGAAAATCGTCTGGGATAAAACCATAGCAAATTGTACATGTGGTATAAACTCCTCCTCAAGTTGACGTTAGTCGTTCTTTACATATCTCTCAAATGACACATCCCGATACTATATCTGTATACATGTCATTGGAAGTTGACGTAGGAAGTGCCTTTGTGAAAAAATCTACAACATTGTCGCTTGAATGAGTGTCTTGAACGTCAATATCTTTATTCTTTCCAAACTCTTGGGTAAATGAAAAGAACCTTTTGGGTATGTACTTCGTTCTGTTATTCTTGATGTATCTTTCCTTTATATGAGTGACACATGTATTATAGTCTTCAAACAATATTGTTAGATCCTTGTTGAGTGATAATCCACGAGTTGCTTAGATATGTTGAGTCATGAACCTCAATCATATATATTCTCGACTTGCTTCATGGAGTGCGATAATTTCAGCATAATTTGATGAAGTAGCAATCGGTATTTGCTTTTGTGAATGCCAAGAAATCTCAGTACCTCTATATGTGGAGATATTGCAATTTTTTGGTGTTCATAAAAGCAAACACTGGTTGTTACTTCATCAAATCATGCTAATGTTATCGCACTCTATCAAGCGAGTCGAGAATATGTATGGTTGAGGTTCATGACTCAACTTATCCCAACAACTTGTATATTATCACTCAACAAGGATCCAATAGAATTGTTTAAAGACAATGATACATTTGTCACTTGAATGATACATCAAGAGTGACATAATGAAGCACATACCTACAAGGTTCTTTTCATTTACTCAAGAGCTTAGAAAGAATAAAGATTTTGACGTTAAATACACTCTTTTAAACGACAACGCTGTAGATCTTTTCATAAAGATGCTTCCTACATCAACTTTCAAAAGACACATACATAGTATCCGGATGCATCATTTGAGAGATTTGTAAAGAACGATTAATGTCAACTTGAGGGAGAGTTTATACCAGATGTACTCTTTTTTCCTTGCTATGGTTTTATTCCACAGGGTTTTTCATAGTAAGTTTTTTACCGATGCAGGATAGAACACCTATACAAGAATGACGTACTTTTTTTTCCTTGGCTATGATTTTTGTCCCATTGGATTTTTTCTAGCCAAGGTTTTTAAAGAGCCATCATAAATAGTGGATATTCAAATGGGAGTGTTGTAAAAGTTAACTCGATGGAAAAGCCGTAATTAATGGCTGTCCACCACAGTTCAAAGGCAACAAAAATCCAAGAAATAATGTTGTCAACGGTTTAAATAGAACTGCAACTTTCATTATAAATACAGAGATTTGCCCCCATCTGCATAACAAGTTTTTCATTAGAAAAACTAAAAAAATCGCTCTCTCTCTTCTTTTTAAAAGTTTTCATCTAAATTATCCCTCTACTTTCCCTCTAATATTTCTCTCTAGAAATTCTCTTACTTTAGTATCGCTTTTCTTAGTTTTCATAACATACGTATCAATTATAGATCAATATACTTGCTCTTGATCAAATTGTAGAACCTTACTTTTCAAACTTGTTGAATCATTCTATGGTGGTAAGTTTCCCAAATCTGTCTCATTCGGGTTCTTGTACCAGCGTGTGGTTGACTTATAATTTGTTCTATCTAGACGTATCCCTGATGGATAGGAGAAAAAACAATCAAATGTTCACACAGTTTGTTAAGATGCATAAAAAAAATTCAAATTTTCGTGATCAATTCTATTACAAACATTTTTTTAATATACATGGGTGTGCTTCACTGGTTATGTTTCAAATGGCTACCGTTATTATTAGTTATTTGATATAAATCGTAATTAAGCGAACAATTGATCAAAAAAAATTTATGGTGATTAATAAGGTTAAATTCTTATCATGCTACATCACTAATTGTTGTTAAAACATACTTTTAGAAAGGTACAACCATTAAATAGTCGGTCAATCGTATCATAGATGGATGGAAAATGTCATGCTACTTCTCAATTTTTCTTGCTTATGAGACCAGCTCGAGTTTTGAAGGTTATAAATTGATCAACCAAACAGAAGTGGAAAACTCATTCTAAGCATACCTTTCAAATTACTCTCAATTTTGCCCAACAATCTCCCGAGCCTTGGAAACTTCACCAGCACCAAAACTAAGCAAAATTCTGTCTGAATCTCGGGAAATCATCAAAGCTCAACGCCGCAATTTCTTTGCCCTCAGCTTCCTCTTCCTCGTCCCCACCTCCATCATCACCCTCCTCTATCCAACACTCCGATATTATCTCTTCAACGGCAACAATAACCAATCCGTACTCGATACTTTTGCCAAGAACCTTTTGCTTGCCCTTGGGTATGCACTCCTCAACTTAGGCCTCTCTCTTTGCGCTGTGGGATCAATCACCTACACCGCCTTCCACGCCTTCTCTGGAGAAACCGTCAAGCTCAAGTCCGCCATCAAATCCATCTCCTCCTCCTTCTTCCCGCTCCTCGGCACCACTCTTGTCTTGACAATCGTTTTCGTGATTGCTTTTATCCTTCCTTTCTTCCTTCTTTCAGTAGTCTTTGGAGTTCTATTATTTTTTGCATTTCGGTTTGATCAGGTCTTGATCTCTTCTCCTTCTTCTTTTGTCGTTCTTTTGGTTCTTGGGGAGTTGGTGGTGACTTATCTGCAAGTGAATTGGGCTCTGGCGTCTGTAGTTGTAGTGGTAGAAAAAGTATGGGGATTTAAGGCCTTAAAGCGGAGCAAGACCTTAATTAAAGGAAAAAGAGGGCTTGCTTTGTGTCTGTACTTGATTTTCGGAATTGCTTATGCGGTTTTGATGTGGAGCAACAATTATTACAGTACTACTTCTTTGGGAGCAGATCATTTGGGTTCTGGTGCTGTGCTGAGATGATCAAGTATTTGCCGTTGATTTTGTCTCTCAGAGTTTTGATCACTTCGGGTTTTCTAACGTTGGTTCTGCTTTACAGCACGACTGCAACGACAGTGTTGTACGCTTATTGCAAGGCCATTGATCATGATCGGAAGGAGTTTGTTAGAGACTATGCTAGCTTGCCTTTTGACGAATATGAGAAAATTGCTGTTGTCTAAACTGGAAGTAATGGGGAGCCCTTTTTTTTTTTTTTTTTTCCGTGGGATACAAGAAAAAAGTTCAAGATGACGTTTTATAAAATAAAGCCATGCATTTTAATTATTCAGTGAGAACACAATTATCGATTTTTCTTAACAAATAAAGGTAGAAAGATTTATTGCAGTTATTGAGTTGAGACACAATTATAATTTTTCTTGTAAAATAGGAACACAATTAAAATTTAATAAAAAGACTAAGGTGAAAAATCAAAATTTCAAAAGTTGAGGCCCTACTCAACTCAACGTGGCTCGACTGTTGATTATGGGGTTGAGCCTGGTTAGTGATGACTAAACTTTGTCATGCATTTTGTGTGAAATAACTATAGCATTTTTCCTTGGTACTACAATCGTTTAGACCATTTTTAATGCAACTATCTATACAATATTAAGCATAAAAAAGAATGAAAACAACATAATTGATACGATATTATGTTTTTAATCCAATGTTTGATACTATATCAAATGTTATACTTTTTTTTTGTCTTTATCGTAAAGTTTTGGACGTAATCCTTCTTTTCTTTCTTGAATAGGTAATTGTGTTCGAAATTAAGAAAATAAACACATCAATATTGACATCGATAAAAAAGGGCACTTAATCCCAACAACAAACTGGTTCTACAAGTACAACTTAACGTGCAATAGATTAAAAAAAGTGTGCCTAATGCCCTCAACGGGGAGAGACACAGTGACATCACATACTGGGTACTTCACTGGCTAGCCCTAACAGACAATGGACAACTCCAATCATTCGAAACTGAGGGACCTCTCATATAGAGGACAATAAGTGCGACGAAGTTCTCATCGCACTTATTGTACAAATGTAAAATAAACAAGAGAAGGTATCGCCATAGTGCAAAGAAGAGAAGCATGGCCATCATCCTTCCTGCAAACACCGTTCGATTGGACAACTAACAAAACCCGCTCCTTTCCGTCGATCCACAACCTAACTCACATTCTCGATGCAGCAGAACACCTTCGGACATACATCCGTACCACCAACGTCAATTTCCTCAAATCTCCACCTCAATCTGTTGCAACCACCAACTTCTGACCAAAGCACTTTGTTCCTCTGGTTCCATCTCGATTTTAGAGTTTTGAGGCTGAACAAGTCCGACAATTAGCAGCCACGATCTCAACATATGGAGGCCAATCTCCCCCATCCCCAAGGCTCCCTTTCTCATTCAATGATCATTCTCCATCCATAGAGTCCTATAGTGCGAGGGAAAAAAAGAAGAAAAGAAAACTAACATCTGCACCAACCCTTCGGCGACCAACTATGGGTTGGGACTAGGTTTCAGCCTCTTGGAGGAGGAAAGAGGGCAGTATTGCTCAAATAAATGGGACCCTAGCATAGCAATTAAGAGAGAGAGAGAGAAAAAAGTTAGGATTTTTTTTTCCTAAGAAGCTACTTGTGGGTCTAGGAAAAAAAAACTTAAAACTTTTAAATTTATAATAACTTGAAATGTCAATATTGTAATGCTAAAATCAATCGCCAATAATCAAATGTTAAAATTTGATACTATAGAGTGTGGTGATCTAGTAGTAATGGAGCACCGTGATGGGTTTGTTGTCATAAATTTGGGTGGTGTTGGTTACTTCAAAAGAGGTATTAAATGTGCATGCCATCCTATTTCTCAATTTAGAGTACCTAGAACCACGCCTTAGGTACCACTATCATTAGCACATTTGATAGAGATGGATGATGTGCTCCTCGTCTGAGGGTAGGGCCTGCCTATATAGTGGCTTTAGTAAATTTCTTGTTAACGTTTTTGGGGTAAGGCTTTTGGTAATGCTCACGGCTTGATGTCAGTCAACCCTTTTCTTGTGCTTCGTTTATCACAATATATAACATATGTGAAATTTAACACTAAAGATACTACCATATTAAAGAGTAACTTTTCTACTTATTTTAAAATTTAACATTGACATACTAATTAAGTACTGCATAGGAGATGCTCTCATTTAAGTAGAGAGAATTGTCGAAATCATAAGCGTGTCTAATAATGTACAGATATTCTCCTCTTTTTTTTTCTTGAATGGAATGTCCGGATATTCTTATGGATTACCCAAAAGGTATCTTGCAATGTTGAGTTCGGTCTTTTTTCTTTTTTTCTTTCTCTCTTTCTTTCTTTTCGTTTTGTTTTTGTTTATGTTTTTTTTTTTTTTTTTTTTTTTAAATGTTGTTGCCTATATATGCATAGATCAGAAGTAGCGCTTTTTCGTTATGAAACATTGGGGTTTTTTTTTTTTTTTTTTAATTTGAAACGTGAGATTCGAACTCTTTAGATTTAGATAAAGTTAGATATGATTTTATCGTTAGTTTATATCTACAGCTATGAAACATTGAAAATTTTCAAGTTTCAATACCTAATTTATTTGAGATTATTTTTTTTTTCGTTTTCAAATAAACAGAATTAGATTTGTCAAACTTGAGAAGAAATTTCGTTTGCGCTTCCTATTTCAACACCCGCGTTTCGTTTAGAACTTAGGCCCCAAAATTTAATTGGACTTTCCGATTGTTGAATGTTGACTCGTTCTTCTTCATAAAAAAAGTCTTCACACATTTAATACATTGCCAGCTTTTCAAATTGTAGTCCCTGCCCACGTCTTTGGCTCTTTCTTACCATCTCATTTAATACCACAAAATATCAAAGCTCAAAAATTGAAATGAGACACCACATAACGGTGTAACTTTATCCAATGTCGTCTTTAAACATTAGCAAAATATATGTGTCTATATATATATATATATATATATATATATATCTCTCTCTCTCTCTCTCTTACCGGAATCATAACTATACGGAAAGTGAAAATCCAAATCTAAGCAACCTTGACAGCCGTCTAAAGATAAAATAACAGTTATCCAAACCATCGTCTAATTTACAGTTGTAATATGTAGTATACATTTTATGATATTTTTTATCTGTTGTCTAATATATTGGTGAAATACCAAAAGCATGTAAAGGGCATATTAGAGGACAATTTTTACCAAAACCATCATCTAAAGGGCATATTAGACTACAGTTTTTACAAAAGTTATTGTCTAATGTGTGGCTTTTAAGGACCGTTTTTTGTAAAAACCTTTGTTAAAAGCCTTGAAAATTAAAAATATATATTTTCACTAAAACAATTTCTTCTCAAAGAATAATTTCAACTATTATTCACAAATTTACGTTCTCTTCTTTGATCAACTTTATTTTTATCCAATATAGAAAAAATACATAATAATTTCAAAGAATAAAATCAAATATTATTTACAAATTTATATCCTCTTTTTTGATAAACTTAATTTTTATCCAATGTAGAAAAAAATACATAACGATTTCTTGAAGACTTATATAATAAATATGCATATAATACAAATATTTCAAAAACCATAACCAAAGTTTATTTATGAAGTACAAAAAAAAAAAGCCAAACATGAAGGAAAACTCAAAATTCAAATTCAAACATAGGAAATTTCAAAAGATTCTAAATGTACCCAAATTTTAGTGCTTAAAAGGTGTCTAATAATGTCCGGATATTATTTTATTTTTCTTGAACAGAATGTCTGGATATTCGTAGATTTATATGGATTACCCAAGAAGTGTTTTGCAATGTTGAGTTCGGTCTTCTTTCTTTCTTTCTTTCTTTCTTTTGTTTTCATTTTCGGTTACGTTTTTTTTTTTCAATGTTGTTGCCTATATATGTTCAGATCAGAAGTGGCGCTTTTTCGTTACAAAACATTGGAATTTGTTTACTCGTAGGTGTGAGATTCGAACTCTTTAGACACAATCAGGTTTAGTTTTACTGTTAGATTATGCCTGTAACCATAAAACATTAAAAATTCTCAAGTTTCAACATCTAATTTATCAGAGATTGATTTTTTTTTTTTAGATTTTTCAATTTGAGAAGATATTTCGTTTGCGCTTCCTATTTTGACACCCGGGTTTCATTTAAGATTTACGCCTCAAAATTTAATTGCTAACTTCCTGATTGTTGAATGTACTCATTCTTCTTCAAAACAAAAAAAGTCTTCACACATTTAATACATTGCCTAACTTTTCAAATTGTAAGACCTACCCATGTCTTCAGCTCTTCCTCACACGTCTCATTTATCAAATTGTGAGATACCACGGTGTGACTTTATCAAATCTCCTCTTTAAAAGTTAGCAAACTCTTTGTGTGTCTATATATATATATATATATATATATATATATATATATATATATCTTATAAATCCAAATCTAAGCTACCCTTGAAATGATCATCTCTCATTATTCCCACTTCATTTTCTATCAGATAACATGGAAGAAACTTCAACTACACCGCCATCAAAGCTAAACCTTAGCAAAGTACTCTCAGAATCAAATCAAATCATCAAATCGCAATACCGAAATTTCAACTTCCTCGCAGTCGTCTTCCTCCTCCCTCCATCCATCGCCACCATCGTCTATCTTATGTTCCAATATCCTTTACTCAATGACGCTGTTTCAAACTACATCATCAACATTGTCACAAATTCTTTTAGTCCTGATCAAGAACACATTCCCAACAGAATTCCCACATCAAAGACCCTTTTGCTTCCTCTCATCGCTTACGCCCTCTTCATCTTTTTCTCGTCTCTCTGCGCCGTGGGATCAATCACTTACACGGCCTTCCACGGCTTCCATGGCCAACCACTCAAGCTCAAATCTGCCATCATGTCGATCACCACATCCTTCTTCCCCCTCTTGGGAACCACTCTTCTTATCCATACCATGGTTTTTGCAATAATTGTCGTCTTCGCACTAGTCCTATTTTCCGCGCTCAATGTCGCTCGGTCTTTAGGGTTTGACATCGAGGTATTTTCGCCTTATTTTCTCGTATTCTGTGTGGCTATGGCGATTCTTTTCATGCTTGTTCTTGTATATCTGCACGTGAATTGGGCTCTGGCATCTGCAGTTGTAGTGGTAGAATCGACATGGGGTTTTGAGTCCTTGAAGCGGAGTGCGATTTTGATCAAGGGGAGGAGAGGGATTCTCCTCTCCCTGTCCTATTTTTTGGGGCTTCCTCAGATTTTATTTGTGTGGATCACATGCCATTCTTCTCTAATTATGAGATTAGATGGCACTGCAACTGATGAGTTGAAACGATTGTTCTTCAATTTGGCCGCACAAGTTTTGATGACATCGAGTTATCTAGCGTTGTTTCAACTTCTTAGCATGGCTGCAATTACCGTTTTGTATGTCTATTGCAAGGCCACTCATGACGGGGAGGAGTTTCCAGGGGAATACGTTGGAGTGCCTGTTGAGGACGAGGAAGTTGGTCGTGTTGTTTATGTCAATAGTGCGTCTAAGGCTCGCGGTCCACTTATATGATAATATTGCCAAACTTATTTTAATTTTCAGGTTTTTATAGATTTGTTTGAAAAATTCTGTTAATTAATACAAAATTAGATGACGACCTTAACATTTATGTACTAATCATGCTGCAACAGCGTTATTTCTATATTCTTTATTTATTTGTGTTTTTCAAGTTGGGGGTTATTTATTTTTTTATGCTTATAAACTTCTTTCTTGTCCAATGGTTGAAAGTGGCATCAGCGTTGCCCTAGGATGAGTAATTGTTTTTATTTGTTGTCCCATTTCACAAAACAAAAAATATTTTTTTTATCCAAATCAGACGTTGTCACAAGCCTTATGAAAACTGAAAAATGATTTTATTTAGTCTTGAGGTGATCCAATGCGCTATAAAAGCTAGATCTTCTCTAGCAGGCACACAAAGAGAGAACTAGAAGATTTTGAGAGAGGACATATATATAGGCTGTTTGCTACACTAGTTCAAACCTTCCACACGCTAGTACAGACGAAAGATTACATGACAGTTTAAAACTAACGTCTAAAGATAAGACAACGGTCATCTAAACTGTCGTCTAATTTACAGTCGTAATATATGGTATACATTAGACGAAACTTGCTAAACGTCATCTATTATACCCATGAAATACCACAAGCATGTAAAGGGCACATTAAAGGGCGGTTTTTACTAAAATCGTCATCTAAAGGGCATACTTGACGATGGGTTTTACTAAAACTGTTGTCTAATGTGTCACTTTTAATGACGGTTTTTTGCAAAAACCGTCATTAAAAATCTTAAAAATTTAAAAATATATAGCAAAACCAGTCATTAAAAGTCTTAAAAATTTAAAATATATATATATTTTTACCGAAACAATTTCTTGTCAAAGAATAATTTCAACTATTATTCACAAATTTATTTCTTATTCTTTGAAAAACTTGATTCGTATCCAACGTAGAAAAAATACATAATAATTTCAATGACTAAAATCAAATATTATTCACAAATTTATGTCCTCTTTTTTGATAAACTTAATTTGTATCCAATATATAAAAAATACATAAAGATTATTTGAAGACTTATATAATAAATATGGATATGACACAAATATTTCAAAAACCATAACCAAAATTTATCCACGAAATGCAAGAACAAAAAAAAAAAACAATAACTAAAAATGAAGGAAAACTCAAAATTCAAAAAAAAAAAAAACGTAAATGTAAACTTAAGAAATATCAAAAGATTCTAAATGTACCCAAATTTTAGTGCTCAGGATGGAGGCAAATCTATGAATTTTTCAATTTTCAGATTGGAAACTAGTAAATCTGTCAGTGGCAGTATACCGCCCGTTTACCTTAAGTAAACCACCTGTTAACTCGTGTGCTGATTGTAGATAGCAAACTTATCCTTTTTGTAAAAGTATACTGCCAGTTTGCCCTCGTATACCAGCTGCTAACTTAAACCAAGAACCTAACTTTGCTCACCTTCTAACCTCTTAATACTATCCTAAATGATTTATGAATCTTATTAGGGACTAAAACATATAGATTACTTGTATACATTTTATATTGTGTTAAGACAAAATTTGATTACTTTGGTATTAAAAAAAAAAAAGAAATTGCATAAAAACTTAATAGCACACAAGTGAGATGGATTTACACATGGTTTATTTATGAATGTGGTTGTATGTTGTACTTTAGTTTTAATTGTCCTTATGCACGCTTTAGGATCAAGGGAGTGTGGTGCTAACGTTAATTGTTTTCGAGATTAAAAGATTGTTGATAAGTTTGGAAGGTAGGAAATTTATTACTCATTTTTTATGAGGCTTTGATGAATTAAAATTTGGTTGTTTTACCTTGCAAGATATGTAAATAATATTTTGAATGTATATGATTATACCTTAACGCAATGATGTGGAACTCTTCTTGTATTATACGGCAAGGAACATAACAATTTGACACATGTTATTGTAAATTGAAAAGTATGGTTAGGAAAAAACTAACTTTATAAACAAATATTGATTATAGAGAAATGATGAGACGTGAAGAGGGCGACGGTTACGTCCTTGGGCACGAATACCTAAAAGGTAAAATAGGGGAGGTGATGATGCTCCTTTGGGTCGAAAGTCTCAGAACACACTGTACAGGAATAGACTTGGTGAGGACTCGGGACTTGATGTCCCCTCATCGAAAAACCCTTGGAATTTTTGGAGGGTGATCAAGCGCTCCCATTTGGGTTTCGTTGAATTGAGTGATATGATATTCTATTGCATGGTGGATACAAATGAGCATAATTGAATCCTAAATTAATATGTATATATATATATATATGTATGAAATTCGGTAAGAATGATCATAAGATATTCACAGGAATTGAATATGACAAAATTGATGAATAATGATGAGAACTAACTAACTATGCAGGTTTTAATATGGTAAGAATAAAAACCTAAAGGTGAGTAATGATTTTTCCTACTGAGCATGTTGTTGCTGATTCCCTCATATTTTCATCTTTATAGGACTCATAATGTGTGAGATGGTGACAAGATACATAGTTGAAGAAGCTATATAGTGGTATTACGATGGAATTGAATCATTTGTTGAGAACGTTCTTCATGAAAATGTAAGCATCGATTGTTACTTTCTGTGACTGTATTAAGATATGTGAGGGTTGAAATGATGATGACGACAGTTTTATATTATTAAATTTAAGGTGCTACATTAAACTGTGGTTTAATTGTCGTTTATATTTTTATTTTTGATTTGAGAGTTTTTATTAAAGTCCCAGTCAACTTTAGTTTTGAAATTTCACTTTTATTTATGATTTTTATTTTAATTCATTAAAAATTGTTAACTCCTATATAAGGGCGTTACAGGTTCCGTTGATAAACACTCAACAAACATATGTTTTTCGTCCAAAACCAGGACAGACCAAAAAAAAAAAAAACCAAATAATTAACTTAATTATTTGACCTTGGAGTAATCCCAACGCACTATAAAGAGTATATTGTTTTCATACTGCACCTATCTACAACAAAATCCTTCCTCTGGTTTTTACTTTTCAAGTAGTCGACTTATTTTATTGGTTTCTCGAAGAAATTTCACCAGCGTTTCCTAAAGGCTAATAAACGGCTACTCATTCTCGTATCAAAAAATTCCACGCATTTTGTATTGACCTATTAATAAAAGATATGACTAGCTCAAGCGTTGTTTTTTCTTCTTGCTCAAGGGTCAAGAGGATAATTATGTCCTTAACTTAAGAGTTAGGACTTAAGTTTTCCACCAAAGGAAAGTAAAAATTCCACAACATAATCTAAACAAAAAATATTCGTTTGAGGTTAAAACCTCATTACTCACGAAACACTTAGTCTTAATTTAATAAATAGTATTTTTTATTAAATTAAGACCTACTATTTTATAAATAGTGGAGTTTTTGACCCATAGACTTATATAGTCTGAATGGTCCATCTAATTATTTTCCTACCAGTGATCATATTTCCAACTGTTCTTCCTTTCGTTTCCAATCTGCAGGCTCAAACCATGGCAACTTCACCAACAAAACTAATAAACATCTGCAGTATACTCTATGAGTCAAGGCGACTCATCAAATCCCAAACCCGGAACTTCCTCTCCCTCGGCTTCCTCTTCCTCCTCTCTCCAATCATCATCGCCAAGGTCTGTCAATGTTTCCTCAATCCTCAATCCAACTACTTCTTTTGGCTCTCCTAATCATGATCAATAACCCACCACCATTACCATAAACACCCTTTTGTTTCTTGTCGCTTGCCTCCTCTTCAACTCAACCCACTATCCCTGTGCCGCGGGATCGATCACCTACATCGCCTTCCACGGCTTCTACGATGAATCCATCAAGCTGAAGTCCGCTCTCAACTCACACTTCCTTCTGTTGTGCACAACACTTTATGGGAACAAAATAACTACTACTATTCTCATAATAGCAAATACATCAAAACCACATAAATGAGAAACACACCACTTACCCAGCTTACTTACAAATTATC
Source organism: Artocarpus heterophyllus (assembly GCA_025403435.1). Lineage (NCBI taxonomy): Eukaryota > Viridiplantae > Streptophyta > Magnoliopsida > Rosales > Moraceae > Artocarpus > Artocarpus heterophyllus. Next base: position 21,953,936 of record CM046339.1, read on the forward strand.
ACCCTCTCGCCAAAAAAAAAAAAAATCATAAACAACTCTCTATTACACAAAGGCTTATTGCCTTTTTGTTTTTGCCGTGAATCAAAATGAAGAAATGGAGCCTACTTATGGAAGTAATGGAGCCCATTTTTAGGCAAGGAATACTAGGCCGCCATGTTTGGGGCACTTGCCCGTATAGGCACTTAGTGCCTAAGTTGAGCAACTTGCTGCCCAAGTTGACGCGGGAAAATCATCTTGCTTGGTGCAAGATCACTTGGGCTTGGACTAAGGAGGTGTTGGGCCTTCAATTCTCCTCCTCAACATCGACTGTTGAACTTTTCCAACTTGATCAATGACTTCGAAACTTTTCGAATTTGCTGATGTTCAATCCTTTTGTGAACAAATCTGCCACTTGTTCATTTGTCTTGACATTGTGCATTTGTATTTCTTCTTGCAATACCTTTTCTCGAATGAAATAGTAATGCACCTCTATATGCTTTGTCTTTACATGAAACACAGGATTCTCTGCCAATCGGATTGCCGACTTATTATTGCAATAAAGTGATAGTGTACAGTCAACTTGTTGGTGTAGATCTTCCACCAATTGATCAATCATGTGCTTTCTTAAGCTGCCATAGCTGCTACTCTATACTCTGCTTCTATGGTTGACAGTGAAACTGTTGGTTGTCTTTTGCTACACCACGTAACTACTCTAGATGCAAGTTTGAAAACATATTCAGTTGTCGACTGACGTGTGTCATGATCAATTGCATAATTAGCGTCACAGTCGCCAACCAACTTACAATTTTTACCTTTCTTGTACAACAGACCATAGTCAATTGTACCCTTGATATATATCAAAATACGTTGAACTACTTTCAAGTGTGACTTCTTTGGATTCTGTATGTATCGACTCACCACGCCGACTACAAAGGAAATGTCAGATCAAGTCAAAGTTAGTTAAATGAGACTACCTACAAGTTGTCGATACATCGTCCCATCTTCCAAGTCTTTGCCTTCATGTGCACACATCTTAGTATTGACTTCCATTGGTGTAGAGACAGGTTTGCATTCCTGCATTCCAAACATTTGCAACAAATCTTTTGCATACTTTTGTTGAAAAAGAAATAATCCTTATTCTGTTCGATTAACATCTAGACCAAGAAAATGCTTGAGCCTTCCAAGTTCCTCCTTCTGAAAGCGACTAATAAATTCTCCCTTTTTTGATGAATTTCTGCTTTATCGTCTCCAGTAATGATCAAATTATCTACATACACCAGTACTATTGCCAACTTTCCTTCTCTAGCTTTAACAAATAAGCTAGAATCTGTATGTGCCACAGAAGAATCACTTTGTGTTAAAAATTTAGTAATCTTACCATACCATGCCCTTGGTGCTTGCTTCAAACTATAAAGTACCTTCTTTTCAACTCGCACACATAGTTGGGATAAGCTCCATTCTCAAATTCCTTCGTTTGAATCATTTAAATCTCTCTATCTAGCTCTCCATGTAAGGAAGCATTCTTCACATCTATTTGCTATAGCTTCTAGTCTTTACTGGTTGCAAATGCCAACAAAACTCATACAGTAGTTATTTTTGTCATCGGGACTAAACGTCTCATCATAGTCTAGTCCATACTGCTGAAAGAATCCTTGAGCTACTAGCTGAGCTTTATATCTCTCCATCGATCTATTAGGGTGAGTCTTGATCTTGTACACCCATTTGCAAGATATAGGCTTCACATCTCTTGGTTTTAGTTCTAAATCCCAAGTTTGGTTTTGCTCTAATCCATCATTTTTTTCTTTCATAGCCTTTACTCATCAGAGTCCTGATATGCTTCTTCATATGTCTCTGTTTCTTTGAGACATTCTTCCTCTGCTACAACTATATTGTTATACTTGGGATTCGGCTTTCGCACTCTAGTTGATCATCTAAGCGATGTTTGTGGACTTGTTATATCTTCTTAACTTGGTTCGACCTCTTCTATTGGTCTTTGGTATACACTAGTTTACCATGGACTCGTCGTTATCACGTGATTGTCATCATTCATATTTTCTGGATCCTCAATTGCTTTCGAACTTGGTTGTACTTCAACAATATGCTCCCTCATCTTTTCGTACAGTTGATCTTCTATTTCTTTGAAATGTATAATTCTTCTTTTTATGGAGACCATCATGAAGATGCTTCATCAAACACTATATTTCTTGATGTGTAACATAGACCACTAGTTGGATCACAACACTTCCACCCTTTTCTTTGGTTGTTGTATCCCACAAAGATACACTAAACTTTCTTTTTCTTTTTCTTTTTTATCAAAGTTGCTACGTAAGTGATTCAGCATGAATACATAGCACACACAACCGAAAACTCAGAAATGAGCAATTGTAGGTTTAGCGCTCCATAGTTTCTCAAAAGGTGAAGTAAATCCAAGCCTTGGTTTGGGAAGCCTGTTGATAACATGAGCTGCTACCTTCATACACTTAGCCCAAAATCTACGGGTAATATTCTTTACATGAAGCACACTTCGATAAGTCTCTACAAGATGTAGATTCTTTCTCTCAGCTACTCCATTCTATTGTGGTGTGTTTGCACACGTGAATTGATGATGTATCTTGTAGCTTCATAGATTTTGAGAAAACTCTTCTAAAGTATATTCTCCACCATTGTCTATATGCAAGCACTGGATCTTTTTACTGACTTTTCCTTCAATTGTTTTTTTAAATTCTTTAAACTTTATAAATGTCTTAAATTTTTCTTTCATACAGAAAACCCACACATACCTTGAGAAGTCATCAATGAATGTGTCATGTACCGCATTCCACTAATAGACAGTTGCTTGACAACCAAATACATCAGAGTGAACTAGCTCTAATGGCACCTTCGCTCAAAACTTTGATTCTTTATACGGTAACTAATGTGCCTTTCCAAATTGACACTTCGCACAAACTGTATTTTCTCAAACTTCTAATTGAGAAAGACCCTTGAGTATTAGCTTCTTCATAATCACTTTTAGTTTGTGATAATAGACATGTCCTAATCTTGCATGCCACAGATTCACTGTCTTATTTTTTTTAGTCTTGTTTACGTAAGTAGATTCTGCTGATATTACATAAACAAATTCTAATTTCCATCCTTCCTATTGTTGGTGTACCAGAGATCTGGATGGCCTTACATACTTTTACATCATGTGGACCGAACAAGACATAGTGGCCTAATGAAGTTAATTGTGCCACTGACAACAAATTTTGCTTCAAGCCTAGCACGTGATAAACATCATCAAGTGGCATTTTATTAGGACTATAATAGGGTACAATAATTGCTTTAACAATGTGGGCAATTGGCAACCTTGAATGATTGGTTGTCACTACCACACGACTTCCTTTGTACTCGGTCATATTTTGCAACTTGTCTTGGTCACCATTCATGTGATTCAAACATCTGACATTGACGATCCAATCGTTCTTGTAGTCAATCTGTATAGTGGTTGTCACTATAAGTGCCACTTCTTCTTCCATCATGAATGATGCTTCAACGTCGCACTCATCACCACTTTGACTCTTTGTCTTCTTGGACCAGTAGTGTTTTTTCATGCAGCCCTTCTTGCCACAATTGTAACAATTGTCAGTAAATTTCTTCTTTTATTTGGATTGACCATTCTTGTTGTCGTTCTTCAAAGCCCCCCTTGATTGCGAGCTCCCTTGATGCCTACTCGATCTGTCATCATTTCTTTTTGATCTTTTTCTAGTATTTAGTTTGGGTTGATCCTTGCTCTTAGTACTAAAGAGTGCATCCTCACTATCTTTTAGTGAGACTCCAGTTGCTTTGCCAAGGCTTCTTGGTCTACAAGTAGATTTGTTAAATCTACGAGCGACTATTAAGTTGGCCAACCTTGTACTGTAGCAACAAAGTCTCTGTACTCTGGTCTAATCCCATAAATGTTATTCTCCTCATTTTGGATTTTTCAATACGGGCAGTAAGATCAAGTTCAGAAATTTCATGGCACAATGATTTTACCTTTATAAAATGCTAATTGATCGTTTGATCTCCTTGTTTGATGGCTAGCAACTCATTTTCCAAGAGTTGTAATCTTGTATCATTTTTCCATGAGAAAAGTGCTTCAAAAGTGTCCCAAGCTTCTTTTGGCATTTCTACTCTCTTCATGTGCTCTAGCATTTCTTCCTCTATTGTGGTCTTCATAGCAAACAAAGCCTTTCATGCTTTAATCTTCCCTTTGCGGAATGTGACATTGGCGTCTTCTGCCCCTGGTTGTATAATTTCACTACGACCAATGACCTCACAAAGGTCTTGCCCTTGCATGTAAGACATCATACATGTAGCCCACGTGTTGTAGTTTTGGTTATTGAGTTTCTTGATTCCTTCAACTACTTAAAGATCACTCATCTTGTTGGCAATACTTCGACAACACCAAACAAGATTTGTCCTAGACAACAAAATTGTTGAGTGTCAGACTACTCAAGATATAGAAACTCATGAGGTTCAAAACAACCCTAATAACAATTTCAAGAATCTTTTTTGATATCAGTCAAAGCTGTACCTATAAAGCATACTTAGAATTTCAAGAGAGTTCCCATCTTCACTTTGATACCAATTGTTAAACACAACACTTTGTGGGGACAAAATAACTACGACTATTATTATTATTATAATAGCAAACACATCAAAACCACATAAAGCAGAAACAAGCCATATTATACTCAGCTCGCTTACAAACTATCACACTCTCACAAAACAAGCACCCATAAACAACTCTCCATTACATAGAGGCTTATTGCCTTTTGTTTTTGCCGTGAATCAAAATGAAGTAATGGAGCCTATTTTATAGGCAAGGAATACTTGGCCTCCAAGCTTCGAGCACTTGCCCTATAGTAGTGCCTAAGTTAGCAACTTGCTGCCCAAGTTGACGTAGGCAAATCATCTTGTTTGGTGCAAGATCAGTTGGGCTTGGACTAAGGAGGTGTTGGACCTTCACCTTCTTCCCACTCCTCGCGACCACCCTCCTCTTCCACGCTTTAATTTCCTTGTTAGGTGTTGTCTTCGCGCTCTTTTTCATTGCGGTGATCAGTGGGCCCTCGCTGCTAAGGTTTCAGACTGAGGTCTCGTCACCTTCTTTCATTACGTTCGGTGCCACCATGGTGGTTGTTCTAGTGTTGTTTGTAGTACATCTGCAAGTGATTTGGTCTCTGGCTTCCATGGTTTTGGTGAAAGAGTCGACTTGGGGTTTCAAGGCCTTGAAACGAAGTCGGACTTTGAATCGACTTGGGGTTTAGTATTTTTCAATATCTTTGTAATTATTAGATTATGAAAGATTGTGAGCAATATAATTGTCTTATACTATTGATTTTTCAAATGAATTAATTAATGTACTTATCAATGAGGAAAAGCAACCTTGTTCACCATAGCCTTTTCTCATCATCCACAATTAATTATTATTTGCAATTAGTATTATTGATAGAGTCTTGTTAGGGTTTCAGGTTGAGATCCCTATACCTTGTTTCACTGCGGTCTGTGTATGCATGATGATTCTTTTCTTTGAATTGGGCTCGGGTTATGGTGGTGGAGTCAACTTGGGTGGTTTGAACCCTTGAAGTGGAGTAAAATCTTTGGTCCACTGAAGGAGATATCGTCTAGTTTTTGCCTTTGGTTTTCGGGTTTTGGCATGCAGAGTTGGAGAGTAGTACTAAATGTACTTGCTATGAAAGGAAGTCTACAGTACTAGTTGTTCTTGTTAGTGTAGGTTTGTACAAATTGTACCTTCGAGTTTCAAATCCTTGTTAATTATGCTCATTGAAATGGTTGTGAATACTGTGATGTACGTGTATTGCAAAGCTACTCACTAGGAGCCCGTTTGGTGCGTTGGATAGGATAGTCTTAAAGGATTGGATTAGATTGTATTGAAAATAATAAGATAAAATTTTAGCTAATCCAATCTCATGTTTGGTGTTGTGCTAGTAGGATATAGGCCTTTTGTAAAAAAATTTCAAAATTTTAGACCAAATTGTAATTTTTTAAATTAGAGGGGCAAAAATATAATTATTATAAATTATTTCCATCAATAAAAAATTTACATTTTGGCCTCTCATTTTTTAAAAAATTATAAATTTGATCAAATTTTATAAATTTTTGCAGATAGGTCCTTAAAGATTTTCACAATGTACAAAAGTTATGTTTAATCCCATGCTTTAGCAAGGAATTATATAATCCCCTCCAAGAGCATGTATTGGATAAGCTCTTATCCAATCTAATCCTTTAAAGTTTTCTACCAAACAAAGTATTCAGATTTAATCCAATCCAATCCCCCCTAATCTTGCGCACCAAACATGCCCTATGGGATCTTATGATCATGAGAATTAGTTGCTCATGATTGTGTTGTTTATGTTAATTAATTGTCTCTAAACTTGATGATTATTATAACAAGGTTTAGTACAAGTCATGATCTGTATAGTTGAACCGGTTCCTCTTACCTTTCCGTGTCCTCGTTTATGTCCCCTCAACAGCAATAGCATTGTGCCATCTCACATAAAAATGCCACCTTATTTGAACCAAGTTAACTCACAATAACGTTCACGCACTCACGTCAAACTTCAGTTTTCTTTTAGACTTTTTCCTGCTCCATGACTTTTTGATGGCAATGAATAATCGGTTGGAAGCTTTTAGACGTCGAGAAAGTAAATTTTGGATAGAAGCCTTGAGTTGCATAGACGTTGAATCTTGTTCCCCCTCCAAAATCCTAAAATTAGAGTTGAAATTACTTGTTTAGTTTAATCCAACAGTGTAACTTCACATCTAAGTTAATATGTAGACTGCAGTCTACTTACAATTCAATCATTAGCCAAATATATATATATATATATATATATATATATATAGATATATCTCTAAAATTTGCAACCTCGCTTATACTCTAGTAATAAACTTATCTATCAATATCAAGATCATGACTAAAAAGGGAACAGGAAGAGATATTCATTTAAAAAAAAAAAAAAAGAAACAAGAAAAAAGTAGGAATAGAGGCTTCATATAGACGCCAGAGAACCCACTTGCAATATTGCAGCTTTTCTTCGCTGAGAATCAAGAAGAAAGCTCCAATAGGGACACCAAAAAAATGCAAAATAACAAATAATTTTGCACTGGTTAAGTTGAATAAATCCTTCGTACTTTGCATGGAACAGAAGCTTGCTTTAATCATAAAACTAAGCTGACCAAACAATGCGCAACACGATAACAATTGGACAGATGTGGCAGTTTCAAATCCATAGATTTTACAAAGGCAAAATCATAGAAAGCAGCACAATGCTATTTTTAATTTCAAATTTCCATGTATAACACAATAGCAAATTAACAATTGGATTCATTCAACTTGAAAAACCAAAGAAAGTTAATACGGATTGTCTTCCTGTCAAGACAATTGAAGGTAAAGAAAACCACTAGAAACTTCTCTCAGTTTTAACAAAACAGCCTGCACAGAGATGAACATTTTTTTAGCATCACTTTGCAGCAAACTTGACATTGAGTGGGTCAGGTCAATCTGTGAAGCCCATCAGAGGGGGCAATGGAGCTCAAGCTCATGCAAAGCACAAAATGTATGTGCAACTCAATTAAAAACCAATTCTAAGAACTCTCTGTACAGTCCTTTTCATTTCTTCTTGCCCGTGAAACCCCAACATCTCGAAGACCCAATTTCACCTCTGCCCACGAATGAAAGAATATTGTTGTTGAACAATTCCTCCTGATAAAATCAAAAAGACCTAAACTTTCATTAAAATCAAAGCTGATCATCATAGCTTTCTGTGGTCAGCATGGCCAGAGGAAGATGCTTTCATTTTGAGGATTCTTTCGTCGGGTTCGGAGTTGAAGAGCACATTGCTCCAGTTTGTTGACCGTGGAACCATTCTGGAAGGAACTCGGTCGCTATCTTCTCCGCCAGATGCTTCATAGCCATCACTAGTCGATCTTGACAATGGGAATCTGTTATGAGAAGCTAGACCAGCTGCAGACATACCTGTGAGCCGCCTTGCATCTTCAGCTCCAGACGGGGGCACTCGAAATGGATGGATGTCTGGCGAGTCCAAACTGCTCTCTGGAGAGGAAGCAACAATCCCAGTTGAACTTGACATGGCGCAGCTTGTTTGGAAAGCGCTCCGTGCTTCGAGCTGAAGAGGGGCCAAACCAGACGATGAAGTCTCGGTGAAACCTTTGGTGATAGCTTCAGCTGAGACCATGCTAAGTGGCTCCATAGGCAATTCAGCTGGAAGCCGCACCCGCTTATTACCACGCTTTCTATTATTATCAGGCCTCAGAAACATTCGGCGGCCACTGCCGCCAAAGCTACTGTCAGTTTCTAGACCAAAATGCTGATCCCGTCTCAATACAGGCTGCAAGATTTTGGACTTCTTCCTTGCCTCCGCTGCAGCCTTTGAAATCTCTTCCGCATTTAGTCTTGCAAGAGTCCATGGACTGATCTTCACTGCCGCAGGATTCTTCTTTTTAATTGTTTCCTCTCCCACCACTTTTTTTCCTAATGAACTAACGGAAGCTGTCTCTGGTGGTACAACATCAAACTGCATGCGGAACAAAATGGCAGAGCACAAACAACTCAATGAATGCAGTTTAAATATTCGGAGAAGTTAGAAGAAAAAGAAGAGCTAAATTATCCTCTGATACTTTCTAGTAGTTCTCATTTTGTTTACAGCAACAGAAGTGCAGGCTGTAATACAACAGTTACCTGATCTTCGAGAAACAGTCGCGGTGGAGTGCACCAAGCACCGCGATGGAAGGTAGTAAAGGAGCTTGCACTGCTTAGTCCAGTAAGTGAGCTGGCAGGAGACATTTGCGGACTCTGCTGACCTCCGACTCCTTGTGGGTTTTGCTCCTGCTCCCTCAATGCTATAATGTAGTCATACGTGCTAATTCCCTATGCAAATTAGAAGGCCACAAATGAACTTCATTTTACTTGATTGTCAGAACAAGAAAACTGCCCTAGCGATTGGAAGCGGAAGCAACTATCAACCGTACCTTCTTTATCAGAAGGATGTGGAAAAAGAAAAGCTGCGCAAGCGGTAGGGTCGCTATCATTGCCAGAAGGGTACAGAGTGCCTGTTAATTCCGGTTAAATGTGATTTAACTTGGTAATAGAAGCTGTGCTAAAAATGAATGATAAGAAATAACTTAGAATCACTGTTGAGACAACCCAAAAAAAAAGTTACCTAAAACTAAAAAAGATAACGGCACGTCGATAGAACTTACCACGACCAGAGCAAATGGTACCAAAGTGAAACTGCTTCCCAACTTATTAGAGATGTCCATAGTGAACCGTTTCCTCTCGAGAAAACAGCAGATGAGCACAAGGAGTCCAGTAGTCCATTGTAGAATAAGCTGCAATCTCAATCCCAACGTGCACAAACCATGTATATACCTGTCAATAATCAATTAAAATGAAAATGATTTGAAAAGAAAATGCTTACTCTGAGGAGATCTTCGGCAGTAGTTGATTCCTTGTGGGACTTGTTGAAGCAATTAGGGAATACGGTAACAATTCAAGATCAGGCATGGTTCAATGTTTTTTCGATTTTAAATGGAGAGTATCATTTAGAAGTTGGGGATAGATCAATGCCAAGGCTAGTAATAGAAGGAGAGGTTTAAGGAAACAAAAGGTCAACAATTGTAGGTTCGATGTGAGATGTTTCATAAGCAAGGGTAAGGATGGAGGCTATTGCTTACCAATAGGAGAGCAGTAACCATGAGAGTGAAAAATTGACGGTAGTTCCTTTTCCCTATACAGTTGTTAAGCCACTGAAAAAAAAAAAGAATCATAGATGAATTCTCATTAGAAGAATTAGCGAAGGACAATGAAATTTCGACAGAGAAAGAATTGGGAATGATTTTTATACCCTGCAGTGATGATCAAAGCGGTCAACACATTTATCGCAAACTCTACAGTGTTTACTATACTGGAAGACCTGCATTGGAATTAAACATTAGTCAAACATTAGTCGAGATATATCCAATTTGACAAAGACTGAAAAGAATTGTTGATTTATGTGCTTCTAATACACACCTCGACTTCACACAAACTGCAATAAAACATGCCTTCTTCACTCATCTGTTGAGTAGAGGATTCTGAACCTGAACCCGAGCAATTGCAGATATAAGCACAAGGAGCGCAACAAGCCAGCAGAAAACAAGATGAACGCTCTTGCGTCATATTTTTATTCTCCGTATCAGTAGCTGAGACTTTGGAATTTGCATCTTTGCTGAATAAATCTTCATCTAGAGATTTTTCTCCACATTTTGTACCATTGGCATCATGAAGAGATGAAGTTGATTCGCCGCCCAATTTAGACTCCTTTTGTCCTGAATGCTTTCCACTGTCCGGAATCTTAAGATACTTTTTTGACTTGAAAACTCCTGGATCTGCAGGATCCGCAGCCGCACACCAAATATATAGGCTGAAGACACAAGTAATCTGAAAATAACAGAGAGTTTACCAAACCATTTATGGGTAATCCGGCAAGTCTAAAACTAATACAAGCTAAAGTTAATCGCAGAAGACGAGAGAAGTTTGAAGTTTACAGACTTGCTAACTAAAATGGTAACAGATGATTGCAATTTTTGGGAGATTAAATCATGGCTAGGACCCATCAAAAAGCATAATTGATCAAGCAGTTTACTTGAGTCCACTTAATATCACAAAACTAATTAGATTTCATAGCATTTCTTTTAATTTTAACTACTTAAGAAAGAAACTCTAACTTGTATCATCACTCTTCTAGTTTAGGTAACGAATTATAAAATGGTCAAGTTATAGAGAAAATAGGCACTAATTGAATTTACCAAATTTTGAAGTAAACTCACTCAAACACTTATACCATCCGAAAAAGTAATAAAGTTTTGATCTTTAATCCCAACAAAGTGCACATTCATTCATTTGAAAACCTAGAAATTTACAACGAGAGGAATGCCCTCGTCAGCTAAATTGAGAAGTTCAACGACTTACTTGAATGGATCTGTAGACGAAATCACAAATAAAATAAGAAAATACAAATTACCCACAAAAGAGAAAGAGAAATTCAGTTTGCACAAAAGGGTTCCAGAAGACAAAAACAAAATGAATATTAACCAAAAGACAGAGAAAATCACAGATCTCAACTTATTAACACACCCACCAAAAAATAAATAAATAGGAATAAGAAAGAAATAAAAGGAGAAATGGGCTTACAAGAGGGGTGTACAGTCCCATAGCAATGTACTGAAACATCTTCTTCCCAACAAAAGGAACAAAGAAAACATAGAAAGCAAAACCCAATGCCAGGAATACAGCCACAGCCACCACCTTGAAAACAAAAAAAAAAAAGGAACAATTTTTAAGTTAAATTAAGAAGGAAAGAAGAAAAAATAAGAAAAAGAAATAAACTTTGAGTAGGAAAATCTTGTGAAAACATATACCTGGAGAGGGTGATAAGGAAGCTGCCAACCATGTTTCCTCATTGTTCTAGTTCAATGCTGCAGAGAGAGACTAGCTAGAGAGAGAGAGAGAGAGAGATTAACAAAAAGGATCTTAATTGAAGTGTGGGCAAAGAAAAAAAAAATGACGGACTTTTTTTGGAAAACAGTTTTGTTTTTCCCAGTACGTGACTATCTATTTTCCCTCATATTCCGGGAAACATTAAAATGTCTGATTCACTGAGGAACCAACAACCCAGAGAGAAAAAATAATAAAGTTGCAGGGACATCCTCCAAGGAGGTGTCTAATCAAAGGAAAGACGAAGGAGAAGATGAAGGAAGAGAACAGGAAGAGAAATGGACAGTGAGGAAAGCCTTGTCTGGTTTCATTCAATCATAGCTCCAGCCCCAGGTCAAGGAAGGTGAGAAGAAAACAGGGTTTTCTTATAAATTGTTATCTCCTTTTGTTTGCTGCAAAGTTTTTTTTACTTTGGGAAGAAAATGGGGGGAGAGAGAGAGACACAGAGAGAGAGAGAGGGGGGGGGTCTTTTGCTTGGCTTTCTTTCCATGTCTATAATTACATCTCTAGTCAGTGGAGACCTTTTACTTTTTTTCCCCCTTGAGCGTTACTTTTCCTGCTGGGCAAAGTCATGTGCCACACTGGCCAGTGCAACAGAACAGACAGTTGTTTGCTTCTATTTTTTGTTAATTGCCCTTCAATACTTGGGGAAAAAAAAAAACCCAACAAACCTCTTCAGCTCTTCTACCAAGTTTTTTCACCCCCCTTTTGGTTTTTTTTTTTTTTTACTCTAGTCTAGACTAGTATAAACTAGAAATCACAGTCTCATTACTCTCTCTCTCTCTCTCTCTCTCTCTCTCTCTCTCTCTCTCTGCTTGTTTACTTATACAAGGGAAACAAACAGCAAAAGAGTTAAACCAAAGGCCCAATAATGGGTTATGCTTTTGTCCAATTGAATATCGAATATAACAACTTTTTTGGAAGGAATAACACACAGTTAAGAACAATTTGGAAGGAGATTGTGACTCCTCACCTCAAGCGCCGTTTCTCCTTTTTTGCTCCTGTATCTTTCATTTCCTGATGAGATTTGCTATTTTTGCTGATTAAAAATAAAAGAAAAAAAAGGAAAACAAATCTGTGAATGTTTTGGGCAAATACCCGTTGCGTATTAAATGCTGTTTACTTTTAGTTATGTGGGTGGTTGGGCCTATAAGAAGACAGAAATTAAGGGCTAGTTTTTGAGACTTGTGATAAGAATCTTGGCCTGTTTTAACCATTTTGTTAAGTTGATTAATCATACAATTGTATGGTACAACTCTTGAGAATCTTATGTTTAGGTTATGGCAAATATAAATTATCAGATTTTTGGTTAAATATATCGTTAAATTAATACAAAATTTATAATTATATTGTTTTTGTTCTCAAAAGTTTTGGAAATATTTTTATACGTTTTTTGAGGTAAAAAAATTAAAAACATTCTTAATATAATTTTTAAAAAATTTTCATTTTTTAAAATAAAAATATTTTTATCTATTTTAAAAATAATACAAAACAATCCTCATATGATTCAGCAGTTAAAAACTATATTTTATTAATAAAGTATTTTTCATACATCGCTATAAAATTTCTCATAAAACCCCGATTAGTAATAGTATTTGTTTCTCTCTTTTGCTAGAGGGATGTAGAATATGTAAGCTATTGTGATTAGTTATAATGTTAATAATTTAAAGTGAAACCATGTCCCAATTCCCAAAACTGTTCGAAACAGTTGCATTGAAAACGAAAAAAGTTATTGGCCTTCTTGTCACAATGTATTTGGACTCTGGTTCTGTTTCCCTGTCCCAACTTCAACTCGTTTCATTTTTATACTTTTATTAAGTTATAATAAAACGAGAATCAAATTTGAAATTTTGAATAATTCAAAATTTATATCTTGAGGAGTATGGTAGAGAAGAAACAAGTATTTACTACATTCCAATAGGAAGAGGACAAAATAAGTTGTCAAAATTTACAAACACAAACAAGGGCTCTATGAGTATTTAGGATGTGACTTAGTAGCTATATCCACTATATATGATAACATTAACATCACAAGATTGCAACAAGAAAAAACTTGAAGTCAAAAGGGCTATTCCACATGCACTTCTTATAACTCTTATGCACTTAACCACAGTGCAGAACCCCTTACAGATAAGGCTCCCTGATTTTTTTTTTACATTTTGTATATAAAATTTTATAAAATCTATTTTTTTCTCTTTTAAAAATATATTTCGTCTTGTTAAAAATTCTACGCATCTTTATTAATTGCTTTAACTCTTTAGTTCAGGTAGGGGTGTTATTCGGTTAAAAACCTTCGGTTTTGTCCGAATAGGTTACAGAACCGCAAATGTCGGTTTTTGAAATTGACAAACCGAAACCGCACCGCATATTAGAGTAGTCGGTCGGTTAACCGAATGTTTCGGTTCGGTCGATTTTCAACATATGGAAATCTAATGGGATACAGAAAACATACTATCAGTTTACCATATTTTATTTTATTTTATTGGTTAAAGAATTGCTAAAATAGTACAATGTATCGTATATTGTTTAGGTTCTTTTTAAAAATACACTAAAAAGAATACTATAAGAGCTATTGACATTTACAATTTGTCATGCCACTTAAGTTGAAATCATTAAAAATCTTAGAAAATAATATATATTTATTTGAGTTTTTTTAATTGTTTCAATTTTCATAAAATCAACAAACTTCACTTCAAATTCAATTATGTTTATGTGTAAAAATATTATATTCGGTAGGTTCGGTTTCAAAACCGAACCAAATTTTTAAAATCGAAACCGAACCGTCCAGTAAATGGACGGTTCGGTTTGTACGAAACCGAATTTTTAGCTTTTTTGTTGGTCGGTTTTGATTTTTTTTGTACAGCCCTAAGTTTAGGTACATCTCATCCCTCTAGTCTAATTTTTCTGTCCCGGCTTAACCACAATAGAGATGGCCATAGAATATTAGATAAAACATCAATTAATTTTACAAATTTATAGCAAGAAGGAGATTAGGTGAGACAACTAAGGGGGTTGGTAACTAATGTGGGCTTTTCATATTTGATTTTTTTTTTATCCAAGTCAAATATGTGAAGAGTTTTTTTACTTGTGACAATGTGGGTTTTTTTTTTTCTTTTTGGAGGAAATACTGTGGGGTTTTCAAATCTAATACTTCTTTTTTTTTCTTTTTTTTTATAGAATTTCATATTTAACAATTGGCACATGCAATGAGAGCAACATAACAAGAGGAAAAGGGCAAAAGAATGGCATGTACGTCTGTATTGCATGTAGGTAGGGACTGACTAGGGTTCTTAAAAGCTTCTGAAATTGCATTTGGCATTTTCTTGTCAGATTTTGGTTTTGATGAAAAAATAATAATAATAAACAAAAAAAAATGTCTCCACCAATAGTAAAATTTTGGTCATTAACCCACCGTAACATTTCATTCGAGAAGCTGCAATATTTTTTTTTTAAACCTCGAGATGCACCCAAAAATATGAATCACAGGAATTAGGACCACCAAAATGAGACCTACCATCACAAAAACATCTTGGCAACACCAGATAATATCCCACTTGTTAATACCACAAATTTAAAAACCACTAGAAGATTTTAAATAATGGGTTTTTTTATTTTTTATTTTTTATTTTTACTTTCTTTGTTTGCTTTAATGTAGTAGACAAAGTGGATGAGCTGCATTAAATGTTTTGGATCTCTATTTGTCTCGTTCTTCAGAAGAGTTCCAGTATGTATGCCACCAATCTCACCCCACGCATTTTCAAGGCCCACTGTTTCGTAGACTGGAGAGATTCTTCAGACACTGGATAAATAAAATTTTTTTTTCTTTGTTTATTTTTATTTTTATTTTTTTGGGGGGGAAATCGAAATTCTCAAAACAAATCCCATTTGGGGTTGTGCATTTTCTCCTGTCCGTACGACTATATCAACATTCAATTTTTTTCCTATACGTGTAAGGACTGATTTTGCTTTTGCAGATAAGTTTTTTTTTTTTTTTTTGGTTCTGGAAAATGTTAAAGAAGCCCCAAAAATGTTTGCATCTTTTTGAAATATTTTTGGTCAACTGTGGGTTGGAGATCCAGATGAGGGAAAAAAAGGGTCTTGTTATTGTAGTTGGTTTATTAGTGGAAAGTCATAATTCAACCAATATTTCACCATCTTGTGAGATTTCAGACTTAGAAATCCAATTTTATACTTTATAAACAGAAATCTTCACATTATTTATTGTGTTTGTTTTTAAGTAGACAGGTACGAACTAGGAAGAGATTGTGAAGGGTTTGAAATGGAAAAGATCAAGAAGAAAACAAACCCAATGAATATAAGAAAGGTGGGGTTGTTAAGCCCCATAATTGAGGGATTAGACCAAATGAATATTATTGTTTGATCTTCTTTCTTTTTATTCTAAAGTATTTTTTTTCCCTATTGCACAAAAAACAATGACGCTTCTTTCGAAACAAAACTACCATGGATGGATGCATGCAATTTATTTAATCGCTACTATGTACAAAAAAATGGACTGTTGGAGTGTAAATAGCCTATATATTACGAAGAGAAAAGAAGATTAATAGAGCAAAACTTTCCGTAAAATCAGTTCTAATTAAAATTTGTAGTTATTGTAATGTAAAATTCTCAAATACTTCAATGATCGAAAATAATTAGTTACAATATATATCTCTTATATGCGATAATTTTTAGTTCAAAAAACTCAGTTTTAATCATATTTCTCGAACGCACTATAAAAAAATAAAAATATATAAAATAGCAATTGTAAAGATGAAAATGGATAACAGATGTTATTTTTTGTTATAGAACATTGCACGTCGGCACATTTAAGCAGAAAATTTGGACCCGTGACTACTATAGTAGCGACCAGCTAGTCTCATTGGCTTTTTAGTTGTTATTATTGGAGACATGTGATTGGTGCCTCGTGACCTCTCGTAGGGTTGGCCTTGGTGAGCTTCTCGCCCTTTGGACTACATACGTCTCCTACTAATTATATCATAAGCTTAGATTTTAAAAAAAGGAAGAAAAAAAGTGCCACAAGATAATGAACCCATATTGGAGAGTGTCAATTTTGCGTCGTTTTTGTTCAACTTTCAAATCAATTAAGTCCAATTTTAAATTTAAAGGGAAATAATACGTTTGAGTACTATTTATGTCCCAATTAAAACAATTAATTTTAACCAATAAATAATATAAAACACTCATTGTTATGATAAAAAGTAAAAATAGTTATAACTTTTACATGTTATAGTTTTCAAACTAACATTTTTATTTTAAACTGCTCTCAAACACTCAACAAATAATGCAAATTTACAACCAACAGTATGTTTCATCAACTAGTGTACATAAGTGCATGATAGATACTGCCAAAGCCGAATACCGGTGAGGAGATTAAGTGAAAATATACTCTAAAATTCAATAGAGAAACTTGACAATTTATCTAGATTTTAATAGGGAAGAGATAAGATATCTTTTAGTTCCGAAGGTGGCACAAGACAAAAGCATCCCATCATGCTTTGTTGATTAGAATGGCATTCACAGTAAACCTTTATTTATTTATTTATTTTTTTTTCTTTCCTTACATGAAAATGGAATGTAAAAAGTAAAAGCTGTGGAGGGGACCCAGATTTGGTTAAACCGGGACAGGGAGAGATGTTTTTATCCAAAACAGTCAATAAAAGATCAACATGATCATAATCAAAATAAGTTGCTTCATGATAGAGCAAAGAAGAATTGAAAAAGACTTCAACCCAAAAAAATTAAAAAAAAAAAAAAAAAAGTGAGAGCAAGAGAGGAAGAGAGAGAGCAGAAACCCAATGGCCATTTGGGCCCCTTTTTTAAACCAATACTTTTCTATATTGTTTCCACGGACAGATAAAACTTGATAAATTTAGGACAGGATATACTGGAAAATGGTGATAAGATCAAATACAAAAAGTTTCCCTTTCTTCTTTCCTGAAATTGAAATTTAGGGCGAGATTTCTACCTTTTCTTGCTATCTCGTGACCGGTTAGATCAACATCAGCTGGTGCTAAATGAGAAGACATAAAATATAAAGCACACATATATATCAACAATTTTATTAAAGATAATAGTTTGATAGGCCATACATAGTGCTATTATCAAATCATATCACAATTCATACCAAAATAAAGAAAAATTAAATTTAAATTTATCATAAATCGATCGATTACCATATATTGGTTTAAAACAATGCATTACTAGTAAAAGTATTGTTTTCTTAGTCCACAACAAATCTATGTATGAGATATATGGATTTAAACTAAAAATTCAAATTTTTTTTGCCGCAATGATTCCTCTACAAAATTATTTAAAATTTCTGTTTAAACTTATCCGCTACAATATTCTCTAACAAAATTTACGATTTTAAACTGGATAACGAGCAATTAGCACGATTAGCTGCCTTGCCCACCTATTCATTTTCCCTCCTTTTTTGAGTGATTTAAGGCAGTTAAGCACAGCGTTTGAATAGCAAGCTTTGACAAATTCATGGCATTGAATTGCAAACTACAATAATGGAAGAGCATCATTAAAAGAAGAAAAGAAGTACTTTGCTTAATCAGGTCTGGTTCAGGCGTGGTTTAGGCTTTCGGCGGGTGAAGGTTTTGACCGTACATGCGAACTCGATGCTCACGAGATTTTAATGTGTAGCCAAATAATCTATGCGAACTATGACACGTCATTTATGCTTCTCACCAGTTTTGTACAACAAATACATAAACCGCATGTGATCAATAACAGTACATGATATTTTATATTTTTATGACACTGTTTGGAATTAATTACAAAAACTTACCCACAACTAAAAACAAAATATTTGTTCTTTGAACTTTAGAATGTAATATTTGTTCTTATGATTTATGAAATATTAACACGAAACCTCTTTGAATTATGATTTTCAACATAAATGATATAATATTATATAAATAATGTGAATATTGAATAGTTTAGTAAACTATTAGATTGTTAGCTTATCTTGATACAGTTATATGAAAGTGAAAGAAGAGATTATTTGTTTTTTTTTTTTAAGATTTTTTAGTTTATATTTTTAACAATTAAATTGCATCAACTTTTTAAATTCATATTAGTTTTAAACATGATAAGGTCAGCAAAATATTCTTATATTATATACCAAATCCTAATATGTACTAAGTTTTATTAAAAGTTTTAACAAATTTTTTTTAAATAATTTATAGTTCAAAGAAAACATATGTTACGCTTTAAAATTCAATAGACACAATGTCACAAGGGTAATTTTTTAATTAATCCACGTATTTATTGTGACGACCCGCCTTTTCGGGCAGTCACTTTACTTACTTAAACATCGTTTCATAAACAGTAATCTTACTTACTTAGTAAGAAAATACTGTAATAAATTTTTTTTTTCTTTCCTTAAACGTTCTTTAATATTGATGCGACCTCTGTCGCATTCAAGTTGAGACATCGCTCAACACTTGCCCTTAAAATCATTTCAAAACGTTTCTTAAAACTTAACAAGAAACATTTATTAAATCATAGTTTAAAACTTTACTTTATAATTACATAAAACAGTCCATAAACTGTATTTTAAAACTTTGAATACAATTCTTAAAACTCTGATTTTCTTTAAACTTCGAAAACACAACATTAAACAATGGAAAACATTTTCTTTGCATAGCGGAAGCAAACAGTGATGGTATCCATACCCAAATCTTCGCATCTGTCATCCGCAGCACCCAGCTCTTCTAACGGGTCCCATTGGTCACCCATAAGTTACCTACAGCATGAAAAACTTTTAATGAGCTTTCGCTCAGCAAGTTCAAACATAATCTCACAAAGCATTTAAACATGCTTTAAAACTTTTCTCATGAAAACCTTTCTCTTGAGACGTTCTTCATGAACGTTTTCCATAAACATTTATGAAATATTTTTCATAAACGTTTTCCTTAAACATTTCTAAAAACGTTCTTCATAAACGTCTTTCATAGAACATTTCTGAAAACGTTTTTCATAAAACATTTCTGAAACGTTTTGCATAAACGTTTTTCGTAAAACATTTCTTCAACGTTTTTCTTAAAACGTCATTCGTAAACCTTTTCTTGCAAACATGAAGTGTTTTTCATAAACATTTAATGTAAAACCTTTCTCTTAAAACATTTCTTGAACGTTTTTCTTAAAACGTCGTTCATAAACCGTTTCATGATAACCTTTCTCAAAATGTCTTTCATGACATGACATATAAACATTTCATAAATTAGCATTCAAGTAACATCAGAATGCATGACTCCATTTATGCTCAATTATTAACTTCAATTATGAGCATTTTATGAACGTTCTATAAACTTAAATATTCATTTCTTTCTCAACCTTTATTCTTGTTCTTTAACTTTCTTTATCTTATAACTTTCATTTTCCTTACTTTCTTTAGTGTTCGTACCAACTCATTAATCATGAGATCATAAACATGATGCTTCCCTTGTGGAAGACTTGAGACCATCAAACATTGAGGTCTTGTACCTCACCTTCAGGAGGTCACACTTTAATTTTACTTTCATTACCTCATAACAAAGAGGCTGGTACGACACTTTCTTTTTATCCTTACGTTACCTTCTTATTAACTTTAGTGAGCATTTCAAATGCAATCACATTATATGCAATACACTTGCAATTCATAGCTTGTATTATAAAATTAATTGCATAATAAATGCAACTCATTGCATAACAAATGCAACTCATTGCATAACAAATGCAACATAAAATGTAAACACATTTTGCATATCATAACTTGCATTCTAACACTCATTGCATAACAAATGCAACATATTGCTTAATAAAGACATCATAAAATGCAAACATATTTTGCAAGCTATAACTTTTATTCTTAAATTTATTGCACAATAAATGCAACTTATTGCATAGCAAATGCAACATGAAACTTATAACTTAAACTATTAAACATTTTGCATTGTCATAATGCAAAACATACTTTCAATACTTTGAAAATCATAACTTAAACTTTTAAATAACGTTATGCATATCAATATGCAAATAAACCTTTAACATAATGGTTGCAAATTCATTGCAATTCTTTTTCTTGAACTTTAAAACTTTTTGCAAAAATAATGCAAACATACTTTAAAAACAACTTGCTTAACAATTTGCAAACACATTTGCAAACATATAAATGAGCATTTAAAAATCATTTACTTCATACTGTAGGTGAGGTTTGAAACTTACACAAACTATGCTCTAGCGTTCTCTATTCCGTTCCTTTCTCGTTCCTTTTCCTTCCATTGGTCGGCCTCTGTGTCCTGATCAAACGACAGCCGACTCATTAATTAACTTTCTTTATTATCAATCCACTCGATTGATAATAAAACGTAAACATTAACCATTCATTCCTTTTTCATAACTTGACTAGTATACTTTCGGTCTACCGTTCTCTTACTCAACCTTGTAAACCGTCAGTTTACATTTCCTTCAATTAGCCTTGTAACCCACCGGGGTTACATTTTCTTTTAACTTTGTAACCCATCGGTTACCACTCGTTTACTTAAAACATTCTTATGAAATCTCTGATCTCATATGACCGTTACGTTACTTAACGTATCACGGAATATTTTCCATCTAATAACATTATGCTAAATCGGAGTGTTCGACTCCGTTCTAGCCGTTTCCTTAAAAATGACGATTTTACCCTTAACGGGTTTTTTCGTCACCCTGTAACGTTATAAAACCTATTCTTACATAAAACAGTGTAACAATCACTGATCATGCATTTCATAAATTTCTATGAAAGCATCTAAAACAGTTCATACTGCATGCGAGATTCCTACTTACTTGAACTCCAAGCAAAGCAGATCCAGTTGTATCTCGCTGCATCCACAGTATGTGAAGCATCCTCTGCAGTGCTCCTCGAGCTACCATAAATGGCTAGGAATGCTTCCTGGAGATCATTCATTCTTGAAACTGTCATTCTGAACTCCGATACTGCTGTTTGAATCGTCTCGATCCGCGTGCAGTCGGTACCGGACGATTTTCATCGGAGTGGAATTAGCTCGAACGGAGGTCACCATTGCGTTCAGAGCGTCGAAACGAGTTGGGAGGCGGTCTCGGATCTTCGATCGGAGGTCCGGATCACAAAATCCCATTTTGCCCTTTGACCGGCGTTAACCGGCCGTTGACCGGCGTTGACCGGCGTTGACCGCCGGCCGTTGGCTCCGTTGAGGGCTGAGCTCGAGCCTACCCCCCCTAATTCGACCCTCCCGAGTCGATTGGTGGGGTCAATTTCACCCAATTCGGCCTCTAACATAGCAAATCGAAGACGGAATTCACGGCCAAAACCGGCGGCTCCGATCTCCTATCTCCGGCGGAGATACCGTGAAATTGAGGTGGGGGAATTGTTCCCCGACCTCCTCTGAGTGTTTCCCCTACGATGGGGCAGCTCAACACCGCGTGGAACGGCGGCCCGAAGCTCCCCACGGCGGCGCACCAAGGCGGAGGTCGTTCTCCGGTGACCGGCCGTCATTTCGTGCAATTGAGAGTTGCTTCATGCTCTTCTCAACCATCTGAACGTTTTCCCCCTTTCAATTTGGGGCGAGGCAGCCGGGAACGGTGGCTACGATGGCTTTCACGGCGACGCTCAACGGCGGAGGTGGAACTCCGACCAACCGCGGCTGGGCTGAGAAATTAGGCGAGGGGTTTCACTCCCCGTCGCCGTCTGAGTCGAACGGTGGCGGCGGTGTACCTCACCGCCGTCATTATCGGCGGTTCTCGAGGGGCGGCGACACGGCGGAGACGGGCAGCTCCGGCGAAGCCTTTCCAGCCAAAATTGAGCTGGAAAATTGGTACCATCTTGTTCCTCTCCTCACACTGAGTCCATAGACACCAAAATCACGTCGATTGGTGGTCGGACGGCCGAGAAACGACGTCGGGAAAATATGGGTTTCGCCGCCACTTTGGGCGGCGCGTGGGCCCTCCTCCGGCGGCTATTTGGGTGGCACGACACCTCGTTGGACTCAGCTCAACGAGAGCTTCCCACTGGTATGGGAGGTGTCGAAAAATAACGCCGGAATCTCAAACGAGATTTGAGGAGAGAGAGAGAATTCTAGAGAGAGAAAGTCTCGAATTTTGCCCTCAATTTTTTGATTTTTTTTCCTTTTTTTTTTCTTTTTCTTTTATAAAAGTATAAAAAAGAAATTGTGGTCCACACAATTCAATTCTTATACTGCGTTGCTCTAACACTGTATAATTTTCCATCTTATTATACAGTATTTTCCTTTAATTGTACTTTGTCTTAACATAATCTTTAATTTTATGCATTTTTAATGCATTAAAAATCTCGAGTGTTACATTTATGATCATGACACTTCACAGACACTTGTGCACTTTTGACATTCTTTTATAGTAAAGCCCTCTCAATATTGCACAAAGATATTAATCTTCATACTATTTGAACTATGACACATTATCATAGAATAATAAATGTTGTATTAAACCTTTTTTTTTAATCTTAAGTGGACTCACTCGACTCGAGGAAGAAGTTCATGAAAAAGATTACAGAGGTTTTTATTATATAATTTTAACTGTACTATAATAATTCTGTCAGCAACCAGCAACCAAATTCTTTTTTCTACCATATAGAAAGCCAAAATTTCGTTAGCAAACATGGATGGTAGAAAATCTGCCTCTATTATCTCGGCGTCACTCTCATGAGCAAATGGGGCCAACAGAAATTAAAGGCTTGGGAGGGTCGTGCTTGTTGGGACTTTACATGATGGGAAATTAAAAGGGCGTGGGTGGGTGCCTTTCATTATGTAACTTTAGACAAACATGTGATGCATTTAATCATCCAAGCCCCCAATTTCGGAGGGGCCCACATCGATCTATGCTTCTCATTTTTATACAATGTTATTAATGAAAATCAATTACCTTATGTGGGCAAAATCCACTTCATTGGTCCGTCTCTTTTTAATAAATATATATGAGAATCAAAATCTCATCTCTTTTTTTTTTATTATTTTTTGCATCAAAATCTCCTTTTCAAGTTCCTTCGTTTAGGGGAGTTATTTTTTTTAGCAATCTGTAAATCCGCTCAATCCGTTCGAGGGTTAGAAAGACTTTTGAATTGATATAGCTGGAGATATTTTCAATCCAAAAATTTTGGACTGATTTGTCGATAGAGCATTGCGAAACTATAGTCTGTGTATTGCACTTTTTTTTAGGGTATTGTCCAACCAAATAAGATTTCGTTAAACTATTTACTTGTATGGTATGCATATTTTTACTTTTAATTCACAGTTATTTTTATGAGATTATTGCACGGCCTAAATTTTTGCATAATCCTTAAAAAATAATTCATGAAATTCAATACCTTTAGATTGAATTTGATTTGAATAGTAAAACTTTTACATTGATAATAAATTGGATTTCGTAATTCATTTTAGATTGAGTTGTGAATTGATCTTAATCCGTGAAACGCGGTTCTTGAACAGCCTTACCTTTTTAAACTCTATGTGGCTCACTTTCTTTGTTTTTAATGTAAGGGTGTTGCTTTGCCATCGGTTCAAGTAATTTACATAATCAATTATTTGATAAACTTCCATTACTTTTTAGCATGACCTTTTTGTTTTGTGGTAAAAGGTCATAGAACTTGAATTTTGGCTGATGCCTTGGGCGGGGCTCCAAGGTGTAGTTCAACTAGAACTTCAGTTTAGGGGACCAGCTTGGACAAAGTCTAATAGTCGCAGGCCTGAGATGAGCCCGTTTTGGGATGCCATTTGCGGCCCCAGAGTATTAACACTCAACAGAACCCAATCGTTGCTTGGGTGGAAAAGGGGCACTCTAAACTAGCTCTTCCCATTATCAAAAATTAACTAACTAATTAATCAAGTTTAAGTTTACGGTTACCAAAAAGACGATATTACCCTAAAATTAAACTTAATTACGGGAATGGTGTCGTGTCACGCGGGTAATTTGAACTTAACAACTAACAATGTCGATTTCGTAATGTAGCAGAAAATCAAGAGCATGTTGAGAAACTGATTCAAAATCTAGAAAGTGACATTAGCAAAGGAAGCCAATCGACTCTCTCTCTGTCTCTCTCTCTCCCTCTTGTGAGGGCATGAGAGTTTGTGCTTTTTGTTATCCTTCTTTAGGGCTAGAGTCTAGTGTCATCCCTTGGCTGGCCTTTAAACTCTTGCCATAGAGATGGAGCTTTGGGCTGCACGGAGAAGGTCATAAGGGCAGTGTTGGTCTTTTGGTTTGAGGGAACATGGTTCCTAGAAGAGGATGGTAGTTGTTGTGATGCATCAATATGATGATATATGTGCTTGGGTTACTTTTGGCATAAATACTGTTGGTTTTGGGACTGTTTAAGTGATTTTGGATTTTATTAGGCAATGTGGGCTTCTTAGGTTTTAGGGTTTTATTATTATCATTAATAGGGGTATGTTTGGTACCTAAATTCGAATCGATGTGGTTTTGATTCCTATGTTTTAAACTGATGCTATTGAATTTATGTGATTTGATCGATGGTTTTGAACTAAAGTTTAGAAGTATAATGGCTCATTTGGTATACCAGTTTAGAATGATGTTTAGAATTTTATAGTTTGAACTGTAGATTATAAATTGTATAGTTTAAACGTTGATTTTGAACTGACGTTTGAAAAATAAAAGTTTAAAATGAGAATAAAACATCAAATCAAGTTTAAAACGAGAACTGTTGTTTAGAAAACTATGGTTTGTGAAAGAAAAACGAGAGAAAAAATGGTTTTAACTGTAGACAATGGTTCAAACCATGTGAACTTTAGACCGTTTTAAACCACCTCCAATAATTTGAACTGGCCTTAGCTATTACTTCATCAAACGTCAGTTTGAACCGCCTCTATGGTTTGAACTGTCTTAAATGATTTTGAATCTACATACCAAACGGCCCATTATAAGGTTTGAACATGAAATAAAACATCGCATCGATGAAGTAGTTTTTGGATAATGTGAGAATTATGAAGCAACTAAAGATTGAGTCATGATTTTACTTTAAAAGGAAGGGGCAGAGTGGGGCGAGCGGGCGGGGGTGAAGTTTTCTAAAACCAGTTTCTTATAGGTTCAAATATCACTTCAAGGTTTTAAATTATTTCAATAAATACACATCAAACACCTGTTTGAACCAGCCTTATGGATTCAAACCTAATATAAATCCATACATCGAATCACTGCAAAGCTAATTTGTAATTTAAAATTTTAGTTATGTTCGTATTTTGAAAGAAAATTACAATCGTGCCCCTACAAAATAATTGAAATATATTGTTGTACCCCTATGAAATAATTGAAATTTGTTGTTATACTCTTATTTCACAAGAAAAATTATAATTTTGTCTTACTCAAATATTGAAATATATAGTTACATGTCTTTATTTAATAAAACTTTATTGTTAGTTCTTACATAAGACCCCTACTCAAAAGAAATTCGGGCTCTGTCACAATATCAAATGCTACTAATGTCTTTTTGGTTGGCAACCTCGTGGTTTTACTTTATTAGGGTATCTTCTATATTTTCTCAAGAGGTTTTATAATCTTTTTTTTTTATTCAGTTTTTCGTTAGATTTGTAAAACCTCTTGAGAAGTTCTGTCAATTATATTGCATCAATTTTCGGTACTCTCTAGTCAAAATTTTTTTGCTTTTGTTACGCTTCTGCTACATCATGTAATGTTTTCAACCTTCTGTGTTGGGTATGTCTGAGCTCCGGCGGCCCTAGAACCTCACGAAGTTTTAACTTTTAACCCCTCGTCTGTGCTTCACCTTACCCCAGTGGTCGCTAAGATACTGTCGTTTGTATTAGTCTCTGACGTTTATGATATGTTGTCGTTTTTTGAGTTATCGACTGACATTATTCGTTCATTGAGATGATTTATCTTGGGTTTTTCATATTTTGAGAGGCGTCATAGAATCATGAGACCGCGTCGTTTTCAATGTTTTCGTTTTCTTAAAATATTGTCGATTGGAAGTGGTTGTCGTTTTATGATGTTTTGCCCTTTTTAAGCGCGTTAACCGCTAATGTTCGTTGGATATGTTTCGTCGTTTTCTGAAATCCTGTCAATGCTATGGTGCAGTTTTGAAGCGTATTGTCGTTTTCATAGGTGTCGTTTTATCAAGTTTTTTGTTGTCTGTAAGAGCGGGTGTCGTTCTCTTTAATCTGTCCAGAAGGCGATAAAGATAGCACAAGCATAACCATATTGCTGATTTTCCTTGTATTCTTGTAAAACATAAATAAATACATGGTGTGTTCTCAATATGTGGTTCTTAATAAACATCATCTGGATTTTTTTTATAATTCCTTTTACAACAGAAAAATATTACCTCCTCATTCAAGTTATTGTTTTAATGGGTTACAGAATCAATTACACAAAGGCTGAAATAAATTACAAAAAGATTTGGAAGCATATTGCTTGGAATCAAGAATATATTTTTTTTCTAGTAAAAACTAACACTTTTTTTTGAAATTTGTCATTTTATACCAAAGAATTCTTCTTTGCCACCTTTCTTGGTAATTTGGAGAGAATGAATGTTGGTACACTCTTGATTGTTGTGTTGCCGGAATATGTGTACTTGAAAAGCAATACCCACCAAGTGATAGCCCTTAAGTTAATCATCAATGGTCACAAGTGTAGGTATTTGGCCATGATTTACAAAGTCAATCTTATTTAACCGCACACAGCACAGTACTTGTTCTGGCAGTTCCTCTTGCTTTTGTGCCTGCATCAAAGAGAAACTTTAGTCATTCTCTAGCCGTCAATTCAAGAAAAAACCCTTTTCATGTTTCTGGGGTTAACCACACTACTCATAAAATTATGGGTTTTGATATAGTATGTAGAATACCTTTTAAAACAGATCCTACTATTTTATTAATAATGAGATTATAACCTGATAAAGTTAAATAGAATTGCTCTCAATTAATTGAATCAGCTTTGAATAAGTTGATATCAAGATTAAAAATAAATGTTAATAGGTTAAGAAAGAAAGGAATCAAAACAAAATTACCAATGACACAATTATAACCATTACATTTTCATCAAGTTCTATTGTCATATTTATTTTGATAAGATTTTGATGTGATTTAAGGCCTTACAAATAGATTTTTTTTCATGCCTGCCCTATCAGTACAAAATTGTCTGATAAACAAACTTACTTGAATAGTCAACCCCAAATCAAGAATCCCATTCTTGAAACGGTCTGTAAAAGATTCAAGTCCTTTCCTGGATATGTAGCTGAACCTATGTATATCAAGGTCAATCTCAAAGTAATTGGGTCCCTGGACAAATGGAATAGAGAAGAAAATTTGGTGGTTGAGTTCATGACATTTTCCATTAGAAGAAACAAATCTGTCAAGTGAAATCTAAAAGAAAGGCTTTTCTTTTTTTAACCTTGAAGAAATCATGCTGAGGCCTTGAAAGGACTGGCTTGTCATTATAAGCATGCAAGAGTTTCCTTTCTGCAGAACCAAGTTGGAGGTCCTCTGGATTAACCACCCCAGCAAGAATTTTTAGCCTTTCCCGGAAAGAAACCGTTGATTCCCTTGCAAATCCCTTAACTTTCTCCATCTCATCCTCAACGAATCGCTATGGAAAAAGCAAAAATGTGTTAATAAAATAGAGATGGGCATTGAAAGGTTATGCCAAAAAAAAAAAAAAAAAGAATAGAACTACAGTACAACCAGTCAATTCTAGTCACATTATGCAATGCATTTTTTTTCTTTTTTCTTTTCGGTTATTAAATCATACCTGATAAAAGTAACTCAAATTTCAATTGTTCATATCAACTGCCTATCATTTAACGCTTGAAAATTTAATTTCATGGTACGACCAGAAAACAACTAGTCATACCATAATTCTACAAGAAGGGAATACCTTGATGTTGTTCTGAAAAGTAGGTGAAATTTCTTTGTCAAAATTCTCAGAGACTTTGAAATATAATACAAGGCTCATGCCTTCCCCATTGCAGTCACCAAGTAACATGGTTGCGGGATAAGTAGGCACCTGCAGCAACAACACACAATCAAATTCACATTCAACTCATTCATAAGCTAATGAAAATTCTTGGAATCCAACATTTTAGGATGAATTTTCTTGTTGTCAATTGAAAAAGAATGAGTGGAGGGTATTCTTTCTCATTCATTGATTTGTTCATTTACCGAATTAGTAATACAATTACAATTCCTAGCAGATAAAAGAACTCTTAATTTCCAATGCTTGGTTTCTCTTCTTCATTCAAACCATTTCACTTTTCAATGACATATCAATATGGACTAGTGATTGTGACATCTAGAAC
This sequence comes from Artocarpus heterophyllus, assembly GCA_025403435.1. Taxonomy (NCBI): domain Eukaryota; kingdom Viridiplantae; phylum Streptophyta; class Magnoliopsida; order Rosales; family Moraceae; genus Artocarpus; species Artocarpus heterophyllus. Next base: position 21,982,780 of record CM046339.1, read on the forward strand.
TCATTGTTTGTTTTAATTCTCATTTCCCCATTGCAATACTACAACTTTCAACTAATCAAGATTGATGCAGCATCTTGGAAGAAGAGATAGAGAGAGAGCAGGAAAGAACCTGTATGTTAACGATAAGGAGGGAAGGAACTTTGTCATGGGCTTTCACAGAAGGAGGTTCTAGGTGCTGAGCAATGTGACTGATCTTTCGTGGGCAGAAAAATAAATCGACACCGAATGGTACGTAAGGGCTGAATCCCGAAGCAGGTTGTTTTTGTTTATTTCTACATTACAGATTATTAACCTTAGACATAAATCTTAACGAGAAATCTAAACAGAAGGACGGGAAAGAAAACACAATCATTATTTCAATGCATACCTGAAATAATTCTGGCTGCGGAGCTTAAAAACTGATGGTGAAACCTCAGACCAGCATCCGGGGATCGGCTTCTGTCCTGTTGAACATGGGATTCTTAGTCCTGCCCTTGGACGATGCAATAGTTTCTCAGCAGCACCTGAAGCCATTATATGCGCTCAATCATTAGACAAAAATAATAAATTTGTTCAAAACATTAACTAGCTTCGACTATTAGGATGTGAACCAAGAAAATGCACTTACAAAATTCGGTCTTTTCGTTTCCATCAATGGACTTCCCCTCGTAAGAAAACATGATCAAAGTGGACTGCTTTCGGGGACTAGACGCGGACTGATTCTTGTCATTGAAACTCACCGAAGGAAGCAGGCGTGGTATGCAGGATTTCAAGTTGTTTTCTTGCGTTTTCTCAGCCGAGAAAGCCCTGGCTCCTTCTATCTTGAGATAACTCTCGTAGAATTCCTCGTACTTGGACCCCGAATCAACAAAGCATGAGGCGCTCTCATAATGGAGCAATTGAGTACTTGCGATGTTCCCAATAGCATTGCTTGCTAAAGGGAAGCCATCTGACGGCCCGGAAAAATGAAAGGAATAACAAAAGGAAGCAAAGTTGGATATTAATTAGAAAGTCATAGACAAAAAAAGAGATTCTCTTGGTTGTAATGAGATGGAAAGTGCATGACCTCCATGAACACTACCGAAGTCATCATCTGAGTCAGACTCAAAAATACTGACAGAGTCAAACCAAGCTTCTTCTTGGCACATCCCTGCATACAATTGAATTCCATTTTCAGTAAATCACTCTTAATGTTTTTTTTTTCTTTATTAAAATAATAAGATGAGATGAGGAAAAAAAAAGTAATGCTTCGAACAACATGAAAAAACGTCATGATATAGCCTTGCAGTAAATCCACATTGCTACCTCTAATGTCAAGTTTAAAACTCGAATTCTCTCCGCACCCAGTTTCTATTTGAAAAACAAAGAAAGAAAAGAAAAGAAGTTTGAAGCTTTTACCACCATTTGAGTCAGCATGGCTGCTGTTCCATTGAAGCTGAGTGAGGTGAAATGTCATGTTAGAAACCTCAGATCTCTTGCAAGAGGTGGTATTAGTAGTATTAGCACCTTTCTCGAAACCGAGATGAACAAACTCAGGAATGGAAGTGGAAATCCCCCCTTGGAGTTTGCCTGATCTACGGACATTTCTCCGAGTTGTTCTGATCCTTTTATTCGATTTCGAGCCGCAACCACCCATTCCAACAACAATTTCACGCAAACCTCACTTCAAAAAAATAAAAAACAAACCCCCTCTTCTGGTGCCAACTTCAAAGAGAGAGCAGGAACAATAGAAAGAATAAAAAAAGCTGCCAAACAATGAAAGAAAAAAAAAACCACACTTAAAACTCAACATTGATGCTTTAATCTCCATAAATCATTAGAGTTTTTCAACAAGTAGTTCTGTTGACATTTGTAACTTGACATGAATCAAAAACAATTCTAAACATATTCTTTTGTGAATCAATTGCATACCTTGAATCTAAATTCAATCCCAAGTGGACTATTTTTATTTTTTTTTTGGGCTCTCTAGGTAGTTTCAACTCACTCCTTAGAGAAGAAGAAAAATGTCACAAAGATTGCTCCTCCTTATTCTCCATCCCATGGAGAAAACCTGAAGACAACCCAAAAACAAACAAACAAACAAACAAACAAATAATTGGTGAATTTATATTCAAAAATAACAATAATAGGTGAATTTTAGTTTGATTTGTAACATGAACTACATGAAAGTTTTTGGCCAACTTCATGAAACCGAAAACTAGCGGATGAACTAAGAACCTTGAAAGACTACGATGCTTGATGTCTAACCAGAAATGTCATGGTTAATATTTGCCTCATAAAAAGTTGAAAAGGAAGAGGAGAAAGTGAATTCTTGTGTGATGAAGAAGAGAACAAATAGAAAAGAGTTGTATTAGTCACAACCAAGCAGATTATAAAAATGGAAAGGAGTTGATTATTTGGTAAGTTGTAAGATGTTAGACAAATTTGTATTAACAACTTGCTACGCGTCTCTAAAACCAAATGAAATATTTTTATCATATTAAAAAAAAAAAACAAAAAAAAACCAACTAAATGATTTTTTTTTTTTTTTGGGTATTGAAATAACAAAGTTGACAAGGAAGATAAGAAAAATATTGGAAAAAATAATGAGAATAAAATTGAACGTGGGTAAAGTGATTAATCATGTTTAACATATAGACACGTGAAGTGAAAAACAGAACAAGTTGGAAACAGAGAATGAAAAGAAGGAAGAACAAAAAAAAAAAAAAAAAAAAAAGGATGTTTAAAATATTAATAAAAAAAGCACGGACCTGGGATGAAGATCATATTGCAGCATTAATTCTAAAAGGAACTGTAGTTCCAAGGGCGGAACCAAGGATTCCTCCCTTCTTTCTCTTTCCCTCTCTGTCTCTCACTTTTTTTTTTTTTTGGTTCTTTATTTCTCTTTATATAAAAATTCTCTCAAAAATGGGCTGAAATTTAACAGAGAAGAAAGAAAAACCAGAGAAGAGAAAGTAACGTCACAAACGCAATAAAAAGAAGACGTGGGTTGTAATCGGATCCTATCCTTTAAAATGTCTCTCTCTTTCTCTCTCAGTCTTTCCTCTGTTCTCCTTCTCTTACTACTTTGTTTGTGTTTGTTTTTTGGAACTAATAATAATATTATTTATTTAATTAAATAAATCTGGTTTGGGTTTTATTGCCTGAGATTTCGTGGGCAGATGGCTTCATGGCGAAACAGAGACAGGAACTGAACTTAAAATTGTTAATAAACACACCAGCCGACTACGCTTCATCTTTTCCCACGTGTGACCATGACTTTAAGGATATATATATATATATATATATATATATATATATATAATCCTTTTCAATCTGCTATTCATAGGGTAAATTTGCTTTTTAATCCATTGTTTTGTTACTAGCAGGTTGAAAACGTAGGGTTAAATAGAATTACCCTATATATATAATATTAGGAATATAAATAGAATTACCCTATATATATAATATTAGGAATATAGTTAAAATAAATCCAACATCTTGTTTTCTTATTTCTTACAATTTATTGGTGGTTTTTTTTTTTTTTTTTTTTTTAATGTTTTGAGCCATACGCTGTAACAAAATTCCAGCTTCTGTTAACTCAATATGGTATGGAACTTATTCACCTGTCAATTATTACTTTGTATTATAAACATCGTTGTCTTTTTTTTTTAATGTATTTTTTTTAATTTTATTATTCTGCATTAAAAAAAGATTCAAATAACGATGTATTAACCCTATTCTAGAAATTTGACGAACTTAAAAAAAAAAATGCAACAAAATTGGTATCTCCTAGTGCTTGAACTCAAAACTTAATAGAATAAAAACAACTAGGCCCTTACTAAAAAGACAAAAATCAAAACAACTTTATGTGTTTGTTTTTGGAACACTGTTAGTTATCATATAAACGGTCTCACATGTTTTCCTAAGAACAACATGAATTAAAATGTCATGTAAATTAAAATGTTACCTAAAATGTGTTTTTTATGAAAGAATATGAAAGACGCATTGAAAAGAAGAAGATAAGAACTGAATCTTGTAGATAAGATTAGATGTGACAACATTATAAACAATAATGTCATTAACAATAGGGTGTTATGTGACCTTGTCATGTAATGTCATTTCTGTTGATATTTAGGCATTTTATTCTTTTAGTGCTCCTCCAAGGCCTATTTCACGTATTCGAATAACTTTTTATATTCAAATTTTAGAAATTATTTGGATACATATTTATTTCTCTTAAAATTTAAATCAAATAAATCATTTAAATTCAAGTATTTAAAGTTCTACTCCTGCTTGAATTCTTTGATTTCAGAAATGTTGGCTATAGTAAAAGCTAAAATTCTCTATTTTATATTTAAGCAAAAAAAATCATAACGTCTTCAATTGATATCTAATTAAAATGATTCTTTTTTTGTTGCATTCCCAATGAAGAGAGGAATAAATCAAGATCTATTTTGTATTTTTTTAAGATCATGATTGAATAAATCAAGATTTTGTCAGATTTGTTAAGAAATCAAAATTTTTTTCCACACCTATCCAAACACGAATTTCACTTTTCTTTCTTATTTAGATTAACACTTTAAATATACATTGAAACGTCAATAATCACCAATTTAAATCATATAACTCAAATTAAAATAATCTAAAAAAACACAATTCGAATCTATTTACCGAACGGAAAACAGCAAATTTTAAAAGAAAAGGAATAAAAATTGATGAGCATGCACGTAGCCATAAGACGTTAAAAATTAGTTGCCACTTTTTCCCCCATTTATAAATTCCTTGGACATCAACATCATGGCAGCTTGGCACAGGAGAAAGAATTTAACAGTTTCTGGGATGCACACCATTTGGCATCATGGGAACTTGGGAATATAGTCGGCAGATAAATAAAAACTAGTCTTTTCTAAATGCCTAACTTTTGTTTGGTTTCATTCAACTCAACCACATATAATTGAGACCACCAAACTCTCAACTCCTAATTAATCAAGCAATTCATGTACTTTTGGCTTGAAAAGGCTGCTTCATGTTTTAGGCCCTCCCTTTCGGGTCATTTTCCTGATGTAATATCCACCCGTGGTGTATTTTTCCGGCTAGATCTAACGACCGAAAAACAAATATTTATTAAAAAAATCTTTTTTCTTTTTTCCATTGCAAAAATAAATTCTGGACTGTTGGAGAGCTTTTTATTTCATGGAACATCGAATTGTCTTGTCATCATTTATAGGGTATTTGATAAGGTTATTAGAATTATTAGTTAGATCTGTTTTTCATTGTAGCATGTTAGAGCTTTATATTAGAGCAATTTTTTTTTATTATTATTATAACATGTGAGAGTTTTATATTGTTTATCACTGAAAAAGTAGTCCGGATCACTTTCTACCAAACACTCTCCTAAAAGTGTATTGGGTAACTTGCACCTCACAGTAATGGGCTATAAAGTTCTGATTGATTTTTATTGTGTTCTTGAATTCATTTGAGGCATTACTCATAAGCCGGTTTTTGTGTCTTTCAAGACTTAAAATAATAAAAGATGAAATAAATAAATAAATAACTAGGTGTGTTCAATGAAATTTAATGGATCGTCCACACATGCAACACCTTTGATGGATGGCTTGCATTTACGCCATATATTATTTTCACCTTTGCCAATATGGAATACCCTTGTTCAAAGTCTTTTTCCGAAAAAGGACTTCTTTATTATTACTATTATTATTATTATTATTATTTCCAATCCCACTCTTTACGCCATACATGACAAAGAAAGCCCAAAAAGTGTGAAATATCCTATAATATCACTGTCTTGTTTCCAAAGTTTTCCAAAGCATGAAAATCATGTGAAACCAATTACCAACTGAATGATATATTGTCAAGGGAGTACGCAGGACTAAACAAATTAATTTTTTGAAAAATTAATTTATTAAAATAAAAATGCAAGTATTATAAGATTGGGGTCCTAAGAATAGGATGCTTAAGCAACCCCATTTAAAAATAAACAAATGATTAGTGGGTTTTTGCCTTTGATTAGGACTCTTTTAAACAATACTTTTGTATTTGAAGTACGGACAAGGAGACCCTATTAGCCGTCTTGAAGTGGTTGGACCGTAAAGGGAGTTCCAATTCTCATGAAGACGAGGTTTGTCCTTTTCAATTCTCACCTACCAATTAGAAGAAAGGATCAAAGGATAACTTAGACTACCAAGTTTCTAATTAAAAATTTTAAAAAATATATAGGTAATGCAAATTTTCAGAGATTGTTTAGCCACTCTTGTTTAAACTCGTTTCAAACTAGTTTTGAGTTCAAAAGTGTTTTGCAATATTATATGAAAGTTTGCAGGATTTTGAATAGCTTTTACAACCTTGACTTGTGTTTATAGGGCTCAAAAAAAAAAAAGGGTCTAGGAATATATCTAGTTATAAAATAAGAAAATCTTTTATTGTTCTTCTTTCTTTTCCTTAATGGAAAGAAAGCAATTCATTGCTTAAAAGAAGGCCGCTTTAGCTGCTGCTGCTGCTAGCCCGCTAAGTTTGAAATATATTCTGGATGATAATCAAACCAGTACAACTCAGAATTGAATAATTAAATAATTTAGTTATTGCAGACAGAATGATTTTATAATTTCAATGAAGTGTTTGGTATGTGTGGTTAGAATTAAAACTTTTAAATTTAAAAACTATAACATGTGAAAATTTTACATTGTAGTTTATTTTTCAATCACTATAGCATGTGAAAGCTTTACGCTGTAGCAATCAAAAGTTTTGGTTAAAACTGATTTTGCTAAACACTCTTAATCTACGATAGTTCTATCAACCTAAAAATTGATTTCCTTAATGATTAAGGAAATTATTTATTTTTATATCATAAAAATCTAAAGCCTAAAAGAAAACCCAAGTTTCAAATCCTTTAAATATAATAATATACACTAACAAATAAAGATGATGGTTCATTTCATTTAATAACTTGACCCTTCAATATGAGGGAAAGAAATTCGACTAGGTGGACATTAAAAGAGTAAAAAGTTTTGGAATTTTTAGATTGAAATAGGGTAACTTTGTAATTAATATGGGCGTATAATGAGTAAATTTAATACTTCTAAAATCAAGTGGTGTGTAGAGAACATGTTTGAAAAGTTAATAGGTGTATCCCAAAATATACAATCACCCTAATTTATATGTGGAAGTCTTAGAATAAGTAATCTTTTTTAGATTCTCTCTTTTGTTGGATAAGGATGAAGGTATTGCAAAGACATTTCCTTTAATTTTGTATTTAGAAAATTAGGAGTTTTGTCACTTCTTTTCTTTTTTACCTTCAGAAGATTTTTTTCTATATTTTCTTTTCTAAATTTTTTTTCTATATTTTCTTAAAAGAGGGAAAAAAAACAAAGCGGAGACGTTGGATTTATGCATAAATTTCGTGCAATACATAATAATCTTAATAAGCTATAATCAGAATTATCTCAGATGTGCTAGCACTGCTTATTGATTGACATTTGACACTTAAAATCATAGTCTTATTTGTAATGAAAACATCCTTTAAAGTTGCTTTGCTAACAAAAACTCCACTTTCATGGTTTCCAATATGCCAAATATTTTTTCAAAGCAGAAAAATAGAAACCCAGATATACCCCCCAAAAAAATCATTTAAGCAAATAACATCTTCGTTTGGTGCAAACACACTCAGGAGGATGGAGAATATCTAACTGCTACATCAAAATCAGATAGAGAATCTAATAATAGTTCTTTGGTCTTGTTTTTAACAAATTTGGTAGAGCTAGCTTCTAGACCAATGACTTCCTAGTCCCAGTTTTTTTTTTTTTTTGTATATAATGATATAGGGATTAGGAAGCGTTTGGTGACAAGAAAAAATGGATATTTTAGTTTAATTTATTGTTTGATGGCAACCAAACAAAATAGAAAGATATTATTTTCCCACATTAGCTAACCAATTATTGTGTTGTGGTTCACAGCTACAATAACACTTCAAGGGCTTGGATTTGTTCCCTGCAGCCAATGAAAACCTGCCACCACTTCAACGACCTTAGAAAAGGATGTCATTTATCAATTATATATGTAACATAAACCTAGTTTTATTGCTAACTAAGTCTGTTGTTCAATTACCCTTGCAAGAATCAAACTATATTATTATATAGAAATATGAGTATAAGAGGATAAAAAAAAAAAAGGGAAAAAAGCTACTTTGGAAAGAGATATATTTTTCTTATATATAATATTGTTTGAGAATTGAGACTCTGAATCTTGCATTTCAATCCAGTATTTTTGAATCGGTTATGAAAGCTTCGATTAAAAGCCTCTAAAGGCAAGAATACAATATATATCTAGAGCCAACAAAACAGGTACCACTCACAGATTAGGCAGTTTAACTGCAACCATAACTCGTAAGTGGGTCGAAAATATCAATTTTTTTATACAAGCCACATTCTAATCCTATGAACCCTAACCAAACCCTTCACACCTAGGGTACATACAACCGGCCTAGACTATTGTCTAGCCATACATCTGCAAATCTTCCATTCTTATCGGGCAAAGGAGACATAAAAAAACAATAGGAGGTGGAGCAACCACCTCCTTTACTGCAACCTAAAAATAAAACAACCACCACCACCATAAACAAAAAACCAAAATACAAAAGGAACGCTGCCTCTGCCACGATCTACAATACCTAGATCCTACACCGCTAGCCTCCTCGAACCCTCTACCCCTAACTTGGGCCGCCTGTCCATCTGAGACCATCCTTAGGTCCTCCCCGGCTTGACCTACCCAATTGCCACCCCCATGAACCCGGCAGCACGAACCTAGCCCCAGCCATGACTGGGCACCTCAACGTCGGTGTCAAGGGGGTGGCAACTAAGCTCACCCAAGCCACGGTAGCCTCGAAAGACCACACCTTCTCCTGTTGTCCTCTGCCCCAGCCCCACCCCAGAAAAGCTCTGGCCTTCCTCTCCCACTAAAGGCGACGGCAACGGCTTTACCCTCCACCAATAGGACCACGGCCTTCCTTCCCCAGCTCCGAACCTACCATTCGACTCAAGTCCTGCTCCCCTCCCATGGCGTCATGACTCCTAGCCCCACGAAGATTTGTTGTCGACAGACTTCCAGGGGAAACTCGAAGGCCATCGAACTGGCGATGCGTTGACCTTCTGGCCCCCGTGTGCTTCTTCTCTCTTAACCTCTCTCTGTCTCTCTCTAAAACATAGTTTTTTTGTCTTCTAGTCAATGCCTCTTTTAATGAAGAATAACATGAAAAGAGGACGAAAGAACTTCAACGAATTCTCATACTTTGGAGCTTTTTTTTTTATGAAGATTAATACCTGTTAAACTTGTTAACCAAATAATCCAAACATATGATCAAAATAGTAATAAATTGAATCTATAATGTTTCTCTACTAGGGTTCCTTCCTTCTCTTTGAATGTTGTCCCTCTACTTTTAGGGTCAGCATCAATGCTATATAAGGTTGGCTGTTTGGGCCTTGGCCGAAGAGGGGGAGCGACTCCTTGGTTTATGGGTGAGTAGAGATGATGTTAGTGTTTGGGCAATAGGAAGCGAAGGAGATACTCAAATCAGGGAGGAGGAGAGTCAAAGGCGACCGGATGTGGCAAGATCGGTGATCTCCATAAGGTACAATAATTGTGAAGAGGCCGAGAGTAGTGGTAGGGCTGTACAAAAACCGCCCCGCACCCACCAACCGTCCGCGCTCGCGCCCGCGCATCTCAAAAAAAGCAGGTTTACGTTAGCAAACCACTGGTGGACGGGTTGAACCCGCCCACCAATATATTAGGTGGGCGGGTTTGGTTTTAAGTTTTTGAGGGCGGGTTTAACCCGCACCCGCCCGCCTATATATTTTTTTAAAAAAACTTATCATTTATTTGATTTTTGTTCTTATTTTAGAGATGATTGAACAATCCAACACTTCAAGCATGAGCTCGGCTGCCTCTTGACATTTTAGAAACTGGAAATTTTCCTATTATTTTATGAAGTGATCAAAATTCAAATTAAGTAAGTTAGTAGAAAAAGCCCTAAAAGAAAAAAAACACACTTGACTTTGTTCATCATTTCATTTGTAGCATTCTATTATTTTCTAACCAAGTGAATAGGCTTTAATCTTTATGGACTCTTAACTTTGTTCATCACTTTATATGTAGTTGATGTTTCTTGTTGCAGTGAATGCTTATGTTTCTTAATTTGTACTTTTGAATATGGTCACTGTCTTTAAGCATCAAACTTGTTGGGAATGCTTTATGTATTATCATCTTATATTTTCTACAAATTTTCTTCACTTTCTAAAAAAAGGTCCAAAAAATTATATTAGGCAATAGCATATGTCTAAACCGCCTCAACCCGCTCGCAACCACCAAAACCAAACCAAAACCGCCTGCCATGTGGTGGGCGGTTTGCGGGTTGGTTAATCGCCAACCCGCCATCCAAAAAAACCGCACCGCACCTCACCCGCCCAAAAACCATCAAACCGCCCGCCGTTCACCCCTAAGTAGTGGTCTAGGGTGGTTTTTTTGTTGGGGATGTTGTTTTGGGTCATGGCTGAGCTAGGATGGCCATAGCCGTTTCTAGGGACGGGTACAATTACTTGATGGTGAGGATCCAAAGTAACGGGCCGGGTAGTAGTTGGAACCATTGCTCGTGGCGCAGCGATGGATGTCAACCTATTTTATGGATGGATCCAATCAAAGTTGAAGGTATTCTCGCAAAAGGACTACGAGGTTTTTTGTATATTGGTGTGTTTTGCTTAATGAAATATAACTCCGACTCTCAAAGTATGATCAAAATATAGACTAGAGTCCCAAAAAAATTTATGGCTAGAGAGATATTGTCTTCATCTATAAAAAATAAAAAAAAAAATTGTGTTTTTTTCCTGTGAATATTATATATATATGTTAGACATGTATGCTCTAAGGAGTAAAAATGTAATACGTTTTTGGAGACATTTTTATCAATAAAGAATTTATTCATTTATATATACCAAATATTGTCCTCTTTACGTTCATATTTGTTGAATGTATGATAAGCAAACAGTAGTCTGAGACTATCAGTCTAAACCTTAAGAGTTGGGCATATGATGGGATGATTATGCGGTAGACACGACTCTTAAGGTGATGGTCTAAAATATATATATGATCCGCAATCGAGGGAATAAAGTTGGGCGCTTTATTCATGTAAAGATTGTTATGTTGTCTATATCCCTTTCGGAGATGGTTTGTCTTGGCCATCGGAGTTGGACTCCGAGAATAGAAACATTGGCGCGTTGTCATAGGTGACGATGTGTTGGATCGGGACATAAAGTGAATTGATTTGGATTAATAATTCTGTCTTGGCAAATCGATTCACTTTAGACAATCATTTGTATTGTATCTTAATCCTGAGATGAATAATGGGCCCGTTATCTCGACTTGTGTCTTTTGATGTACCAATGGGTGACTCCCACATCTCTATAGTGGCATGCATGCCGGTACGTTGGAGGCATGACTCTTGGTAGCGTAGACTTGTTATTCATAGATATGGAATCCATAGCTCCTCTTTAGGAGTAATGATATCCTCTTATATGCGTTGTCCTGTAATTGGAAAACTGGAGCGCTCAACCATTTGGATACATAGGTGTAACCGAATGGTATACTATCTTTGGATGGTAAGTTTTCTAATGGTGAGACAATGGAACGTAAGATAAAAATAATCGGGAAGGTAAGACAGAACTTGTCCTTAAGCCGATTATGGATGATCATATGGGGATGCGATACACCATGATATGTCATGGAGACTTAGCTACACGAGCTTCGTAATTCTATAAAGTTCGAGAGTGCAGCTCCAAGCTTTTAGTGGAGTAGCGTTGGAGTTGATAATTGTGAAATGTATATCTGGGATATTGGGTTTCATAATTATCATGAGCTTGAACTTTATAGGTCCATTTTGGTCCCCTTTGCTAGCTCACAAAATCCTGTAACGACACGGCGTGCTTTTCCAATAATTGGTGACTTATGTCGGATTTATCAGATTGGTTTAAAATTTATAAGAATCAAATAATTCATGTCTGTTTATCGGTTGAATTAATTATGTAAGAAATTAGTTCAAGATGAACTTGTTGAATTATGACGTTCGGATAATTCTTGTCTGTTTATCGGTTGTTTTAATTTTGGACAATTAGAACAAGATAAACTTGTAGAATTATTGTGAATGGATTTATTTTCTTAGAGATTATCTTGATAAAGTTTGTTTTGATCAGATATCTTTTCTATTGGGCTATTTGAATTAAAACTGAGACTTTATCCTTTAGAATCTCGGGTGGAAAATAAAAGATTCGCGGAGATTTTTTCTCGGCAGTTCGGCATGCCGGATGACGTGTTCGGCCTGTCGAACTGGCCAGTTCGGCCTGCCTATCTCACAGTTCGGCATGCCGACCGCGACAGCTAAGATTACGCGTTTTTCACGCGTATCTTATCAGATATTGATCCGAACTTGATTCTGTTTCGATTTTTGAGACCTAATCTGATATGGACTGACCTCAAGGACCAATAGGTATAAAAAGGGAGTGAGTCTAATGATTTACTCAGATCAATTTGAGAGATTAAGAGTGATACTCTTCTAGTGAGCATCTAAAAACTCCCTGAGAGCTTTTGTTCACAAATCACGAACACTAGCTTTGGGTTCTCTCTATTGGTTGGAAGGAGAGTCACCGGTGGAAGAGCTGTACGTGTGAGCCCACACTCACTCCGGTTGTGGATAGAGAATAGCAAAGAAGACCAGTTGGTTGAGGCTCTTCTGGAACGTTACTTCTCTACACAGGTCACGGAGGTTCTTCGGCATACTGAGGTTAGTAAGATCTGTTTAATTTATACATATAACATGTCAAACTTGTGTTTTGGAAATTACTCTGATGAAAAATTTTAAAAAAATTCCGCTGCGCACTTTGTTTCCAACAATATATACATATATATTAATAAATTGTAGAAAACGCCTTCAAATTTGATGTTTACTTCAAAATCTTCACCTTGCTTTCATGGAAGGATTTTAAATTGAACTTATTAGTGAAAAAGAAAGAAAAATAAAAATTCAGAGGTTTATGAAAATTGCTCCAAAATTCTCTCGCTCACCCTATTATGAAGTGTGTTTAGAAGTAAATAAGAACTTATTAGTTTCATTTGCCAAAAAAAAATATTAGTTTCAACTGTTTATAGTAGTAAATTCTCACACTTTATAACATCAAATAAAATCATATTATAGTAAAATACTTTCACATATTACAATGTTCAAATTTTAATTTACTTCTCAAACGTTCTTTCATTAGCTTTGAATCATTAAATTGACAATAGGGATGAGAATAATCACAAAATTTGACAACCTCTTTATGAGAGTTGACCAATGTTCATGGCATTTTAAATGCGGTGCACAGTGTCCTAGGTACAGTTCTTTGGATCACAATTAAAAACATATAGGTGCAGATGAAGAGTACAAAGACTAAGGACACCCAAGACCGGAATACGGAAAAATTTAATCAAAGGCAAAGCATTAAGATCCCCATGTTCTTGAAATTTAAAGCTGAGCTCAATGAGTTGTAACTTCGCACATGGAACAGATTTTCTTTTCGAATTATTTGCATTTGAACTTCACTAACTGTTTGGAGATCATACTTTCCTAACTTATAGGGCGTTTGGAAAGGTGGTGAGAACCACTTTTATTGTAGCATATGAGAGTTTTATACTATAGTATATTTTTTTTATTGTTACTGTAGCATATGAGAGCTTTATACTGTTCATAACTAAGATTATGGTGAGAACTGAGTGATTCCTACTACTGTCAAACACCCCCTTAATGTAGGACAGAAGTAGAAAATATTAGAGAGAAAGCGAACAGGAGAGAAGAAATATTTATACATAATTACTCATTAGAGCCTGAAGTGAAATTTACAAATATTAACTCTATTTATAGACACATAAATCCTAGTAATTATAAGATAATCCAACTCCTGATAAATCTTAAATAATCTTAACAGAGAGTGATAACCATATAATCAAATGAATAAATCTTAATTTTCCCTTCTAGGGAATCAGTAATCGTTAATAAACACATGCTTTAAATTTCTAATTATTTACATTTTTTTTCCTCATGAGAACTTCATTTTGTTTATTGAATATTATGCTTTCTCTATTTAGCAACAAAAAAAAAAAAGAGAGAATACTACGTCTTCTCTCTCTTCTTCCGTTGGTAAAATAGAAAAAAAATGTTTGGTTAGTGGTGGAACCATTGATAAGAATTGTTTTTACTGTAACATGTGAGAACTTTACACTATAACAATTTTTTTTTATTGTAGCATGTGAAAGCTTTATATTGTTTATAACTGAGTTTGTAGTTCACACCACTCTTAGCCCAACACCACTGTAGAAAGTTCGAGAAAAAATGCATAAACATTAAAACCAACCAAAAACGCCCTTAGCAAAAAAAAAACATATTCAATAAAAAAAAAAGTGATTTGTGAAAATGACTAATTTAAAAATAGTCAAGTTTTTTGGAATGATCGATTTTGGTAATTCTCTAGGGATATTACATATGTACATATTATAATTTCATTTTGTTTTTGAGTTTATGATTCTGTTTTTTAAAACCTACAAAGAGGTATTCGACGTAGCTAGTGGTCATTGCCTTCTTGTTTATAGCTTCATTTGCTTATGTTTTACAAGGAAAATCAGGCAGAGAATAATGATTAAGATGGCCAAAAGAAATGAAATTTTTGTAGAAAAGCATCTAGTTAATCAAAATCTCAGGATAAAGAACCACTTGGATTCCTATCATTCCAAGTCTTAAAACTGCTAAGATAATTGCTTTCTAGTCAGATTGCTCCAAACACTATTATGTACACTAAAGAAGGCACCAAGAGCTCTCTAGTTTTTGCAGTATTTTTCCTTCTAAGTCCTTTGGTTTGCCATATCCTCTGTGCTCTTATTTGTTTGTTTTTTTCCTTGGCAATTGCTTCTTGGTCATTTTCACCCCTATGCTATATTACATATATGCCCCTGGTTCAGTCCAACTTTCTCCCTTCTTTGTTCTGGCTTTTTTGTCATTTCATACAAAAACCCCAGCCTCTTACGTTATACCTAGCCGCCTCCCACTTCTTCCTTCTTTCGTCTCCTCCTCCTTTTTTCTTGCAAAAAAAAAAAAAAAAAAAATCCCTAAGCTCTTCATCACTACCATAACCGGCTCCGCTCTCTCTCTCTCTCTCTCTTTTTTTTTTCTTCCGTCTCCTCCTTCCTTCTTCTTCTTTGTCTACAGCTCAAAGAGAGAGAGAGGAAGTAAAACATTACAAAAAACAGGAGAGCTTAAAAAGCTTAAAATGCTATTCCTTATTATTATTATTATTATTATTATTGTTATGGTTGCCAATTTTCCCAAAAATAAATATAAGATTTTTTTTTTCTGAATTATTTCATATTTCATATTTCTTCTTATCAGTAGTATGATTGTTGTAAGCTTAAGTGGGAGATGTCTTTTCTAAAAAAACAAAAAAAATCCAAATGGGCGACCTTTTTTTTTTTAAGCTAAACATGAAGTATATGATTCATACAATTACTCGATCAAAAAGAAGTAAGTGGATTTTTTTTCCTATTATTTTAATAAGTTATTGGTTAAATCAAACGGGTTCATAGAGGTGCTTTTTGCTTATCCTTATCCTCGTTCTCCACTTAATCTCGTATGTAGTTATATCATTAGTCTTTTTCACATACTAAGCCTAAGAAAACTAGGGCCCAGAAAAAGAAAGAATTATGTTACTTTTTTATGAATAAAAGAAAAAAATTATAGATTATTTGAAGATTCGTGATTAATGTTGTTTAATATTAATTTAATTACTCCTTCATAAAATATTAATTTAATCACAAAGATACAAAAATTTGACTCAATTTTATCGTTGTTATGGTTGAGTTGGTCATCGTAATGTCTAGACAAAGAGAGATAATTATTAGCAAAAAATAGCCAAAAAAACAGAGAGATAAAGATAACTAAATGAACAACTGAGCATTTATAAGTCAATAATTTTGCTCAACTCCTTCTGACTATGAGAACTATAGTGAGAAGTTTTCTTAATTAAAAAAAATGATAAGAAAATAAAATTATGCAGCCAATTGAAGCTGTTAAATTTCTAAATAATGTAATCTGCGTCAATCTCATTAATTTAAGAGTTATGAAAAATCTTTTTCACCCCAGTGGATAAGATTGCTCAAGAGTTATAAGTGACTCTATAGAATAAACAATGTATGATTCTTTTAATTTAAGATTTTTTTAAAAAATTAAACAAGAGAATAAGCAATGACTTATACATGAGTCCAGTTTAGTTAAGGATACTAAAGATAGCATTTGAAGTGTTATTGGTATTGTTAAAAGAGAAGTCCTAGATTGACATTGTGTGAAATAATCACGATACTTCACTTATATTACTGAGAACCTACTATATGTCATCTAAAAATTCTTAAAACCTCTCCATCAATGCAGTGATAAATTAGTTTAGTGATATGGATTAAAAAATTATTATCAAACACAATGTTATTTTTTATGCTAAATTTATCAAACAAGTTTCAATAACAATTATTAGGAAACAAAAAGAAAAGACAAACCCTCAATTAATAAACACTCCAAATATATTGGACAAAATATATTAGAAATAGAAATTTAAAAATAGGAAAAAAAAAACAGATCTCATAATGTGGATATGTTTCAAGAGTATAAAGCCAAAAAAAAAAAAGATTAGACCTCATGATATAGATACGTTTCGAGAGTATTAGATACTCTGTAATATTAGTTATCTAGATACTGGAATCAATGAATATAAAGGTTTTAACACCAGCATGCCACAAAACAAACAAGTAAACATGCAAAATATAGAGTAAAGAACGATATCACATGGAGAAGAGCAGTTATTCAAAGCATACAAATATAATGTGAACATGTTGTGATAAAACCAAAAGATCATATGTGGATATACAAATCTATTGGCCGCTTCTTGCTGCCTTTATCCGAATCTAGCTTCGAAGTTGCAGTATCGAACTTTGGATAAACGACATGCATTTTGTCTAGTAATTCTTTGGTAGTTAGAGCAGTAACAAAGATTTATCTTCCCAACTGCACAATGAAGTTCTTTTCCACAATGTGATCTAAAAACTTCAACAAACAATCATAAAAACTGTCAACAATCAAAAGTCTTGATGGTTTGGAATGAATGCCTAACAGGTTCCCACTAGCAACTACAAACATGTCCTCAAGGGTACCTAAACCACCAGGTAGAGCTATGAAAGTATTAGCTATATTTGTCATGGCTTCTATACATTCACAGATACGGCCAACTCTCTCTCTATACCTATGGTCTTCCTATAAATATTACCCTCAGCTAGAACTTTAGGCATAATTCTTAAGACTTGGGCATCACTAAATTGTGCTGCTGTTGAAACACTCCCTATTAACCCTAAGCTGCCTCCCCCATAAACTAGGTTAATCTTTCTACGTGTTAAAACTTGTCCTAAATGTTCTATGGCTTATAGGTAGACTTTATCTTTCCTAGGATTGAAACTATAGAAGACAAGACAATTTTGATTTTCCTAGATAAATGAGAGGAAGACATGTTTAGTTTTATGACTGTTTGATTTTTTAAAAAAGTATTTGATTTTTTGGGTTTTAGTTGTAAGATTGCTCTACCTAAAGTCTTAAGTTCTAAATAGATCTTAAGAAAGATCGAAATGCATGATGACTAAGGAGTTAGACAATTAGATGATGGAAGGTAATCTAAAAAATTAGACAAGATATGTATAGGCAAGAAAAACAAAACAAGTTTTTCCAAAAAAAAAAAAACAACTTAGCATAATTTTAGAAAAAAGACACATAATCATATCAACTTTTGAAAATCTGAATTAAAACTATGCAACTTTTGACATTGTAAAACGAATCTATGAAATTCTGATAAAAGACAAGTGACACACTATAGGCTTTTTGACAACATTAAATTCGAATCTAGAAAACTGACATTATAGACAAAATGAACTATAAAACCTTTTTCAAACACACTACATAAACTTGAACTATATAACTTTTGACAAATGAAAACAAAATCGACAAATTACTATAGAACATTTGATTAATAAGACACAAATCTTGAAATGTCTAGATAATATTCAAAAATTTCAAATATATTACAGTATTACAGTACAACATATAATTTATCTGACAATATAATATTTTTGAAAGAAGACAATAAAATAAAATAAAACACTAATTATTTAACACTTACTGCAACAATCTAAAACAAACTAATACTCAAAGCAGAAAACACATTTTTTTTTGTAGAAACACTCGAATGACATCTATGGATGAAGATTTACTCCATCTAGATTTCTTACAAACTGACAAACAGGGTCTTTAAATGTCAAATTCTTAAGGCGTTGTCTTTCTGCATGGAATTTAGGCCAGAGTTTAGAAATTACACTTTAAACATATTTGCTGGGATGGTTCTCAAGTGTAGCTTAGAGGTCATACAAGTTCTCTTTAGAAATGTCATCTTTATAGAAAATGGATCTTGTCCTCCCTATTTACTGACACAAATCCCGGCAAACAATACCTACCTTTACAAATCTACTGCCCATATTTTTTACGGCTGGACTTGATAGCACAGGCTTTTCTTTTCATCGTACTAAGACCGGTACCTATACCTGAAAGGCCAACGGTATGATTAAAGTCACCCGAACGAATTTTTTCTTGAATCAGCAGCCTCACATCACTAAGAATGCCAAAATGCATGAAAATCTATAGTTGAGTGATTCTACACTTGTATTTCTGTCTGAGAACCTTTTGGGAAAGTAATACAAAGTATTTTCTTAGGTGATGGTATTTTGAATCCATATATAACAAATAAAAAGAAAAAAGAAAAAGGAGAAACAAATAAGAAAAAAAGAAATAAAAATAGTTGGGGGTTGTGGAAAAGATTCAAGTGTTTGAAAAAAAAAACAATAAAGAAGATTTGGAAAACGAAGAAAAAAATAAAAAAACAAGCTTTGAATTTTAGAGAAAAATGAAGAGAATTCTAGAAAAAAAAAGGGAGAAGATTTGAGAGCTAGAGAGAAGAGGAAGTATAGAGAGTGAGAGAGAGCTCAAAAATCAAAGTTTCAATGCATAGTGATAGAATTTATAGAAATGTGATAAGGCATTGTACAAAACATGTGTCAAATACACAAGTGAAAAACTGATTGGGTTGACATGGACTAGGCCAACTATTGTTGCTTGAATTTGGCTTAGGTATTTTGAGTTAGATCCACATGTTTTGAATTAGTTATTTATAACACATTTTGAGCGTGTTATAAAATATTGATATATTTTTCTACTTAGATATAATATTGATGTTTTCATGTGTCAATAGGTTATAAATTAATTTAATAGACAAAACTTATTACATACATGTACATGTTATTATAATTTTGATTAAAAAAAATCAACCCTCCGTCAATATCCTAACTTCTTATGTATATAAACTAATTTTATATTACAAGTTTTCAATTTTTATATAATACAACAGTATTTCTCGTTACAATGCACTTGTAATAAAACTAAAAAAGGACACTACCATAAAACGACAACATCATTAAAAACTAATTTTATATTACAAGTTTTCAATTTTTATATAATACAACAGTATTTCTCGTTACAATGCACTTGTAATAAAACTAAAAAAGGACACTACCATAAAACGACAACATCATTAAAAACGACACTATTATTCAAATCTACTGCATCAGCGTAGCATTGACATGATTTTCAAAAGACAACAAAACATTTCCAATACAATATCCAACACCATCTAAAAACAACAAAATATTCTAAAATGACAATTACTTTGAAATAGACAAAACTGCCCTTTCCTGAGCAATAATCTCACAACTAGTACACCAATAGCACTTGCAAACAAATGTGTATATAGCATGTAAACCACTTGATCTATTTTTGTCTTTTCGATGTGGGATGTTTGACCCATGTGGTACAAATTTGGCTTATTCCCATATGAAGCCAATTGCGAACGAGTACTGCTTCATAATAATAACTTGAAGCCGCATAAAGTTTCAAGGCTGCCATTTTTCCTAGAGCATCTGCACCCATTTGAACCTCTCAGAAAACCGTCCATATACGTGAGCAAACTATTGTCCACTATATTTACAATACACCGGAATCAAATGACAGAAACAAAGAACTAATGCTAATTAAATAGCTAACATATATGGTCGGTCCTCTTCTCAATGAGGACAGAGTGGGGCGGCAACATCTCCAATGTCAGTGAACTCCGCGTTGTTGCAGAAAGCTTCAGCCACATGATCTCCTCTCTTGCGTCGCAGCTCGACATCTCTCAACACAATTCCTTCACACGCAAAGGTCTTACTGCAATCGAACTTTATGGCAACATCAGAAGCGCTTGTTCCTTTAAAGTTCCTTCACACGCAAAAAAAAAAAAATGTTAGGCTATAAGACTAGATCAAACATCAAACAAATATCATTCTAAGATTGTAAAGAAAGAGAGACAAGTCTTCCTTGCATCGCGTAACGATTTTCAAGTGTTGAATGACGTTAAAAATAGATCTAGATTCTTATTATTTGTATTAGTGGATCACAGCCCATAAAAGCATATCTAATCTATGTCACGCCCCGGAGTACGGGAGGTGACGTGGCGGAATATTTAGATTAATTAAAAGAGAATTTAATTAAAATTAAGTGTTTAAGAATCCAATTAAGTAAGAAATAAAGAGATTTTCCACCACATTTGATAAACGAATTTATAAATATTTAGCAAATAATAATAATTGAATAAAAACCGCGAATATGGGTTCCACAACCCACAACTTGTGCACACACATGGATCTGACAATATCATAAATACAATTACAGCCCAAGTACAAATATGGTTAAGTCTTACATGCCTTGATTAATAATACAGAATATAAATAAATTCTCCTATTGCTCCTGAGTTCGGTCCGAAGAATCTTCTCCAAACCTAAAGGGGAAACCACCTAGGGGAAATTTAAAACAGATTAAACGTGAGCGAAAGACTCAGTAGGACTATGTTTTATAAAAATAGTTTAACGCAAAGGAACACAGCATTATTAGAAGTTATTCAAAGGAAACTTAAATAAATAAATAGATAAACAATTTGAATAGAACCGTCCTGACACAGAACAGTCTACTCGTCAAATCAAAACACCAATTTACTTTTACCTAGGCAAACCATGAAATCACCACCGTAGTGGCCCAGCTGGGTTTCGGGACCTGCCCCCAAGGTCGATCGCTACACGACCCGATCTCTGATATGGCATCATGCCCATGTGTTTATTATCATTATCATTCAAAACCCAATTACCGAGTGTTGTCAATTACATTTATTATGAAATTCATTTCAGTTCACGGTATATTAAAATATAACCGATAAAACCATTTTCAAACAACCGTTGAAAACATTTTGGATAGAAATCCTTTTCAAAGCCAAATCATTTCAAAACCAGGCTACCAAAGAAATAGGATAGAAGTCCTACCTCAATACTCGTGCCGGTACCCCACACCGTAATCCCGGTCCGCTATACGTTAGCTCCACGGAACCACGAACGATCCTAGATACAAACTAAGTCAATCAATATCTAGTTCGAGACATTCTATGTTACTAAATCATTTCATGATGTCCTAGTGTGCCATTTGTATCATTAAAATCATCCTATAAGGTTGGGATTTAAATCAGGGTTCAAAACAGTGAAAACGGGTAAAAATCACAAAATTTTCCATGCCTCGGTCGGCCTGCCGGACGCCCTGCTTCGGCCTACCGAACTGCACAGTTCGGCCTGCCGGAAACAAGGTTCGGCCTGCCGAACATTTCCCCAGATTCGGCCTGCCGGTCGGAAGAACACCGGCCTGCCGATCATCACTCCAGCCTGCCGAACATGAACTTCGGCCTGCCGAACTGGGAAAACCCAGAAATCTCAGCCACGGGTTTCTCGATCCCCAAAATCCAAATCTTGTTTCTAACCTGTTTTTCTCAAATCCCAGGCATGAAAAACAACTATAGTTGATAGAAAAACATTCTAGAACATGTTTGGAATCATTTAAACAACATTTAAACTCAAAATCCTCAAAAATCCGAAAATGAGAAAAAGAAGAGAAAAATAAAAAATCTTGAATCCAATCCGTTTTTCTTCAATCTAGGCTTAGATTCTAGTTGTTCTAAGCTCATTTAACACAAATCCACGGTTTTCTAAGCTAAAACAAACTTAGATTTCAAAAACACACAAAATTGAAAATTTTGTAAAAAGTTTAGAAATTTCGAATCTAACCTCGAATCAAAGCTTCAATCCGCGTTCTCGGTTGCCGAATCACGTCCCCGAGCTTCCTCCTTGCTATCCCGAAGCTTGGATTCGAAATGGAGTTCAAAATTTGAGAGAGAATTGAGAGAGAAAGAGAGCTGCTGAGAGAGAGAGAAGAGAGAGGGAGACGCGTGAGAGTGAGGAGAGAGAGGGGAAGGAAGGAAATAAATAGAGAAAATCGATGGGCGGTTTTACTGTACGAAAACCATGTGCCGCCCACGGTTTTGCAAAATGGAGTATTTTTAACATTTTACAAATTGTTGTGTTTTAAAACTCAAAACATCATTTTAAATCCATAAGAAATCATTTAAATGTATCAATTTAACAAAACAACCAAAAACTAAAAATCCAACCAAATAATCTAATTAAAGTTAAAAATTTAATTATGGCACACTAATTCATCATTTACATTACATTAATATTAAATAAATTTCGGGACGTTACAATCTAACGACTTTAAATTGATTTATTCATCATCCAATGTCCGATAACTTCTTTGCAACCACAATTCTGGCTAGAAAATGAAATGCAATGTGAACTTACAAGTGATTTGTTAGTTTTGCAAGAGTGCTTCCACCATATGGCTCCATTGCCATTGAGACTTCCACTTCCACAATCTTCCAAGACTAAATCATTGACGCTATCGAACGAGAGCCAATGCCTATCTAATTCATTGTAATCTGACCGATTACTGGATGCTTCTATGGTCCCATGAACCTGTTAATCACATCACAATCAAAATACTAAAATTTTAATTGTAGGAATGCCCATACATGTATATATCCTGCTCTCTCTATCACAAACACATGCATATTTTCGGGTAATCAATTTGGTTCACCTGAATTGTAAGATTGGATTTGCATGGACCCTTGAATTCGATTGGCCTAACAAGATAGTTGTTATGTGGCACCACCAAGAATGCCGCAGCCTTAGATGAACAAGCTTCATCCCAAGCATGCATAAATGCCTAAGAGGACGTATTCATATAAATAAAGAACACAAAAATTATAATACCATTATAGAACCAACCGCTTGTTAATTAAATATGTCAGGGTACCAGAATGGAGCCAGAAAATTAGGAGGGGTAGAGCATATATTAGCATTATCGAGAAACATTAAATAAAGGAAATATAGAATTTTAAAGAAAGGTAGAAATTAATTTTTATAAACCTTTATATACAATATTGAAAGGAAAAAAAAGTTCAAGAGGATGGACATCCACTCTTGTCTGTGTGTGACTATACCCTTGGTCAAGACCAATCTTTTGTATGCATTACCTAAATCCTTGAAATTTTTAAAATTCCCCATTGACACACTTTTAATTTGTTGATATCTCCTCAAATGCAACACTGAAAATCATGCAAACAGAGTTATTTTTACATACCTCTGTGTCATCTTTGCCATACCTCTGTGTCATCTTGTCACAAACGAATTTCATCGCGGCTTTTGTAGAACTTGTACCCGTGATGTTATTGTTTTGGCACAACATGTCTTTCACTTGGACCGCAGAGCTCTGTTGATTATAAGATTCATTAATTAAGAAGATTTATTTTTTATTTTATTTATTTTATTATTTATTATGCACATTGATTGCGGTTGATACATAGTTGTGAAGCTTATTATATATATAAACAAATTTTGTACCTCTACTTTGAAAGGTTTTTTCTGATAGAAGTAAATAATTTTGTCTATTATGATGGGGTTGTGCACGTTGTTCATGTCAATATTAAGTAATATTTTTATATTGTTTGGACTTCTAGAATCCCCCTGCATTTAGACGTCACCAACTTGAAGTTAGACACATAGTTCGACAGAAATTTATCAGGGTGTTCATCGCAAGAGTACTGCCAAAATTAACAGAGAAAAAACATGAGTACTTAGCATTTTGAACATAATATATTATATTTAAAGGGTTTAGTCCCATTAACGGTCCTTGAACATAGGTGTGGGTTCTCTATCTATAAAATTATACCATTAAAGTCTTTTTGATAAACATAATTAAAAACGATGAAAAATGACATACGATAGTCATATGATGTTACATTAAATGACTATCATGAATTACACCTGGTTTTTAACCAATTCAGTAAGGAGGACTAATGGGACGATTAATTTATAGATCATGGACTAGTTGTTGGACGTTTAAAATGTTTGGGACTAAAATAGGATTTACTCTCTTAAATTTGAAACCAAGAATGGAATTAACATCTCGTCTGTTTGTTTCATTGGTTCAAATCACAATTAAATATTTTTGTTATCTATTCAAACTTATGAACCAAGTGGGTAGGCTAATAATATAAGTACGTCTTAGTAATACTACAAGAAACACATTATAAATTAAGAACATGACTTACGATAGATTTGTCGATTTTGCACGAGAATTTCCCCCCTATGTCTCCACTGCTATCGAGGGTTCCATCGCCTTGGACTGATAGATGTTGAACATTGTAGCCCGATGAGAAATTATCCGATGCTTTTATGGTTCCTTGAATCTGAATAGTAAAATCATTGGATTTGCACAAGCCATCAAATTTGATTGGTTTAACAAGATACTTTTTTTGGGGCCCCACTAGGACTGTCTTTCCTCTTGACGAATAAGCTTTCTCCCACGCCTTCTTAAATGCCTGCCCACAAATTAAAAAAAAATGTAAATAAACCTTAAACCTTCCAATACGTACAAATATAAAAACATATAATCCTAAACCTCATGAATCACTACAATAAACCTTAGACCTTCCAACCAAATATATATATATATATATATATATATACACATACACACACACACACACACAAACACTCAAATTAGCTAAATCACATCCTACACATTACTTAAACCCTATAAATAAAAAAAGGTGCCTAATTTGCCAAAAATAAGTATTAATAACGGAAAAGAATATCGGTATATGAGATCAAATCAACTAAAACACATCCAACATATATTTAGACTTGCAATTATTCATAGGAAATTATACTGTAAGTGACTAATAACCCATATTAGTTGCTAATAATTAAATTCAAGCTAGATGTGAATATTTATATATATATATATATGTCTTGTTTACTGTTTGTATATGCTTGTAATTAGTTACTATGTACCGTGCATCTATAAAAAGCAGTATACATTGTATAAGTATGTATTTGTATGCTGAACATACATCGTGTGTTTATGTATTTGTAATTGGTATACTGAACACGGACAAATATATCTATATCTATATATATATATATATGTATATGTATATATTCCCAGTGGGAGTATCTAATTCCACGTGACCTCCTCTTTTTGTCCTCAAGTCTCTTTACCTTTCTCTCACTATAATTTCTTCATGTTTTACGTCTGTTGCCTCTCTCTCTTATGCCTCATCTGATCATCTCACTTAGCCTCTCCATTTCATTCTCTCCAACTCCAAGTAACCCTCCCAAGCTTATAAATGGAATCTAACCAAAATCCTCTTTCTCAAGCTCTTATAGAACAACTTGAGGTTGTGCTTCGGAGCAAGCATATATTATATATCATGTAACCAAGCAAAAAAAAAAAAAGTTTCTTGGTATGGCTTCGTAATTGGTTTTAACTTTGTATGATTTATTTATTCTTTTTTTTTTTTCTGGATTGTGTGTGTATATATATATATATATATATATATATATACAGGGCATGCAGGGGCCAAATCAAGACATCATCGACCTCCTTCCCTCATTATCATCGAAGAGATCACGTCCATCCTCACTCGACTAGTCTGCTTCATTATCGTTCATGGAAACCATTAGGGCCTGAAGCATCCATGCATGTACGAACATACCTTTGTTCTTGTAGATCGGTGTCGTTTATTTTTACGTACCTCATTGTCGTCTTTATCATTTCCTTTAGGTCCAAAACTATGATCAACGTCGAGTATTAATGTCGTTCCTTCATGATCTTTCCGTTTGAGATCATGATGATGAACAACGTCGTCGGAGCAGGAAGGAGATGGCAATGATCCAGAATAATCAACGTGACGTCCAAGACGTGGTTGATCGATCGTCCAGAAACCTGCCGGAACATGAAATGAAAGAGAGAAGGATTAGTATGAAGAAGGAAATCATCAACGAACTCCTTGAAGCCCTTGTGCTTTTTATCTTTATGGTCGAATGATCAAAGAGAGAATAAATATGATCAGAAGAAGTTATCGAATGTTGAAAGTGAAGGGAGCTCGTAGTGGTAATGAAGGTATAAATATTAAGGGAAACAAGGTTGTTTTATATTTGGATTAGGCGGATTATTATTAAGGACTAAGAGCATCATCAAAATTCAAAATATTGGAGTATATGATGATTATAGGAATTTAAAGGAGTAAAAGTAGAAGATGATATTTGATTATAGCTAGGAGGATTAACTTTTGTGAGTATGCTGATTTAATTATTACTTGTTTGTTAATTAGTTGTAAATGTTGTTTGAACTTCGATCTTTCTTAATTAGGAGCCATAATTTTTTTTTTCCCTACTGAAGCGTTAAATAGACCATTCCCATTGCTAATGCTAAAGGCAACGATCTATTTTACATGACAAAAAAGTACATAAAAATAATATATTTAATATGTTAATTAATTTTGTGCTCAATGGAAATTTGCATACTTTTATCGTGGTCACCCCTTATGTATGTGCAAGGAGAGAACTGTAAATGTCAATTTGCATGCTATATAAATTTTATGTTCTAAAACTTTGTAAAAGTGATATTTTATTTTTTAAAAATAATTTGAAAATAACAAGAAGCAAATACAAAATTCAACATATCTTATAGTTGGTGTCAAATTTGATATGTCATACTTAGTGAATAGAGTCTGGTTTTTTTAGAATATCTCCAACCCAATTTCAAATTAATATGCCAATATCAAATTTTGACATTTAAAAAAAAACAATATTATTTTTTATGTTAAATTTCACAAATGTCATACTTAGTGACAAAAATGACACTACGTAGAGTAAATGTCAAATTTTATTATTTGATTTCTATTTTTTGATAAATATTCCAATGCATAATAGTCATAATTACAAGTAGATATAGCATTATAAATGGGAGAACAAAAGAAAAATTTGGCATTGAAGATCGTGTTTCGTAAACGTCAAATTTTGGCATTAGCATCGAAATTTATGAGGAGATGTTCCTAAGAAAATCTTTGACTAAAACTAAAGTCTTCACTAAATGTTGTCCATTAATTTTATAAAAGACACGATACGGATATTCTCTCTTTTTTTTAGCACTTGTGATCTTTTTTATTCTCTCTTTAGTTAATTAAATGGATCAAACCTGTATATAATTTGGATTTTAATTAGGTTCTTTTAGTTTTATATGATACTTTGTTTTGTAGATTTTTAGAAGTGATGCGTTTTTTTTTTTAAAAAAAAAAAAAGAAGTAACGCAGCTAATCGTTGGTTTAATTTAATGTTTAAATTTGGATCAAGTAAGGAAGGAAAAAAAAAAACGGAAAGAAAATTTTCTTATGCAGCATTTCCTTATGTATGAGAGCATATAGCATCAATTATGGCAGAGGAATATAAAACGAATTATGCATGCACATTTATGGATATGTAGATAAGGGGTTAGAAGCTAGGAGGGTATTTCTGTTTGTAGGCCTGAAAATGCCTGTGGTGAGTCAGAAAGGGATTTAAAGGCAGACCTTTAGGTGAAACACCCCAAAACGGTACTTATCTTTAGTAGTCCCTCTTATCACATCTCTATATCATTCTCAATATTTGACACACGCTTAAAGCAGTACTAATGTACTACTGGGGTGTTTGGCGTCCTCCGTTGGTGCTCTCCGTTAATGCTCTTACATGTTATAGTATCGAAAAAAAATAAGACACAATATAAAGCTCTCACATACTTAATATTTTTAACTAAAATTAATTTGAACAAATGCTTCGAAACACCCTATACATTTAGATCAAAGCCTAATTTGTAGTGAGTCGAACTTCGTAAAGCCTCACAGTCAGCATCCCCACTGCCCTTATTTGCCTTAATTCTGGAAAAAGCTCACTCTTGTAGTGATCAGTGAATTCACTATGATAATATAATTATTAATAGACAAGCCGTCATGAATGTTGCGTACATAGATACACACATGTTAGTTTCTAGGTTAATTGAGTCACAAGTATAATAGAAATGCTGATACTGTACTTGTGCCCAAATATGCAGGTACATTTGGAGATATCAATGTGTTGGTATGTGTGACATGAATTCTATCAATATTGGGTCCCTGGTGCAGTTATAGTGAAATTCTGAAATAGGGGTCTCTTCTCTTTTAAGCTTTTTTCATTCCATGTATCATATTAGTGGACTCATTTGCTACAAGTTCGTTTCTACATGCTTCTACCGAATTTTAGGATAAGCTTTTTTTCATAGACGAGGTGAACTAATATAGAAAAATTAGCTATATTAATTCGTTTTATATTTTAGCTTTATTTTGCTATTAATCAACTGTTATCTGTTTATTATGTTGTTTATTTTAGTGTGTGCTTATTGTTGTTTTGTTAAGAAGGCTACTATCAATTGCCTCATTAGCTAATTGTAATATAGTAAAATATTAAATATTGAATACAAGTTTGAGTGCTTTCTCTCTCTATTTTTTGCTTTTTTTTCCCCTTTGAAAGGATTTTTATTAGGTAGATTTTTGAATCTTTCAACAAGGTTAGATTGGTAAAATATGTTCTTCCTAATTCAACTACGTCAAGGGGTTTCCGATCTGCAAAACTCCAAATCATTAATCTTCATCGGAGCCGAATGCCGACGTCGATAACATTGACGGTGAAATTTGGACAAGATTGACGCTGCCATCGCCGTTCAAGTCTAAGCTCGTGCTCGTCATCACCTTCAGGAACCAAGCTTGCACTGGCCACCTCATTCCGCATCTGAGCTTGACGTCCAAATGAGAACATAAGAGAAAGACAGTTGGAGCCATTTAGTATTATTTTCAAAATAAGTGAAAATGTTTTTATTTTGAAAAATGAGAATTTTTTTAAAATTATGTTGAAAGTGTTTTCAAAATTTTTACCTCAAAAACATGCGAAAACATTTCCAAAAATTCTGAGAACGAAACCAAACGGGGCTACGTGTTTGGGAATGAGGATGAGGCAGTGTATGTATTTGAGTATTTTTTTTTAGAATTTTATTTGTTAAAAAATGTGAATTTATCCATAATACGTAATTTACTGACTCTCTTAAAAATTTATATTATTAATTTTTAAACATCTTTTAATTATATTATTTCCTTCTTTCTCCCCAATTCAACGGCGAAAGTAACAAATTGATTTTTTTTTTAATGAGCAAAAATATAACTCTAAACATTAATACGTAATTCCAAACCCGAATAAACCGTGAACAAGAAAATCTATATTCAATTAACACTTTTAAAATAGTGAAAATTGAGACTCCACACATGTATTTACATAATTCCAAAGGCCCCCCCATCCAAATCCCCAAAATCACTACAACAAAAAATCTTTGCAACAAAAGTAAACCTTTAATTGTTTGTAAAATGTGTGAATTTTCAATCATCTTGCACTTATTTTCTTTATAAAGGATGAATATCCACTTTGATTAGTCACAAGAAAGAGAGAACATGATACGACATTTAAAAACTTGAACTGCACAATTTATATAGAACTAAAAGCAAAGTTTATATTAAAGCCAAAAGCAATAAAATCGTCCTGAACATCCAAACATTTAAAAACAAAAAAACAAAACAAAAAGAATAAAAAAAAATCCCTTCAATGGTTACATATTTGACAACATCGAATTCGTATTTCCATGTACAAAAGAATACAAAGAAGTCAGATACTCGGGTACAAAATGCTCGTTAACTACATGAGATGAAACAAAACTACATAATGTCAAACACAATCCTAAAATAAACCTGTTTAGTCTGGCTTCTCGAGTCATGCTTTTCTTCTCCTTTTTCCCATGTATTAGCAGTTGGACATATATTATATATATATATATATATATATGTATGTATGTATAAGAGCCTTGATCAAAACTATGGCCCTCAAGTGCATAAAATTACATATTCAAGTGGTAATACTTTACAGCTTATACCTGATTCTTGGAAGATTTTCATCTCTCTATGTTATCTGTTCTTCTTTCAAACGTAAACGTCCTACGTGCTGTCGGCCGTTGTTTCTTAGCTCCGTCGGGTTGTTGTTTAAGCCATGGTTCTATGTTCTTGCACTCTGCAACCTTTGATTTGATGAACTATTGATGGCCGTGTTGTGGCTGCTGGTTTTAGAAGCTGGAACATCATGATTATGCTTGCCCTCGTATGTTGTTATGACGGCTTTAGGGTCGGTCGATGCCCTCTCGACGTGCTTGCGGACGTTGCAGCCTGGAGTTGTGCACTTATAGTAGCTCCTGTGGATTGAAATAAGGCAACTTAAAAGTGATGACTAGCAAAAACAATCGAATTACTGAAAGGACAACAAAAATAAAGAAACAAAGGTCAGCAATTATGACATGCAATTTGTCATAGCTTGAATAAGTTTAGCGCCTCTCACATGCAATTATGACATGCAATTTGTGCTTTTGCGTTCTTGCAAAGCCAATATGACATGAATCTCCGGCATCACAAGGTTTGCCTAACCAGTGTAGCAC
Organism: Artocarpus heterophyllus; assembly: GCA_025403435.1. Taxonomy (NCBI): domain Eukaryota; kingdom Viridiplantae; phylum Streptophyta; class Magnoliopsida; order Rosales; family Moraceae; genus Artocarpus; species Artocarpus heterophyllus. Next base: position 22,013,753 of record CM046339.1, read on the forward strand.
AGGACAGCTTAGAGCATATCCAATGCAATACTAAATTGATATACCAATGTCAAATTTTTTTCATTTGAGTAGGAAAATTAATCTCCAATACAATGCTATTTTTATAGCTAAATTTTCTATATGCTATATTTTATGCCAAATTTAGTATGACATATATCAAAATTTTGGTATTTATTTACTATTGTTTCATGTTTAAACTTTTTTATTTAATCATTCACTTTCAAATTATTAATGCTAAAAGTTTACAGTTTACTTTTATGAGTTCCAAAGGTTAATAATTATGATATAAAGTAGATTAAAGCATTTTAAATAGCATCATGTAGTGTTGATATTGGCATTTCCAATCAAGGATGAGCCTACACAGTGAACTTGCTTACCTAGAATATCAGTTTATGCTTCTTGCATGTCATAGATTATAACTGTTCACAACTTCAAAGAAGTTAAATGAAGCAGGGAAATTGCATCATTATTATCAAACGCAAATCTCAACTTGTTATGATATGGATTGTTAGGAATATTCAGATAAATGTTTATTGCCAATCATTGTCATAAATTTTTGTGGAACTTGAATTTGATGTCTCATTTTGAATCCTTCTCAGGATATAGTCATATAGACAGACGAGAAAACTTAAACCCCATAATATGATCTTCACGGTTGAGACATTAATTTTCGATGCTAAATTCTTATTTCAGAACATCTATGTAGATAGGATATGCATGTCACCTTGGATAAGGATTGCCTTTGACAACTTTCTGTCCATACTTTCTCCACTTGTAGCCATCATCCAACAAATCAACTTCGCTAGTTGTCTGCACAATGATCCTGGGCTCTGTGACAGTCTTATGAGAAGAAGCCGGCTCTAAATTCCTAACTTCTGTGCTTCTGCTTAAAATTAAGAAATAAATAAGTCACTCCACAAGCATGAGGGGAAAAAAAAAAAACTTTCTATGTGCTTGTTTGGCGGATCTTGCTAAAGCTGTTTTTGACTTTATGAGTTTAAAAGCTGTCTTTGAAAACGTTTGGACAATCTATCTAAAAAGCTTGAAGTCAAAAGTACAAAATATATCTTTTAAAAATAACTCTTCCAAATAGACTTTAAAATTTAAATCAGAGTTTTTGTGAACATTATAAACTTCGTTCTAACATTTTAATTGCTTATAGAAAATTCTAAATATATTTTGACCTATTAAGCTCCTTTAAATATGTGGTTTTAAACATTTATGAAAAATAACAGTCTTTGCTTCGCTTTTTCTATTAATTAAAGGCAAAATCAAAAGTTCTGCCAAACGGCATGCAAAGAGATTTACCGTCTCTTGGGATCTGGTTCATCTTCATCCTTTTCTTCTTCTCCTACATCGGCATCTCCTACCTCCTCACTGTCACTTGTCCCAGATAAATGTTCATGTGTTGCTTGACTAGATTCCTGATCCTTCCTAGCCCCTTCTGCCGATGTGTTAAAACATCCGCTCCGAACTTGGGAAACCAGATCATGATTCCCTTGTGCGCTCGAATTCCCGCTCGAATTTCCAACATCCTTTCCCCGCTTGTTTGATTGAGGACGAAGGTGGTTGTGCTGGCCTTTGTAAATAATTTCGGTTACTTGTCCATCAAGAGAGCGCTCGACTTTTTTCTTAACAGGACAGTTCGGATGCGTGCACTTGTAATAACCCCGAGGGAATTCGCTGCCCTTCACTTGCTTCTGCCCGTATTTCCGCCAGTTAAAGCCATCATCATTGGGCTTATCAAACGAAGACGAGCGGAATTTTGGGTCTTGATGAGAGACATCCGACGGTTCCTTCGCCGCAATGCTAGAGTCCGGCGTTAAGGATGGCAAGTCCTGTTGTGTAGTTGCAAATTGTGCTGACAAAGAGGTTAAGTATTCAGTTTGCATGTGCATGTTTGAATTGGCTTGTGCAGCCTGAGCCGTGACCTGTGCTAGCGCCTGCTGATGGCTCATTCCAAAGGATCCCTATAATATGCATTCATGGACCCTAACCATTAGAATCAAAGCAAAGAACCTCAAATCATTAAACAAATCTAAACATAATAAGGTTAAACATTTTGCACATACTTTTGTACGTTCCAAGTTGAATGTGTCCCTTAATCATTAGATACCTAAAAATATTTTTCTCCCTTGAATTCACTTGTAAAATATGTATAATTTTTTTATTATTTTATCCTCTTTTTTTTTTATCTTTCTAAAGATCTCAGAAATATCTCTATTATTCACCTCTACTCAAAAAAAAAAAAAAAAACAAATTTCTGTTTTTCTTGGTACTATTTACCACTAAAAAACTCCAAGATAGTTGGGCTTCTTCATCACTCTTATCAATATTTGACCGCCTAAAAAAAGACCATGATTATGAATATTTTTTTCCTTCCTGTTTTCGGCTTCTTTTTTTTATTCATTTTTCCTCAACAACCAAAAGAAACAAAATTTTACTATTAAATTTACCATCACAAAACAACACCGCCACCACCCTAACTCAGAACTAAATTCCAAGATATTAGGAACCTTAAAAAAAGTACTAAAAAAGTCTTTTTTTAAAAAAGAAGGAAACTAGAAACAAACTCCTAACAAAATTACCTGATTAGGCGAAAACAGCCCCGGCGAATCAAGCAAACCGGCGGCGGCGAACATCGGCGATTGCGACGAAACGGCCAGTGACGGCCTGTTCCACTTAAGCCGGAAATCGGCCTCGTAAGCCCCGCCGGAGCCGTCTCCTGCAATTCGTTCCTCCGAAAGAGGCAAGCTCGGTTCCGCCAGCGCAGCGGCCGGAGACGCCATGGCGCCGGCGAGGAGCTGAGAGAAAGACTTACAGTCGTCGCCGACATCGGAGAAGAAGCTGGAGACGAGAGTCATGGGCCCTGGGCTGAAGCCCACGAAGCCCGGCCCAGAACCAGCAGTACAAGAAGAAGAAGAAGAAGAACCACCGCCGTTGAAGAGCGCTTCGAAGGAGGTCCGCTGAGGTAAGGTGATCGTAGGGCGCGGAGGAGGAGCTGCTGATGATTTGGACGGCTGCGACGAAGTTGATTCCGGTGGCCGTTCGTCGTTCCCAGCCATTGGATAAAGAAGACTCACAGTTAACTTCTTTTTTCCTCCCGCCTTGTGTTTTTTTTTTTTTTTTTAATTTCCTGTCCGCGTTCAGCTAAAAGTCCACGCCTTTGGGAGGATAAAAGAAAAGAAAAGAAAAAAAAAAAAGACAATGATTATTTTGTCTTTTTATATTTTATTTGTTTAATTAGTTTAATTAATTTTCGGTGCTAAAATTATAAAATTATGGGAGTTGGATTTTGCACTGATTGGTCGGACTAATTGGTCGGAAGCTGATTGGCTGAGGTCCTCGTGGGTTGGATGGGGCTCGGAAAAGGACCGTGCTTTCCGTGATTCTTTTTCGGGAGGTACGCATACGGAACTCTCTAATACTTGCCACGTGTTCAGTGACGACACTAAAAACGACAGTGGTTTTAATAATTGAGAAACGACAGTAATTTACAGCGCAAGATTGGGTCGGGTTTTTCCATTCCAACATTCTTTTTGTTTGAAAAAAAAATGCATTTTTTGGCTTGCCAAAACCCATTGAGATGAAAAATAAAAAATAAAAAAATCGGATGATGATGATAGATGCCTTTCTGAAAATAAAAATAAAAATAAACTATTTACTTATCATTGTACTTCAGAATAGCAACCCATAGAAAAGGTATCAATTAGGTCTTATATTTATTATGTGATCGTGTTATCAAAACTTAGGGATTGATAGTATTTTTCTTCTATTTGCAATTATTATATGATGAGAGGGCGAAAGAAGAAAGTGAAGAGATGCTTTTCTAGGTTCCAAGCACGTGAGAAATACATACAAGAGTTCAACTAAACCTTTTCTGTTTTGTTTCTCGGTTAGACTCCAGAGCAAAATTATTGGATTGCTTAATAATTTGCGCATGAAAGAGATTCCAAAAAAAAAAATTGCGAACTAAACAAAATTACTATTTTGTTGAGATTAACTAGACGTCAAAAGAGTTCCTTTCCTCAACAAGTTATAATGGATTAATTAATGGTCCATTTGGTGCAGCTTCTATTTATGCTTTTAGTCAATAGAAAAAAAAAAGCAAAATTTGTAGTTTTTCAATAAATATTCAGAATCATATCTTTAAAGAGCTTTAATATATCAAAATGATTTTAATTTTTAAAATTTATTAAATGTTATAAATTTATAATATATTATTAATAAAGTCTGCTTTTAAAGTGTTTGTTTAATAAATTATTTTTTATGACTTTTATAGGAAACACTCTTAGAGAGTAGAAGTATCTTTGATAGATCATTCAAATACTTACAGAAAGAACTTTTAAACTCTAAAAGCTAAAAATAATTTTTAAAAAACCCTCACAAATATAACCTTAAGGCTTAAATGTTCAAGGAAGTGTTGAAGCACTACAAGATTCTAACTGACTTAGTTGCATGGTGGCTCAAAATATACTTTTTAGCAAAAGCTTTGGCACATTGTTTATAGTTTTCCCCGTGTTTGTTTATCAAGGAAAAGAATCAAAGCATTTTATTGACAGCCCAAGAAAAGGGTGAAACCCGAAGTTTGGAGCACATGATCATGAAACGACAAAACTTTAAGGAGAGATGTGAATGCGGAGCGAATTGTCGCATGATTTTTGGGACTGTCGCACCATATAGTTCCCACGTGTTACAAGTTGATGAATAAAAATAAAGGATAAATAAAAAAAATAACTAAAAAGTTGAGGATTATAAATAGTATTTCTTGTGGTTGTTTGTCGCTTTTCGAGTACAAGCTGTACTAGCAAGTTGCCAACCTGACAAAAAGCAGTTTTTGAGACAAAGGGAAAACTCTCATATTTATAAATAAAAAAAAAAAGAGGGCAAGTCACCCCTGGATATTTATGGGTCTGCCTTGGGCGGTGGATTGGAAACATCAAAATAGAAAGTTCACATAATATAGTTGAGATTAAAATACTATATCATATTAAAATTTTTGTTTTATAATAAATTTTTATTTTATTTTATAATATACGAGAATTTTACATTATAACAGTTGATAAATAATTAAATTTAATATGTTTTAATTAGATTATTAATTAGATTATTAAACATAGCCTAAGAATGTGTTTGGTTGGAATATTTTTTATATTCAATATACTTAAATTTAGATTCCAATATTAAAAATCTTTAGATACGTGTTTGTTTTTCTTAAAATCTGAATCACATGAGTATCAAGAATTCAAGTTTTCAGAGTTCTGACCCTCCCTTAAACTCTTGATACTCGGATATCTTAAAGCCCGTTTGGTTCGAGTATTTGAATAGAGTATTTGAATGAAAATTTAAATTTTTATGAGAGAAAATACTGTAGCAAAATGATTCGAATCGTAATTCGAACCACGAAACAAACACACCCTAAAAGCTGAAATTCTCTCTCCTATATTTGAGGGAAAAAATCATAACTTCTTCATTTGATATCCAATTGAGATGATACTTTTTTCATTGTGTTCTTAGTGAAGAGATGAATAAATTAAGATCCATATTGCATATTTTCTAGGATCATTAATATTAAGATTTTATTAAATTTGTTAATAAATCAAAAAAAAATTATTATATCTTTAAACATAAATTTTAATTTTATTTCATATTCAGATTAAAACTTAAATACACATCCAAACGTTAGTTCGGTTAACAATTTAAATCACACAACTCAAATCCAATCACTAATTTAAATCCATTTACTAAACAGATTTTTAAACTCCAAAAAAACAAAAGGGTTAAATCTTGAGTTGGAAGTTTTTTTATTCAAAACTTGATTTGAGCCAAGCTTTCAAAAAAACTTACCAAATGTTGGTTCAACCATGCTTTTTGGTTCAAACAATCTGCACCAATAAACTAGAAGAAAAGTTTAAAATCAAAACAGAAACGTCATTAATGTTTACCAACTATGAAATTAAGGGAAACGTTGTACATTGGTGATTTCACCTTGAAATTGGTTGGAAAACATGGTCTAAAATATTGACTAAGCGTGCTCATCTTTACTGTCTTTTTTTGTCTTTTCTCGAAGATATTATATGTATAGTGACGTTGACATATCATTGAAGTGACACATTTCCTAACTTTCTCAAAAATAGTTTGCTCAAAATCGTGGCAAAACGCAATGACCTTCATGAATCATGTAAAGTGGCCTACCGAAGGTTTTGGGTTGGGTTTGGCATGTTGTCGTGTGGGCATTCTTTTTCTTTGGGCCCGACGATAGGTGGTGGAGGCCGTTTTCAAGTTTTTAAACTTTTTTTACTACTAAAGATTACTTTGACCGTTTGGTAAATTAAAAACTTATATGTCCTTTTTTAAAATTAAATATATTAAGAATCTAAAAATATTTTTTAATAAATTTTTTTATTTTTCTCATAGTTGAGTCTCTAAAAAAACTTGATATTATAGAAATACAGATAAGCTTAATTAATTACAATGTAACTTAAACAACAACAACAACCAAAAAAAAAATCAACGTCATTAAATTAATTACAATATAATTTAAAAAATACAATAAGCAATAAAAAATAAATATTATTAACTTAATATGATATTCTATACAACTTACATAAGAAGTATTTTTATCATTAAATTTTATTATCATTATATATCATTAAATTAATGATATATTGATTATATAACCTGTAAGTTATATATCAATGATATCAATTATTATCACTTGATATATTATGATTAACTTAACAAGTTTCCCAAATAAATTAATGTCTCTTCCCTAATATATTGTCATTTCTTTAGCAGCTTTTATTCTCTATTATATCTTTTTCAATTGTCGTTTCTAGATTTGAATTTGTTTCCTAATTCTATAATGGAAGGTTTTTTTTTTTTTCCTTTTATGAGATTTTGTCTTTTTTCTTCTCCTTCTTTGTTTCTTTATTAAGTTTATCTTGTCAGCTCATGCATTTCACAATTGTTGAGTGTTTAAAAATCAAATTAAAACTTAAACATCGTAGTATATAAGAATTTCATAAGATAGCATTGTAACATCTTAAAATTTTAATTAAAATCTATTATGTGTAAATTTGATCAATTAGTGTGCCTAATTAAATTGTAAATGTAAAATTTCATGTTGCGTAAAATAAATACCTATTTACATATTTAAAATACTTTTTTTATCACAAATTTAGTTTTTAAATTATTTTTACTATTTACCTTATTTACCCTATATTTCTCTTTTTTTTACAAAATTACCACAAACTCCCTCTATTTCCTCCGTCACCGGTGAAACGCCATCCTAAGAAACATACAAATCGGATTTTTTAATCTCCATGCATAGAGATCAGCTCCACCTATAGTCCCACATACACTACTTAGAAACCCCACACCTACTGATCAATTTCTTTCTCTCTCCCATGCTAATTTTCCCATTCTCTATGTCTCTTCTTTTTGCTGCAGCAAAACCAAACCAGCAAAACATTCAAAGGCAGCCAAAGCTCAGCAAAAAGCACAGCAAGAACACAATCAAAACACAGCCAAAACACAACCAGAAACATCAAGAAAGACAGCTCCTCTTCTTTTTCTCCAAAAACCAGCCAAAAACGTCATCTCTATGGCTAGCCAACATCAAGAGATAAAGCTTGGCTTCAAACCTGAAAACTTGGAGTTTATCAAAGGAGTTTTAAGGTAGGTTTTCTCTAAACTGAACTTGGTCTTTAGCTTGTATCGTCTTCAAGTTTAATACATGATTTTCATGCTCAATGTTCATGCAAATTTCTAGTTTGAGTTAACATGCATGTTTGAGTGTTAATGAACTAAAACTTGAGTTTTAAACTAAAATAGAAAATAAACTTTCATTTTGATTTGATATTAAGGTTACGAACATGTTAAGAATGTTTGAAATTAGTTTTGTAGTTACATGATTGATGTTTTGAAAACTTAAAGCTTGAAAAATGACTTTGAACTTGTTTTCCTTTTTATTTCGAACAAATTCTAAAATTTAGTTTAGATGATGCTGTTAGCATAAAAATTCATAAAAACATGTTTATTAGAATTGTAGAATTTTTACTGAACATTTTGGAAAAGTTTTGGATCATTTAGATTCGGTTTGAGTAAAAAACTTGGTATTTTTTAAATCAAGCCCTAAAGGAACAAACTGGGCTCTATCTAACTCAATAGAGGCATGGTCGACTGTGCCCTGTATATTGTGGTCGACCACAAGTAGTGGCTTGAGCTACTACCACTTCCACTCGAACCCAGCGAGTCTCCTGATTCGTCCTAATTCGGTTTCTCCGTATTCCGTCATGTATAAAGGCTCCTAAAATCCCTATTTTTGTGTTCTAAAGTTCTTAGAAAATCAATTCATATCTCTTAATTATTTTAAAACATAAAATGTCACATTAGAGATTGATTTATACATAATGAAAATTTATAGTTTTATTTGTTCTTGTTTTGTTTCCTCGTTGACCTTGTTAGAAACCGTCAAGATTGGGTAGCGTTAGAGCTTACATTGTGCAAGTCAGAATTGTAAAACTTAAGGCTATCCTTAGATGTTTTGCTAAATAGTTAGGATTTCTAATCCCTTTTGTTGACAACCATGTTTTAAACTATCATGTTTTATTTTGGCCAAATTAAGCTATTTGAGATGAGCATGTTATGACTAGTTGTTTATGAAGTATGTTCTAATCATATTACTAGAAGTTTGAAAAGTATACGATATATAAAGATGATTAATTTCATATTTTGACAAATGGGTTTGAAATTATAATTTAGTCTCGGAATAAGAAATTCTGAACATAATGAAGTATTCAAATGCCACTGAGAATATGTATGGCTTGGGTGGTTGGTTTTTAATAACTGTAGAGATTAGGTTATGTAGAGCGTAACCTGGAGCGAGGGTCCCTAAACCTCGATCAGATAGCTTCGCAGCTTGGGCAACGGTTGAAGTACTATAAGTATGTTAAGCATGTGATATACAAAAGGGTTAAGAATGGGGAATTTAATTAAAATTATCTCATCTTTTTCTTAATTATTTTATCACATTTGCAATCTTTGATATTCCAACTATTTACTTACTTATCTTTTGTTTATTTAAATACCTTAATTGTTTGATATGTTAAAGTTTTTTCAAATATTATCCTACTAGGTCTTTCATTCATTCTTGTATTTTAAAGTAAGCTGCTCCACATGATGTCAAGGATGGTACCAAGTAGACCATATGAGTTGCAATTTCTGAGGCAAAGTTAGACCTATACTCATTTGTAGTCTATTTTCCTTTCTTTTTCATCAAGGCGTTTAGAACTTTAAATTTCCGTTATTTTTTTTCTCTTGGACTTTACTTGGGACTGTGGTTGATGTTATTTAAATTTCTGTTGTATGATTTGAACGTGGGATTGTGTATGAATGTTGAACCAATGCCTGAGGCATTTTTTCCTTAATGATTATGTTTTGAGGTTTTCTTTGAAAATATTACTCGTTTAAACTCTAAATACCCTATAAAGGTTTTAGACATTCTAAAATTAGTAGATTTAGCGTTATATGCTTCAAGGGTAAAATACTTATTTTATATAAATAAACAAAAATTGAAATAAATGTTCTTATTTGCTCTTTATTATTCAGGGATTGATTTAGGAAAATAATTAAGTCACATTTAATTAAGTCTATTTTCAATTTAATTACAAGTTTAAAAAAGAAAAAAATTGCCTAACTTAAATTATTTTTTTTACACTAAGCCTCCACGTCATACCCCGGTTTCTGGTCATGACAAGCATATCTTTGTTTTCCATTATAGCATGTAAGAGTTTTATATTATAGCAACTGAAACTTAGTTCCTAAACAATCTTATTGTTGTTTATATATTTTATGCATTGTTATCTTCCTTCTTATTTTCATGTATCTAATTAGCATATGTTTGGAATGTTTGTTGGAAGTAATTAGTTCTAACTAACTACAATGTAAAACTCTTATCAGTCACAGTAAAAAGCAAAAAGTTGCTACAGGATAAAGCTCTCACATGCTGCAATTCTTAAAATTAAAAATTTAGTTCTAACTAACTTGTCAAATGGAACATTAGTGTCATTTATTGGTGGGAAAATTGTTTTAAAAAATTGATGTCGTTTATCCGTTGTTATCGTTTTCATTATCGCTGTTTTTATAATCAGTGATGTTTGTTGGATAGGAAACTTGTTTTCCAAATTGATGTCTCTTATAAGTTATTGTCGATTTTATAACTAGTGTTGTTTTGTTGGGTGGATAACCTTTTTTTTTAAAATGTTTCAATGAATGTTATATGTTCGTTATATCTACATAGCGTCGTTTGCTGCGTGGGCAATTCACTGTTATTTTCATAATTCTTGTAGTTTTTGGTTTTACTTGTAATGCCTTTTTTTTGTCGATATAATTTCTATAGTCAGAGTCATTTATCGGGTAGCCAACTTAATATCTTGTTCAAATAATTGAAGGTTCTTTAATCTATGTTGTGTAGATTTTCATTATCATAATAGACTTCGTTAGGAAGTAACTTATTTGAGAAAATGTCTTTGCAAATGCAAAACCAGAAAAAATGCACAAATCACTTCAACATTTTGTATTAATTGTGCACTTAAAAGCAACAGAATGGCGATGGTCTGACTCATATATGAATTGGGTATATCAGTCGTCTACTTTCATTGTTGCCTTGCAGCGTTATTGTTTGTTTGTTATTATTATTTTTTTTAAGACAAGTTGTTTCTACAACTACTTATTGTTGTCATTTTCATGAGACAAGAAATGTGTTTGCTTATTGATGTTGTTTTTTAAGGTCACTGTCGTTTGTCTTGTTAATGTCGTTCTTCAATCAATGTCCTCTTTCTAAGTTGTCGTTTGTTGCTTTTGTTTTGTGAGACATTTTATGTCGTTCACATTTTGTCATTTTACAGGTCATCGTCATTTAACTTGTTTTGTCGCTTCTTAATTGATGTCGTTTTATGATTGATGTCGTTCTACAATCATGTCCTCTTTTGTTTATAACAAATTATGACATTAATGATGCTATCTTTTCCTTATTTTGTCGCTTCTTAGTTGATGTCGTTTCATGATTGTGTCATTCTACGATTCATGTCGTTAATAATGTTATGCTTTTGCCTTCTTATCGTTTTCCAATTTATGGTTTATATTTATATTTGTTTGTACAATTTACTGATTTATTTCGTTTCTACAACAAATCTCGTTTAATATTCTTGGATATAATTTATGATGGACTAGTGATAATCATGTGCGTGTATTTTTTGTATTTTTGATACAAAGATTCAATTTTTTTTAAAGAATTGTTTTGATTATTTTTTATTCCGTCAATAGTTTAGTTTAGTTTAGTTAAAAAAAAAAAGGTCTTCTAGAGTACAATTCAAAGGAAAAGCAGTTTTGAAGAGAAAAAATCAGGGAGTAAATTACTTATACGGTATATATAAAGAAAAATATTAATCACATGAAAAAAAAAAGTTTAGGTAGGAAATGTCTAAAAAGAAATTATTTGAGGAAATAATTAGAGAAAAATATTTATGGTTGGGGAAAACTTTGATTAGAAAAACGTGTTTAGCTTAAATGGAAAAGTAAAAGAAAAAAAAAAACTTGAAAGTCACGCTTGATAAAATAATATTTTAAATGATACAAAAGAATATACAATAAGAATATATTAAAAAAAGTATTTTGAAGATACACGTTAATAGAATTGATGAAGTGAATATGAAAATATATAAGATATCAGGGGGAAAGAAAAAAAAAAGACATGAGAGGCCAAAAATGAATCACGAAAAATATAAATAATTAAGAAAGAAGAATTAAAAAAAAAAGGAAGGATGAAAAAACCAAGGGAACACAAAAGGAAAAAAAAAAGGAGAAGAGTAGCCGTAAAAAAGGGAGCGGATGAAAGGGCCAACAAAAGAAAAGAAAAAACAAAGAAATTAAATAAGAGTGAAAAATTAAAAACAGGAGGATGAAAAAAAAAAGGAACAAAAAAAAGAAAGAATAAAAAATAAAAAATAGGGTGCAAAGAACATTAGGGTGCGTTTGTTTCATGGTTTGAATAATAGTTTGAATAATTTTATTATAGTATTTTCTTTTATAAAAATTTAAACCTTCATTCAAATACTCTATTTAAATACTCGAACCAAACAGGCCCATAAAGTACTAAGAAGATTACGCATCAAGCCTACATAATAAGAATACGCATCAAGCCTACATAATAAGAAGGATATTTAATCTTGAAAAATACTTTTTTGTCCCCCTACATGAAGTGGGCCCTATGTGGGTCCCATCTGGTAGGGGCCTCTTGTGAGGGGGCCGAGCCCTACCCTATCCGGCTATATAGAAGTGCTCTTAATCTTTTAAATATAAACACGTGCATATTCAGTTTGGTAAAGATAGGGAAAAAGAAAGGATGAATATTAAAGATTATAGGGGGAAATATAAATAAAAGATAAAGAAGATAAGATAAAAAAAAAAAAAAAAAAAGCAAGGAAGAAACATAGAAAGGGAAAGAGATAAAAATATATGAAGTATTATTGAAAAGACATAGAACAATGTGAGAAGAGCTATTCTTATTTTTATATATACTACTTTGGTCCCGTGCGATGCACGCAATAAGCAATGTTTAAATTCTTATAGTGTAGGATACAAAAAAATATGTAGGAAAAAATAGAACAAAAAATATTATTTGAATTTCAAGATGCTAGTAAGAATAAGTTATAAAACCTATTGGTAATTGAGAACACTAAATAAGGTGAAGAGCTTCTTCGATTCTCCAACATGATCCAAGCTATTCTCCAAAATTATCTTGACCAACCCTTGCTTTAGGGCCTTGATGTGATCTTATGATCAACTGTTAAGCAAATAAACAGAGTAACCAATCTTTGCAACGTGACTCTTTAATCTAGCCTCTAAGCAAAAGTAAACTACCATGCTATAGTAGAAAAGTAGAACTAAACGTTTTAATACAAGGCATATTTCTTCTTGGGAAGAATACAAAAACAATAAAGTAATATCCTTACGAAGCTTAAAGCTACATCGTCACATAACTATAGCTCCATCACTTATGACGCATCGTGAGCTTTTCGGTTGGACCAAACAGAATTCGAGTAATCCTACTCTAATAGGTAGTAATGTAATATTGTAGTAGTTAATGAGATTAATGTCAAATTACTGGTAGGTTTGACAAATAATGTATTGATTGTTATGCGACTTCTCTATCACATTCTTTACCTGCCAATTACATAAAATAATTAATGATTGCTAATGCTTGCATTAGGGGTGGTAAAATCAAGTATCATGCTTTATTAGTTGAAACTTGCGCCTAGTATACAATAAAAAGAAATTCTATTGGTCTTAAACTATAAATGCTTAAAACTGTTTCACTGCTTTATTTGTAACTTCACTTAGCTAAAACATTTCTTAGTCAGTCAAGCAGAACTATATTAAGAATTTAAATAGAGTCAGCTTTCAAAAGAAACATTGAAATCATAGAAATTCAATAATAGTATGTTTCAATGCATAAAGACAATCAGACAAGTTGTGGACATAATATGATGAGTTCAACTATGAAAAAGGAAACAAGTAAATTACAGAGTGTAACTTTCATAGTAGTCCTTACTTCTGACAGCAATTCCTGGCTCTTAATGATCATAATATGTGGTTTTTACTCTTTGCTTTGGTTCTCAAGTTCAATCGGTAGTAAACAGACTTGGTTCATTTGAATCTCTGTTCCATTCATTGATAATTATTGATCCAAAAAAATCACTTGAGGCCAATATCTCATCCATCAAATCTCCAATCACGCTATTAAAAATGAAAGATGCAAGAGAAATAGTAAAAGGACTTCATCATATTATAAGATAAAAGTGATGCATTTAGGGGTTAAAGTAATCAACTTGATTATATTTATCAGTAGTTTCATGAAAATTTTGCAATAGCTCTTGTTAGAGGAATATTTACTTAACAAAAATAATAGTTAACCTTTTGGGGCTTGCAGCAGAAACTTGTAGTTACACCTAAACGGTGTGAAACATATTCAATGTGATTTAGAATTTGAGCAGATGAGTTCTTAACAAAGGGTTCCATTTAAAAAAAATGACTCTAAACAATCGCAACTGAACAGGGTTAAGCTAACAATAGAATATAGCACATTATTGAATCATCATTATCTTTTGGCACAAAAGCAAAAAACAAAAAAAAAAAGGAAATAGTACAAGAAAGAATATAGCTAAAAGAAATGCAAAACAAAAAGAAGCCACCTAACAATATGTCTTTTTAAATACAACTCATTTGACATCTTGCCAAGTCGTATATAGCATAATCTTGAATTTTTTAATCGTGAACTTCATGAAAGATCCAAGTAGCCTGTCTAAGCAAGAGTGCTCAACCAAGTAGAAAAAATGAAGATCGGCAGGAGATCAAATGATAAGACGATGGGGTTTCTTAAGCTAAAACTTAGAAGATATGGGGAAAAAAGGAACAAAGAATGCAACGCACACCTCTACTCGAAATATAAAAGAATGACCCATTTGTTGTTTTGGCATTTCACCAAACAACTTATGTCCATAGTTTGAATCGTTGTTAGGTGTAAATCTTACATTTAAAAACCTTGAAAGAAAATCACCCAACACTCAACCCTTATATCAAGTCAAGTACTAATCTTTCCCGGAATTCAAACGTTTTTTTAATTTTTTTAGTTAAAACTATTTTTTTAAATAAAAGCTATCACTACTCTTTTCAACGTATTAAAGATTAACATAGAAAATTAGGTAGAACTTTATTACGTGATTAATTTTATATTTGGCATAATACATTTTTTTAAGGGAAGTTAATATATGATTGGTGAAAAATAAGTGTGTTAATTATGGTATTATTGTTAGGTTATGCTTGGAACTATTTTTTTGCACATATTTATTTATTTATTGGCTGCTGGTAGAATGAAGTACCGTATGCCTACTCCTTTCTCTGGCCAAATCAATAAAATAACGGCACGGCACTATATAAGACAGAACAAAGCAGCTGGAGAGTTTTTTTTTTTAACCCAATCTTTCATTTAATTTTTTCAAACGCCCATACCAAGAAAATAACAAAAGTAAAATGAAGCTACAAAACACAGCAAGGGAGTTTGTTACCGAAATACAGTTGTGGTGGACCTCAATCCCGTCGTCGGTAGAATATCAAATAAACATAAGCTATAATAAGAGAAGATAGGAGATAGGAAAAATGAGTGATTCGATTTTAGATTTCTCTTTGAATCCTTAAAATAGAAAAGCGTAATATAATAAAAATAAGAGGAGAAGAAAAGGAAAAAAAAGAAAAAGCCGAGAAAAACAAAGAATCCATGAAAATCCGTCGAAAAATAAAATTTTGGAAAATCCAAGCTCTTACTCTTAATCATTCATTACCCATAACACATATGTGAAATAGCTAAAAAGATAAGGATGCAACTTTTGGAGTTAGATTCAAAAAATGAAAAGAATTTACCTTCTCCGATAACACGAGGGAGACCAAAATGGGTGATTTATAGCAAGTGCCTACTTCTAGCTGTTGATCAAATCATGAAAAAAATGTGGAGACCAAAGGGAAATAGCTTGATATAATACAAGAGGAGAGAAGAATATCTCAAAAAAGAAAGAGAATGGGGAGCAGAGAAGCAAAGCGAAAAACGAAGATTGACGAGCAAATTTTTTGGTTGTGTTTTTGCGGGTAAAAAGATAGAGATATTTTGAAAAGTGAAAAAATAATTTTTGACAAATAATTTTTATTTTTGGTAGTTTTTTAACATAAAAAAAAATAGTTTTTAGATATAAAAATTGTTTCAGTTTTTTTTTTCACTCTGTTAAAATTCATCTTCTCGTTACAATTATTTTTGTTTTTCTTTTAAAAAAATTGAAACAATTTACTTACTTAAAAAAATGTGTTTTTTTTTGTGTCAAAAAAAAGGTCATTTTTTCAATTAGAAATTTTGTTTTTGCCCTTTTTAGAAATCCTTCCGTTTTGGTTTTGGTTTTGGTTTTTTGTTTTTTTTTTTTTTTAAGCTAAACTCAAAAAAAAAAAATCCCTCAAAGAAAAGAGAAAGCAAAATAACAAAAAACTTGGAACTCACCGTTTTAGATGACCAAGGTTTGAACACTGATCTTCTACACTCTTTTACATTTTTTAAGGATATATTATGTTGTTATTGTTATAGATATAAGAAGGGAAGAGAGAAATAAAGCACAAGAGGACCTTTTTTGCATTTATACAAAGTACACCTATTTAATTCTATGAAGTTATAATTTATTATTATTAAAATAATAATATTTAGTCTAAAAAATATGCTGTTTATTAAATTGAGAGTAAGATTCATACTTTTACTAATAAAAGGATTATCCGTTAAACTGACACTAAAGCTGCAGAATATCAGTTTAATATTCTGTATTTTTCCTTTCGCTTTCCTTGTTTACAATTTCCGCACTTTTAAGGGGAAAATCTACAATAGTGCGTGACTGTGGTACACTACCCGTAATGCCTGCTTGTGTGACGTAAACATGAAATCAGAGGGTGTAAAATTAAGGGGTGCACATACTTTCCCATGGACGAACCCACTCATCCCATTTACGAGGCGAGAGAGAGATAAAGGGGGGCTCAAAATCTTCTGTTATTCCCTTCCTTCTTTCCTCCTCTCTCAAGATTGATCTTACTTCAACGTATCACCTCGTCTAACTTTACGGATTGAGTCTGTGTTCACCCATAGACAACTATTAATGTTAGCAAAGAATGTATTCCAACTTTAAAAATGTGCCCATGAAAACTCCCAACTCAATAAAGGAAAAATATATATATATATATGATCTTCCTTTTATGCCCTATCTCAACAAAAACAAGGGTCTTAATAAAGTATTTAAAAGAGTAGTTTAAACTAACAATTTACGCTTGAGAATTGTAACATGTAAAGACTTTACATTATAACTTTGTACTATAACATTTGTGAGCTTTATATTATTCATAGTTCAAACTAACTCTTCTAAACACCAAAATAAAATATCATGTTTTGGTTGAGTAAGACGATTCATTAAGTTGAAAAACCACAATCCAAGGCAAAAGGTGGGCAAAACCATTGCCCTCCTTGCACACAAAGTGATGGTGCTCTGAAAACATTCCATTCCACGATCTTGTTTTTAATTAAATCACCCACAAGAACAATCTCCAATTTTATGCCGCCAATCTTTCACTTCACTTAATAAAACCCAGATTTTTATGCTCTTTTTTTTCCAAGTTTGTTCAATAGATTTCTCTTCAACAATCTCCTATTCTTCTCCCTTGACCATTCACATCTCACCAGTTTATCTAGAATTTTCCAATTAGCAATTGAAAATGATAACCCTCTAAGACTTAGTATAGTTATTAGAACAATTGGTTAAAATTATAAATATTGTAACATGTAAAAACTTACGTTGTAACAATTTTGTTATGTTTACAAGACTTTACACTAATTTTAACTTAAAAATTAACTAAAACCACGTAATATGCTTTTAAATAAAAAGACAACAAAATAACTTCACCACTGATCACCTTACCGGTTTCAACATTTTACTGTTAAGATCTTTTTACTTTTAGGCGTAATTATAGGCAACAATTTAGTACATGCACAAACATTTTTAGTATGGTACACGACCCTTCTTTTGAACCCGCATTGCTTCTTAACCGTAAGATCGAGCACTATCTATAGTGTGGCACAAGTGCACGGCACTGTTGACGGCTCTTTTTAGGACGGATATTGAAAACGAATGCGAAAGTCGAGTTTTTGAGTTGACCCGGCGAGCTCCACCTCCTGACTTCTGAGTCCCGACTGAAACCCAAGTAAAACTTAGAAAGAGCTCTCAGATTCAGAACCCAAAAGCGTGAAAATGGAGGACACAAACAAAATGGCTCATCAAAACGCCCCTTTCAGTATGACAAGACCAGTCCGATGCATCGTCAAGCTCGGTTTGCCGCGTTATATATATGGCCCATATTTTCTTGTCTATATCTCTTTAGATTTCATCAGCTGAAAAATAGTTTAAAGTCTGGTTTTTTTTTTTTCCCCTTTTTGTGGTTAGTACTCCCATATCGAACATTCAAAGTTGATTTTCGATGAAACCCATGAGTCTGGTTTTTTAGAAATAAGGTTTCTGTTACTCCATTTGACGTTCTAGATTAATGGGCAACTTGTTAATTTTCAATCCCATGTTTAATTATTGCTTTTTTAGTCATTAACTGACTGTTGTGACAGTAAAGTAATGATTTTTACTCTGAGAAATCACGCACAGATGTGTTTTCCAGTGATTCTTGAAATGTTGTGGATTACTAAATAAAAAGTAATTCGCTTTTTTTCCTCTTTTGATTGAGTGTAGGTGGAGCAGCAATTACTTGCAAGAATGAGTTAGAGATGATACATGAAGAAAATCTTAAGGAGGTCTCATCACATCTGAGGCAATCGATGCTTTTGCAGTCATCTTTTGGGAAGATTCTTGGGATGGATTGGAGCAAACGAGCTGAAGAATCAGAAATTTCATGTTGCATTGATGATTTTAGAGATCAGCCAAGTGTCATCTCCTGCTCATTTATTGTTGTTCATGGTGCAGGTTAGCTCTGTGGTTAATTACTTCAGCTGATGATGATCTGTTCTTTACGTTGTGGATTTGATCTGTTCTGTTTTTCGCTTTCTCGCTCATGATCAATATTACTCTTCTTGCTCTTCTTTGGCTCTGTTGCTTACCAGTTTTTAAATGTCAAATTTAAAACCTTTCACGATGAAAAACCTAGAACCGCCGCGAATCCTTTGAAACGATTTCTTCTTTGAACGATTCTCTTGAAAACACCATGCTTCCTTTAGGTAATCGTTGTGTGAGGTCTGACAGAAATGAGAGCTGAAAATCTTCAGTGAGGTCAAATATGAAGGGTCATGAAAGTACTCATGATCATGATAATCAATCTGATCAGGTGAGGACAACAAATGATTGAAACAGTGCTCTAAAAAATTGCCCACGACCAATACGGAAATTATGTTGTCAAAAGAGTTCTACAAGTAGCCAAGAGCACGAAGAGTCCGTTCTATTTGATGAACTTGATGACGTTCAAGTGATATGAGGATAGATTCCAGAGTGGTCATGGAAAGACTGTCTATGACATGATCAGTCTAATTGGGAGTGATGAAATATGTGTATTTAATTGTCCAATTAGATGTCCTAGTTTGTGTTAGGATTACCTTGGTGATTTTTGTGTGTTCTCATATATGTCTGTCAGAATCTGTCTCGTATAATTTAAATTTTCTAGTGGTCTAATAAATTTATATATTTACACCATGAAAAAAAAAAAAAAACATTTTTGGAACTCCAAGCTTGGAGTTTTGTTTCATACATATATTTTTACAGTTATGCAGACAGCACTACAAAACACAGTGTTCTTTCTTGATAGGATTTATCAATTAAGTAATTTTCAAGTGAAGAAATGCACTAATCATGTTTGTTTTCTGCATGATGTACTCAGGATCTTTCGGGCACTTCCAAGCTAGTGAATCTGGGGTTCATAAAGGAGGACTGGACCAACCTCTTGTCAAGGCTGGTTTTGTTGCTACACGCATTTCTGTAAGACATGGTTGACCTTTTTTATTTCTGGTGTTACTTTTGAAGTTCAAAAAGGTTTAGTTCATTGAAATATAACGTCATGATTACAGGTTACAAAACTCAATCTTGAAATTGTTAGAGCGCTGGCGAGAGGTACCGATCCAGTTTATAGGATATAGATAACAAGAGTTTCGCTTGTCTTTTATCTCTGTATTGTCAATATGTTCTCTCTCTAAGTTTTTGCTGTTATGTATGAAAATACACAATGAATGATGTCTATCTGTTTTCATATATATTATATTGATTAAAAGAAAAGCTGCTTGCTTAATTTTGGTTTACACTGTTGTATAATCTGTAATATGAGATGAACTAAAGAAAGATAAATGCACTAGATTCAGACTTGAGTCATAGTCCAGCTTCTGAACATGTTTTCAGTGTTTGAATGATGCATTGAAAGTCGTGTCAAATTGCTATGTGAATGTCAGTTTCATGCCTCCTTTCATATGCTTGATTGGCCCCGCCTATTCTAATCCGCATTATTTCGGGAAAACATTTCAGAATCTTTGATGAAGTTTTGCTTTCACTTTACTTTCAGAGGGTATTCCTTCAATTGGATTGTCTCCATTTTCATGTGGTTGGTCAACCTGTAAAAGAAATGTTAGTAACTTCATTTCATCTGCTATTCTGTTTCTGAAATTCTTCGTTTTTAGTTTCTTCCTTCAAAAAAAAAAAAAAAGCGCTTTTGACCTGGAAAGTGGAGTTACAATTTCTAAGTTTGGTTTCTTATGTTTGGGCAGATAGCCTCAGCAGATCTGTCTGCAGTGACTAAAGCTATTGACTCTGGTTTTGTACCTGTAAGTTTGTAGCCTAGACGTAACCCTATACTTGTTAAAAATCAATTTGTTTCTTCTGTTTATATTACTTCCATGCTTTAAAAGATCAGGATTGTTATGCCTGCAAAGGAAAGAGGTAGAACACTTCCTAAACTAAATGAAAGCAACGTTCATAATTCTATTTTTATCCAAGAAATGAATGTCAATCTTTGATGCTCAAAATTCAAAAAATCTTATAATTACTACTGGTAAAGAAATTGCCACTCAATGGCTTAATGAATTAGTGGGGCTAGTGTACTTCCAAACACTAGATATGTGTTGCAGGTCTTTAGTTTTAGAACGGGCAGTTTTATCAACAAATCCGCGTGGGAAAAGAAGGTGCAAAAGAAAGGAAGATTTGCTTAATAGTAAACTCAATCGTTCAATTTCAGTCATCACAGACATGTCATTATTAGCAGATGATTTTACAGCGATAACAGAAGAAAACAGAACATGAAGATATTGGTTTGTGTTTGCCCGTGGATTATGAGTAGTTTTTAGCATAATGTTTGTCTTTACTGTTTCCAAGTCTATTTTCAGTTTTCATTTCATTTCTTGAAGCATAAACATTGCTTCTCATCTACTTCACAGGTTATGCATGGGGATGCTGTATTTGATGACTCACTGGTTTGGCCTCTCTATCAAAACTAATCATCTCCTTTTTGTTGTTTACTTGTATGGTTGTCTTGCTGATTGAGATTATAATCAGGGATGCACCATATTGAGTGGCGATGTCATCATACGTCACCTTGCAGCACAATTCAAGCCCGAATATGTTGTTTTTCTGGTATAAACTCTTCCAGTTAACTTGTTTACGTTTTTAGATCAACTAATCCTCTGCCATTAAAACATTTTTACATTTTTGTGTATTTAAGTTTGCACTCCTATCTGATATACGTTAAGTCCTTTTTGTTTTTCAACTACTGTGGATTGAAGACAGACGTTTTGGGGGTATACAACCGACCACCATCTGAAAGCAATGCGGTGCTCTTGAGAGAAATTGGTAATGACTCCATTGACCACAGATAATTTGCCCTGAATGGTTGTATTAATTTTGTGGAAAATGTTTTTAAAGAACTGTTTTGAAATTGAACAGCCGTGCGGGAAGATGGGAGCTGGTCAGTTGTGAAGCCAACACTGGAGAACATGCAAGGTTAGCAATAGCCGGTGTTTAGGCTTTGATATAGCAGACATAATTTGACCTTTGAAAAGAGTCGAAATAAAGTCTTGAGATATTTCATTATCAGAATTGAAATACCCAAGTTGTTATTTTGCAGTTGAAATAACTGTGGCAGCCCATGACACAACTGGCGGCATGAAGACCAAGATTTCAGAAGCTGCCGTGATAGCAAAACTTGGAATTGATGTCTACATCGTCAAGGTAAGTTTCTGTTCGTTTAGGAATGAAGTTTTCTTTTTGTAAACATTTAAATCTCCAAAGTGTTAAAATATTTTAGCTGGGTACAGGCAGGAACAAGCCATTCATTGAGGGCCCTGAGTGGAGAATTAAGAAGCAACATTCCTGATGATTGGCTTGGGACGGTAATCCGGTTTTCGGGATGAAACTTGATATGCCACAGAATGTTCACACACATGGACCATCAACTTGTTGGAGTTCTATGTTTGGCATTTGCTGGCAATGAATTTTGGAAAATTCATTCACGAAAAAATGTTGACACAAAATTTGGCCCTCTCAACAAAAGAACTTTTTCTAAGAATTGAGGCATTTAATCTAAACTGGGAAACCTTGGAATTTTTATCTTTTCGCCGAAAGCAGGCGCCAGGCAGCAAGGGCAGCAAGTTGTAACAACGCATAGTCATGGTCTAGAGTTGATAGTTGAGAGACGAATCAGAAACAGAGCAGAGCACTTTTTGTACAACGATGTGAAAGTTGCAATGTTTTTTATACTCCTGAGGATGATCCTTTGTTAACCAATTCACTAGCGAATTAAAAAATTAAATTATGTAACAGACTTGTTGACTTGCCAGTACCACTCTGTGCATTTAATTACCGTTATCTTGAAAAAGTCACTAGGCTAAGCAAAGCAGCTATATGTACTCATCTGTTTAACTAAACAACACATCAGACACTGACAAGATATTTTAGTATTGAGTAATGCTACAAATACTGGCTCTAATATTAATTTTTATGCCAATTTTTAAGTTCTAATCTTTTTTGATAGCTAAGGCCTCCAACTGGAGGAAGAGAATTTACTAAAACAAGCTGAAAACAATCAAGGTATAGCCAAAAGTTAGAAGACCAAGTTTAGGATATGTAAGCAAGCTCAAAGAACCAACCTGAGAGTCCGTGCACATATTAACGTGCCAAATAAAAACCTAGCCCTAGAGGAAGCTAAACTCCTACTAATAGTGATCCCAACAACCACAGAAAAGAACCACACTTTGACCCAATATCGACTATGACACCACCCAACAAACCAATAGGTATGGGGAAACCAACCTCTATACCAAACCTAACCCGCAAACACAACATAGAAACAACAAACACAATATAGAGGGCCATTTGGGAAAGCATTGCCCTTGTTACTACAAACACGAAACACAAAATCAACATCGAACACAAATCCAGAGCGCAGCCTCCACCGTGATCCACAAATCTCGTGTCCTTCGATGCTAGCCACCCAACTCTGGCCATCTGCCCACCGAAGAGCTCCCAAGGGCCCTCCTCAGTCATCCCCCTGGCAAGACCAGATACCTTCACCCAGTGGCACGAACCCACCACCAGCCATAGGTAGGCCCCTCAACACCGGCGGAAGGCGAAGGATGGCCAAATCTGCCTAACCTGCAACAGGCCCACACTGCCAAGCCATCTCCCACACCCAACTAACCTAGCTTAATCCCAGAGAAGATCCGAGTCTGCCACGACTGCCGTGAATGATGGCAGCTCCTCCCTCCTTGGACCCGGACCCAAACCGACGGTAGAAGTCTTTGCTCTCCCAATTTAGCGCACGAACTCTGACACGAGCTAAAACCCTCTCCCCTGACGACACGAACCTTGACGACACAAAGATTGCTCGATGACAACCCTCCAAACAGAGGACGACGGCCAAAGGACCAACAACCTACCAGCCCATCGGCCTGAACACTCTCTCTCTATATGAGATACTATAAAAGCATTAACTCCACCCTCAAAATAAGCGGACTCTTTCATTCCTACTTTTACTATCTCTTTGCGGAACAAGCATCTAATTTGTGGGTCGTAGAGCCCTTAATTAGCACCATATCAGTGTCCCCCTTGACCTGCAAGGTGTTCTCTCTTCTTGCAGGTTCACCCTAGAAAGCCAAGACAAGCAGGACAGATAGTCCGATTACTATGCATAGCCACGCGTGGTGTTGATCAACAAAATACAAATTTGATTAATTCAAGTCGTACTATATTGTTAATTTTTATATTAAATGGTTAGTTCACGTTCAAGAATCCTTATAGTTGATCATAACGTGTTCATCAAACAAACATATACATATATATAAACTAGGCCTATTTAAAAACACCAAAAAATTTTGAAACCAATCGCCAAATCAACTGAAAAAAACCGAAAAATTCGATTTTGGGAGAAAAACCAACAAAATCGATTGGAAACTGACTGCCCATGTTTTTCTAGCGATCGGTTTTTAGAAGCCCTTTTTGATCGGTCGGTTACTTCCTCAACTTTAAAAAATCAAATATATACGTTCTTTCTTCCATTGTGTCCATTTAGCAGGTCTTTTATTGATAACCCTGAAAATCAAAGTTGCAGACTTAGAACAAGCCTAAAAATTCCTTCAAAGTGCAAAGTTTTTGCTGATATAAGGTATCTTATAACTATGCATTAAAGATGGTGTTTTAGATGTGTAAAATCGCAGTCCGTAAGAAACCAAAAAGCAAAAATAGTATTTAACATAGAAAAGTTGCAAAGTGTCATAGCATTCTGCAACTACGAATTTCATGTTACCCAGACTTAGAGTTGCAAAGTGTTATTACATTCTGACAATTCAAGTGTAATTTAGGTTGTGGATCAGAAGAGTAAAGCTCAGGACTTACCCTCAGGATGGATAAAAGAGATCAAAATAAGAAAGCGTTCAGCATTAAAAATCACTTAAATATGCGTTATATAATATATACATATAATCAAATAAATTAAATAATGAAACTCAAAACAAAAAGAAAGAAACGACACTTTCTTATCACATTGAAAGGAATAATTAAATCAAACGACACTTTATTCACTGGTTATTCTAGTTGAAAACCAAGTTTGATACTCAGTCTTATACTGGATTACTTTTAGTATCCTAGTTGGTTACTCTAGTGAAACCCGACCAAAATTGACCACCAAAAAAAAAGACTGACTGTTTAACTATTCAATCAATTTTCAGTTCTACTCAACCAAAACCGACCGTCACCAACTGACCAAAAAGGGACCAATGAACACCCTTAGTATAAGCAACTTGGATTATTTAAATTGCAACATCCATGGTTTATATATAAAGCTATGTATATATAATTGTTTAATTCACCAATTCATTATCTGGATAATAAAGGAGTAAAACTATCCATATGAAAAATTCAAAAAATGCACACGCAAAACATGTGCTTGTCACTAGTAAGTTACAAATAACTCTTCTCTTAAAATAATAAAAAAAAATGATTAATCTTAAGCACGGTGTGGTGGGCCTAAAGAGATTCTTCCCCCGCTGAATCCAATTTTTTTAATATGAAAAATTCCAAATTGCTTCGTTAAGCTTTTTGTTTGATTATTCCATGATATTAGCCAGATGAAAGAAAAAACTGGCATTATCTCTAACGTTTGTAAAAATTAGTAATACAAATGAAAACTTCAAAACAAGTATTGTCACGTACCCATGAAACTAATTAATGGTAATTTCTCTGTGGGAACCGAAAAATACTTCCAGTGGGTATTTGTCTTTCAGTCATCACATCTATAAAAAAAATGATTTTAACCGGCTCTAACGGTATCAAAACATGCACCACTGATAAGGTTCCACCCGATTAGTCTCCAAAATGTTTTATGAAATATAAACAACCACTAAATTTTACAATGTGTTCCAATTTCCCAAGACACTGGCCTCCAAGTCCAAAATGCGCCTTGTTTCTTCAGCTGCTTCTGCTTAACTTGTACCTCAAAAGCCTTTCTATCCTGCACATGGTTAGTGCTACTTTAACTTCCAGATCTAATATTGCAATTGTCAACGTCCTGTATGAATATTTGAGGAGGATCTTCTCTGTTTCAGGAAAAATTCAAACCAGATAGAATGTCACCATCTTTGTAAATGTAGTGTGATGTTTGCACAGAGAGGGAGAAACTTCTAATATTTTAAAGGTGATCATGGAATAAAGAGAAGGCAAAAGAAAGAAAAATGTTTATGGGCCTGACGGGGCTACGACCTGGGCACTCACAGGGTTAGGACCTACCTGTGAGTGCTTGGGCTGCTGCCCCGACAAGTATTATAAGAGTGCTCCAAAAGAAAATAGTGAAAGAGTGGCTAACATTTCGTTTGCCTCTTGGTATGTGTAGCTTGATGCGACAGCCAGCAGTTGTCCCCTATGATTGATCGATAAGGAGGCCACGCTATTTGGGTACCTAGGCAACTGTAACAATGACAAATTTATTTAGCCGCAAATAGACAATGAAAAGTTTAACAGGAACTAAAGGCACTGGTATATATTCAATTTCAATCCTGAGAGTACATATCCAACAACATATCATAGTCACAAAAAAGTAACGTGACAATTTTTCAAGCCTATTCGGAAATGATTTGAAAAAGGATGTATCAGACTTCAGAAGTACGTAAATATGAACACTGAACACATGATTTTAAACCAAATAGGTTCACAAAATGTTGTTTACGATATAACACTAGGCTGCTCACATCACGATATAAAGGAGTATGCAGCTATTTTTAGACCAAAATGACTTCTTTTTTTTTTTCTAAGCAAAACTTCCTTTCATTTATAAAGAATCAAGTACAAACTACAAAGGAAAGAGGACATGTATCCTCAGAAAAATTAGAACCAGACAACCAAAAAGAAAACCAGAAAACAAAAGGATCTAAGAGAAGCAAAAAAAAAAAGTACAGACATATAAAGCTGGCATATAAAGTTTAAACTTTGAACAAAACATACGGGACTGAGATAGAAGCTAGGTATTTTGAACTTTAGCCCCCTGCTGTTGCCTACACATGTCATCATCAGCTGTAAGCGGTGAAAATGAAATCTACTATGCAATTTTCTAAGATGTATGCTAATAGAACTAAGCCTTATTTTGCTTCGAAAGCATGTATCCACTAAAAGTACTTCTTGTTTTTAGTAAACTGGAAATACAAAAAGCATTACTTAAAGAAACAACATATGCGAGCAGTTTGGCACAATGAGAAGTACCTCAAATAGCCTTTTTCTGCTCTGAGCATTCCATGCACTCACGTAACCCTCATTATCACCGGTGAAAAAAGCATGCCAATGCTATAAAAAACATAAAATGAATGTAGTTTTCATGATAAATTTTGGTAAACTCCTTATAAGATTACACGTACTGTTGATTGAATACAATGTCATTCACCGACACTAGATGAAGTCTTTTATCAGCTGACTTTGGATGACATCTGAACGTATATCTGTAACATGACACAAAATGCAGCATTTCATTAGAAATGATAACAAGATTAGGGACAATGACAACCCATATATTTTTCAGACTTTGAACTTAAGCAAGGCCTTCCCTAGCCACGCTTTTTGGTCAAAGCCTAAGGTGGCAATAACCTAAAATCTGACCTGATGTCATCCGAATCAGGCAAAAAAGACATCTTCAATGCTACGAGTCCATCTATCGAGCCAACCACAAATCCTGCAAAGTTATAAGTTTTACTTTAAAGACCTTGCATACATGATTAAAGATAA